>CAXHWN010001605.1:58700-396200 GCA_964020975.1 Hermodice carunculata | reverse complement strand
GTTTCAAAATTTTAGAAAATTCAAGGCTAGAATAAATGAATTACAAGCGTATAGCACTTTTTCATGTGTATATATATATATATATATATATATATATATATATCTCTATATATTAGAGCCTTTATGTCCAGAACCACTTCCTAGTCGTCGTTTTCCTATTCCGCAGTCTAACCGCTATACACTCCATATGCTAACCTGTCCCTGCCTAACCTATATAAATATAGAGGTCCCATCGTACTTAATGCCAACGTTCCTCTGTAGAATTTTGATCTAGGCTGCATTAGCCCACATACATTAAAGGGGGCTTCAGCGGGTAAATACTGAGAACACGTTTAGGAGGCTCTACCTGTACATGTCTCTCTGAGTAGCAGCTCTTTGTCCAAGCTAAATACTCAGCAAAGTCAACCCACATAATAATGAATATATATATATATATATATATATATATATATATATATATATATATATATATATATATATATATGAACGTTGATTCCATGTACACCTGCGAAGAGTATCCGGCTCCGATGACTCCAAAAGGAAAAATAACGTATGTATATGTGTATGTATGTATGTATGTATGTATGTATGTATGTATGTATGTATGTATGTATGCATGTATGTATGTATGCATGTATGTATGTATGTATGCATGTATGTGTGTATGTATGAAAATATTTAATATATTCATTTAAAACACACATTTGCTATTTGTACAGCACGATTGTTGTCACGAACGGGACTAAGAGAACCTTGCATGACGAAGCAATTGGAACCGTGTTGGGACACGATTTCGGACATTTTTCTGCTTTCGCTAGGGTACAGCGAAAACCGAAAATGACCCTACGAGTGTTCCAACACGGTCCCATGTGCAAAACGTATGAGGTATTTTTCTCACATACCCATTTTTCCATACTTTATCACCAAATATTTTCTAAAACGACTGAAAATTCTCCGGTGAAGCCATTCAGGGAGACCGGCTTTGATGAACATGAACCTTAATTTACGCGCCAAAACCGGAAACAGGCTCCTTACTCCACCATATAATGAAAGGCATTCCACAGTTATCGCGCGCCTACTCTAGTTTTACCACACACAGTAGTCCCTAGCACACATAATTGGCCACCTCCATTACACAAGACACAACTTTTACAGTTGACGCATATGGACAGAGAGCAATTTGGCTGAGCGCGCAACAATACAAGTTGGTGTGAGACTGAATTCGGCAACATTTGGGTAAAATGGGATGTGAAAAAATATTGTATTCCATTTGTGTGTTTAACAAATATCCGAAATTTCGTTAATGGCCATGTTGAATTTTCTTGTTCCCGTTCTACACAACCTATCGTCTAGATCCTTTGACATAAAGTTTGCATTAGAAATATGAATGTACAGGTTTGACCACTCAATTTCTCAATAGAACGGTTTAACCTGCGATTCAGTAAATATTGTGATGATCGTCACGATGCCTTTTTAAATTTAACTTACAGTATAATATCACAGAAGAACGTCAACGTAAAATTTTATCTTTTACATCATATAGCTTGGTTATTAATTCAACAAGCTCTTTCTGTTTTAAGTGACTAAAAGCACAGCTGCTTGTAATGTTCGGTCAGTCAGGCATTCGTGCCAATAAATGTGGGTGGGTTGTCAGAGAGGGGTAACCTAGAAAATCTTTTCGTACAAATTCCAACATAAGGCCTTATCTGCAATGATGCATTGTGTACTCATCTGTGCAGTCAATCATTCGTGCTAATAAGATGTGTGTGTGTGGGGGGGGGGGGGGTGGAACTTAAAACCACTATGTTGTCAGACGGAGCTCCCACATAGTAAAGGTTGAAACGAGGCTTACATCTCGAGTGCCATCCCACTTTACGTTGGACATGATGTCTCCGTTTCTTTGCATACAATCAAACCGAAACTCACCAGTTTATTCCAAAATTGTTTTTACAGATATATCACACTGGTCAAACATTGAACCCACCTATATCCATGGCAACACCTATAATTGTCGCAAATGTCCCACCAAATCCTTTTCGGACAAAATTCCGACATTACAGCGCCAAATTCAAACGGGTATCCCATCCTAAATCAAGCTCGTTCCGTAGCATTAACCGCATGACAACTGTTTTCAATTGTCAATCATACCGTATTGATTGATCCACTCACGCTTTTTGTACTGTGTTCATTTCCACAAATTGTGTGACCTGACCAAAATTGATTCCACTAGTGCTTCTCATATCCGTCAAAGTTTTTTGGCGGCCATAAGTTTGACCATACATGGTATGGTATCCCAGCTGCTCCCTTATTGGCTACGCAAACGTTCAGATATCAGTGCGGGTCCGGTCAATATTATGGCCGCCAAAAACTATAAATGGATACGGGAAGCACTGACCGAATCAATTTTTGTCAGGTTTCACGAAACTGCACCTATAAATATATGCAAATGAATATAATAGCAATCATAAATACCTGCGGGAAAACATTTACTGTACACAATCAGCATTTATCAGTACGGGCACATGTATGTGCAGCTTGAATTTGTGTCACACTAACTTGTGGAGCCATATATAACTGTATTAACTCATTCCACCATGATAGAA
The DNA here is from genome assembly GCA_964020975.1 of Hermodice carunculata. Taxonomy (NCBI): domain Eukaryota; kingdom Metazoa; phylum Annelida; class Polychaeta; order Eunicida; family Amphinomidae; genus Hermodice; species Hermodice carunculata. The sequence goes on along the minus strand of CAXHWN010001605.1, from coordinate 393,597 downwards.
GACTGAGTCAACAGCTTTCCTTGGCATGTTCTGGGCGCAATGCACCCAGAACGCGCCAAGGAGAGCTGTTGTCCATTGGCATATAATTTGAAATGAACTTCCCTTCAAGTTTCATCCAAAATGTTGAAAAATAATACTTGAATCAGTAAAAAAAAAAAAAAAACCAATTAGCACACGACATTTAGATATTAGTTGGAAAAAGTGTCATGTTGGTGGAATGAGTTAAGAGTGAATGGGGGCCTACCAAGATATCTCAGTGTGTAACTTAGACGGTCAAACGATCCATAGGCGACCAAAAAAAGTAGTGTCACGTATTTTCGGCAGCTAAGCCACATGAGCAGTTTACTGTATCCTTTACACCAATTTCGAACAGGTGAGAATTTAGTTGCATAGCTGTTAACCGGTTACCAAATTTGTCAGAGAATTTTATAGGTCGTACTACAGGATGAGATATCTTAGATTTAAATGCTAAAATGAAAAAAAAATTCTTGATATCTAAAGGAAGTTCATTCTTCAATTTAGATCACAATAAGTAGGCACAACTTTTTCCTACTAAACATAGAAATGTACAGTGATTAATTTAATCCATGCAAAAATCTGTTCTGGATGAAAAGCTAGCTTACTGAGAGTTTTCCCTGTGTTGGTTTTCTAGATAAGAGGTATTGTTTAATTCAATGTAAATGTTCTACCGAGATGATAAAAAAAGTCCGTTTCTTGATACCCGGCAACCTACCAAGTTGAGTGAGAGAGGCCATTTTATTCCGTATTAAGTGACCTCTGACCTAATTTTACCTATAGCCAGCTACCCTGGGATAGCTGCCTGGCTTTTTAACATATATTGACCAGATGTTTCAGTCTCTTTGCTGAGGATAAAAGCAATACAAGAATCGTCTACAAACATAATATTGCTAACATTCCGTGCTCTAACTGACAAGCCTGTGTGCTTCTAATTTGATTCAGGTCAAGCTCATCCATATGAATGTTAAAGAGCCTCGGGGAGAGAAGTGCTCCTCGATGCACGCCTATAGATGAAGTGAATGAGTTTGATACAGATGACCTCCATTGTACACACAATGCTAGATTACCGCACCTGTAAGGCAACATTCTGACAAAATATCGACGCATGCCACGATCTGTGAGTTTACAAATCAGCTTGATATGATTCGAACGATTGAACGCCTTAAAAGCATTTAAGAAATAGCAGAAACAGCGTTGGCTGAAACGTTGCACAAGGATATTTGTTCCGTTAATGTATAGACGCTTTGTTCGGTTCTAAATTTTTTCTTGAAGCCAAGCGAAATTTCACAGGTGAATATAAACTTCTCAATCCTGGTCAGAAAAGTACTCACCACGGCTCTGAACATCACTTAAGCATGGTCAATTGGTCTATGATTCCTTTCAGCAGTCGGCTAAACACTACAGTTCTAAACAATTGGAATCACCAGAGGGTTCATTAAGATAGCAAGCATATAGCTTTTCGAAAAACACAAGATGTCAATATGGATAATCGCACCAGCAAACGATACGAACCGTTATAGTGGTTAGCACATAGCAGGGTCAGTGTTATGTGGCAGCTTTTTATGCTTGGTCACCTCAGACTTGCGACTTACAATGAGATCACACGGTAAACCTGCTTCAGCCTTGTGAAAAAAGCCAGCAATTCAGTCAGTACACAGGTTCAACAAGTAAATGAGTTTACATCACATAGTGATTATACCACAGCTTGCAAATGATTGGGTTATATGCTACACATAAACTATGTAATATTTATATGTTTATCTTATATTATTTCATTGTATACTTTATATATAAATTGGTACTATCGTAGCCCCTTTCATTATGTAGACTGTAATCTTTTAGTTTGTACCATACTTGTTTTTACCACCTTCAAATTTTGATATGTATTCTACGAATATACCATCGACTTGGAAATGTCTAAAAATAAGGCATTGAATTGAAAATAGCAGTGTAGAAATACGACACAGTTGAAGGATGTCTCTGCTAAGTATGATTTTTCTTGATAATTATCCATCTTTTTACTGCCAGGCCCGGGTCCCTACACAAGATGTCAATCCATCTTATAACGTTTGCATCATTTTTCTCTATTAAAAATGTGTTACATTACCCGCGTGCCGTATCAATAGCGTTTTATAAATCTGGGCATGAGGCACATTTCTTCTAATATTAACCGTACTAGTCCGTAACATCTTGCCCTAAAGTTGCATTGCAACCAGTAAATTGTTCTATGCATGCAGTTTGAAGTGAATGAGTAATATTTGGTAGGATCTTTTGTTCAAATCCTGGAAGAACAAAGGCTACAATTTTATGATTAAATTCATTAAACGTATAGGTCGGTGTCCTGACATCAATGCCTTCATGCACTTTCAAACTTTAAACTCTACGTTTGGTTCCAAAAGAATACTTGCACTTCTGTATGACAAAAGTCATTGATTGCTTGGATCACATGACTTTCCCTCCCGCACAAGAACATGTTTTTTTTTTGTTTTTTGTTTTTTGCAATATGTACGGTATGTATATGTGTGTGTATGTATGTTAATACACAAACACACAGACACACATCTATTCTCTCTCTCTCTCTGTTTCTCTCTCTCTCTCTCTCTCTCTCTATGTATATATATATATATATATATATGTATATATATATATATATATATATATATATATATATATATAAGCATAACAGCCCTGGTGGAATAGATGCTGGAACTGAAGGAGTTTGTAGGCGTTGTCGACGCGGCTTTCGAGCGACTTGCATTTGGAAAGTAGTACATCTGCCAAACATCCCGTCTGGAAATCCGAAACTTCTTCAAGTTTTAACATTCAGTCAGAAAGCACTACGCGAACATGGCCTGTCTTTTGGAAATTTCAAGGTTAGATGGGAGCCAGTACAAAAAATATGTTTCTGGTCTGGTGCATTGAGCCCAACCCGTGTCTAACAGTTTTAACATCCATCCATTCAGAAAATACTACGCGAATGTGGTCTGTATTTTGGAAATTTTTAAGGTTAGACAGGAAAAAATATTGTTCTAGTCTTGTGCATTGAGAGCAGTCCGTGCCAAGGAAAGTTATTGACTGCGGGGTGCCACCATGATATATCTACGATTCTCAATTCTACCATGAAATATAGCTTAAGGTTTAAAGGAGACAACAATTTACATCCTGACGCTGTCAAGTGATTTGAGCGCCAAAACGTAACGAATCGGGCGTTTGCGTGTCCCATCCCGTTTCCTTCCCATGAACTTACCACCTCACCGCCTGCCTGCAGTGGTTATTAGCGTAGGCATTTTTTTCCTGGTGTTTGTCAGCTTCTTCACGCTACAGATCTCAAGGACCTTATAGGGTCCTCGCGAACAGTTTATCCATATAACATGTACAAAAACCTGGTGCGGTATCAGTTTATAATTGAGCATGTAGATGTACGTTTTACCCTTTTCTATTTCCTTCATTCAGTTCCGGCCGTAATATGTCTTCTTTAATGTTGAACCCGTATGTTTCCTCAACACCAAACATTTTGAATGAAACAAATACATTACACCTATGGCAATAGCACGTCCCAGGCCAACAACTTTGCATGACACAGGTTAGGCGTAATGCGATCATAGTCAATCATATTTTGTTGGTAATGAGCATGTGAGGTTACATTTTGTCAAAGATTCATGTAGACTTGCCCCAAGAAAATGAATTTCTCGACAGGTGCTTCAATCTATTCATATTTGTTCAATTTATAGACATTTCCATGCTACTTACTGTTTTCTCCTCAATTGAGTCCAATTGAATTTTTTTCACACACAGAGAGAAGGCCTTTCGATTCCAAGTGTTGCGTCGTGTGTGGTCTTGACACTTGGCTGCGCTTCTACCGCACAAAGGACAGTTGTTGAATCTTTTTTCCAGTCAGGAAAAAAAGGGAAAAATCTATCTCAAGAGAATCTGGGCCCGGTGCTTTAAACATTCATAAATGGATAATATCAAATTCTGATGATTTATGATCTTAGACACGGCAAGAACTGCACAAACTACCGAGCTGGGGCTGTGGTATGTTGATAGCTCCACGCTAAGAAACAATGACATGTGCTTTTAATAATATGATAGAAAAACGTTCTAAGAAAGGATAGATAATTGAGCTTTCTTTTTTATGTTGCCACTCACCGTTCAGCAATTTCCGCAAAGTTCTTTGTATTGTGATTGACCTTTTCCCCTCTAAATGCAATAAGCACATCCGTTTTTTTGAAATGTCGTCTGCCGTATGACTTTTTTGTCACATATGCCCTCTGGAACGTAATTTCATGTTTGGGACTATTTGGGCAAACTCAACATGAACATTTGAAGTGTAATCCTCAGTATTACAAGCAAGATGACTGTGACAGTCCTCTGCTGAGCTGACCTTGGATAATAGACTTAAGTGGTTCTGCGATGCTGAGAATGATATAAAGATCACCTCTCCTTGAAACCATCATCACTATCATGGTAACCATAGACCTAGCGTCCACCATTATCGAGATATAATCAATATGTATGGTTTGCTACTTCCCCGACAGCAAGAATGATAACATGTTCGTATACCCTTACCGATGAATCATAATTTCAAAAAGTCGTAAAAAATCAGGATATGCCTGGAGCACCATGTCTTGGAAAAAAAGGAGATTTCCGCCAGGTTTGAAGATAGTGCAAATTAAGTATTGTTAGAAGAAATCGAAAATAGCATACACTCAAAAATTATATTTAAAAACACAAATTCGCAGCACCACCTGCTGGCGAAATGAAGGACTAGGTGGCTCTAGAAGTATATGAAATTTCAAAGTAGACGACCAAGTGGTTTCGAAGATTTTTCCATAAAATGAAAAAAAGACAATTAAAAAAAATCACACCTTATGATTCCCTATTTAACCTGTTAGCCTTGGGCCATATAGAATCTCCTCCATCAGATTAGCATACCTGAGTGATAAGTGTTGATTGCACAAGCGTTATGCCTGCCACGTTAACACCCCCCCCCAAAAAAAAAAACCAACAACAACAAAAAATTTTTTTAAAAATTAAAAAAAAAACAAACAAAAAACAAAAAACAAACAAACAAACAAACAAACAAAAAAAGAAAAAAAATCCCAACAATAAACAGAACATTTCAAAACACTGAAGACACAAATCGCTACACGACAAAATCAAAAGAGTGCTTGTAAAATAGTTTCATATATGGGTTCTGGAGGCTGGCTAGTCTCATTTTCAGATCGTAAAGGCCAAGCAAATAGTTATGAAAATCAAACGAAACTGGCTGTTCCATCTAGTGGACAGCTCCCCAAATATAACAAGTGTAATGGTGGAATAAGTCCCACGCAGCAGGGCAAGTGCAGGAAGTGTGACAATCGCCACATGACTATTCTGCAGCTGCCTGCAAATGAAATGCTGAAGATAAAACAAATCCCAGCTAAAGTCCATGAAATTTTAGGAAATCACTGGAGCATGACCATTTAAAGAATCCAGATGGAGACCAACTACAGGTATACATGTATTTCCATCAAATCTTGAAGTGAATCTGGCAGAGAGCTTTGGGGAAGGATTTTAAAGTGTGGACACCATTGCGATCCTAATTGACTTCAATGGCAATTGATACGAATGCATGCATCATTATCCGGCAGGTACTCGAATTTAAAAAAAAAATCATAAAAAATCACGGATCCACAGCATGATTACTTGGTGAACAGCTTTATTGGACCCTTCTACGAGGAACAATTTGGTTTACATAATTAAACCAACACTGGCCTACACGCCTGGACATAAAGTGCGTAAAATTTTGCACCTTGAAAAAATACCTGGACATTTAGTACATAAAATTTTGCACCTTGAAGAAATACCTGGATATTTTCTATTTTATGATGACCTATTAAACTTAACGTTGGTGATGTTATCAACGTTAAACGAATGTTTTCATTTTTTTTCTCCGTAGGATAAATGTCAGCACGGAAGGATATGAAACACCTGGTCTCCATGTGGTAGGAAACTGGAAAGACGTAAAACGTAAGGAATTGGCGTATATATATATATATATATATATATATATATATATATATATATATATATATATATATATATATATATATATATATATATATATATATATATATATATATATATATATATATATATATATATATATATTATATTTGTTCTCGAATTTTTATTCAAAAAACCGCAATGGAGCATTTGTATACACACGTGCACACTGAAGTGAGAAAGTGTGAATTATCTGAGCGTCATCGTTACAATGACCCAAAGTGCGTACATCAGTATTTCCATCCTGTGTAAATTGAACGCAAAAATACAGTGTGTAATTTCCGAGTGGAAGCCAATAGATAAGCGCCATCCCCTTGTCATTTTGGTCTGTAGGAAAGTGCACGAAACCCTCACTTGTGGATTCCCGAGTGAACACTTTTTTTCCACCAAGAGTGTGACATGGAATGTCTTATGCGGCATTATTCACTGGTTTTACAGCAGTTTGTATCAGGTATTGAGCTTTTAACACTCTGGGAAAGCAGCACATTTTGTCCTGCCATGTGGCCGGATAAGAGTTAAGCGCACCATGTGCTGATGTTCGTTCAACCTTTCAATGCTATGTGACCTCTAGGTTATGTCCTCTCATAGACCTTTCGGCAGCAGACACAGGCAGACTTGATGTTTTTCATCATAACTGATGAGAACCTTGTAAACAATGTCAACAGCTAGGCGCATTACAAATTGAAAAAATAGGGCAATAGTTATATTCTAATTTATACATGCGAATGAAAAGAATCGCCTTTTTACTACTGTCTTAAATATGCATGAAAGTTAAAATATATCGGCGGATTAGCATAATTTTATACGTTAGCCACCGTTTGCAAGTAAATATGAATGCAAAACCTTCACCACCCGTAAAATATTTTTGGCCTTTGATGGCATGATTGAATCTTGTGACATCCTTATCGTTCACATGTAGGACATTAGCTTGCACATATTATGATACAATATTAATACGTATGATTTGTGTTCAATTATTGATTGATTGACTGATCCAGTCAGTCAGACAGTTATCCACGTCGCCCTGATCAAGAGTTCTCTCCTGCGCTCCCAGAGGGCGTCTGTTTACTACGATATTCAGTGTGACAATAAAATAAAATAAAGTACGGTCAGATCCAGTTGATTTACCTGAAGGGATCATGATAACAAATCTGGTACAGTGTGAGGGATGGTATTGCTTTCATAACATGAAAGAAAGTGAAACTGAAACTAATTGTATTTTGAATGGATCCATTGTAGTGAGCCCCTCATCACCCTCAGACATATCACGCTTTTGTCACAAGAAAATATTGTAGGCTCGTGTTACAAAATCCATCACTATTCTGGTACAACGATGCGATAGCGCATATATCTTTTTTTCTCTCTTTGCATACACAGTAAAAATCATGTCGAAAATAGTGTAAATTACACTAAATGCTAATGTCGGTAACGTTACCGCATGTTCCATGCAGTTTCAGTAGCAACATATATTTACTATCAGCAAAAGTATGTGCTCCTCACTATGTTTGAGCAAATTTTTCAATTCCAAAACTTTAGTATCAATAGTACTGATAAATCACGGTATCGTTGTAGCCAAATTTTACAAATATATTCAGAATAGGAGTTCACATACTGTGATTAACTGTATATTTTATAAATAAAAAAAAATGTTTGTAGATTTGTGATTCTATTCGTAGTGTTTGTTTTTTCTCCAATGTTCTTCCACAACTGGAAAACTCAATTTGTTTGGAAGACCCTTACCTTGACACACACATGCACACTAACATGTACATATATACACATATAAATATACATATATATATGTGTGTGTGTGTGTGTGTGTATGTGTGTGTGTCTACTTCTGTGTTTGTACAATCGCTCAAACTATTATTACCCTTATGGAAGGTAAAAAAGCAAAATGATCATTTAGCGTGCTTTGCAGACTATGATTTTTTTGCCAGTGGTTTATTATTATGTTTAATGAATCACAATTAAAAAAAAACAAACAAAAAAAACCTGACAGATTAATGCCCATGGGAACAATTGCCAGGCGTTTTATCCTTCTACAGCTAATTGGACGCAATTACCACCCACAAGAGTCACGATTAATAATTTTGTTGCAGAAGAAGGTCCCTCTGGTTAAAAGCTGCCGGAATATCATCACCCCATTTTTCCAATAATACAGAAACAAAACAAGACACTACTTGTGTACAAATACAGAGGCAGAGAGCGGTCACTGCAGCCTTTTCGTCCATTTCCACCGCAGTGGATCACATTGGCGGCCAAAAGGCGGCATTCTGGCCAATTTCTATGCGCGCTCTGCTCGGTTAATGGCGATAATTGTTCTCTGGGATACGGGCTCACTGATGAGTACGCCCGTGGTGGTGCTTACATTTATAGGAATAAAGAATACTTATTCTAAACAGATAACATTTTGTTTCTGTGTGAAAGCTCAGTGCCTCTTGGAGTATGTGAACTAGCTATGACTTTTTATTAAAGTTTAAGATCGAATGATTGGGAATATTTGTTATTATTTGTTTGTTTATTTGTTTTTTTGTTTTTGTTTTTTTTCCATGAGCAATACACATTGCTCTCATATGATACAGGGACTTGGTCCTACGGGTACTTCCTTATTGAGCAGCACGGGCCATGGCAGCACTGCAGTTAATATATATATATATATATATATATATATATATATATATATATATATATATATATATATATATATATATATATATATATATATTGTTAATGCATGGATGCACAATAGTTTTGTCATGCCCCTTCAAACCACCGATCTTTTTTTGTGAATGGTCCCAGTTACCATGCATACGCACAGATTTGTTAGATCTATGCAATGAAACACTTAAAAATAAAAGTTTGCTTATGTTCACCCATGAATGTGTTTCTTTTGATGGGCTTCGATTAAAAGGTGAAATTGGAAACCATTAATACATTTCACTTTAATGCATGACTTCTCAGTTTATCAAGATTGCAGACAATGGTTACATACCGTTGTTCTACAACTTTTTAAGCTCGACTTAATTTCGCTAATTTTGCTACAATTATATACTCAATTTAAGTGACAAAAAAAACTATGTCGTAATGCTTTATGTCCTGTTACAATTTGGTGGCGAAAATTAAAGTGAGCAAAACATTGAAAAAAAGAGCAAATTATCCATGGGAAGAAAACTTCTAGAAGTCCAGTATTCAAATCCTTGATAAGAGGAGCGTTCCTTCATCTACTAACATGGCTAGTGTGCAGATGTGAGAGTTGGATACAGCCTCTAGTCAGGTAGATCCAAACCTGTACGACGTCCAGCGGCAGACAACACTACTAGATCACATTACCCATAGTTCCCAGTTTGCCCCCATGGTAGTTCATGTGTGCCCTATATTGAAAATGGTAGTAATTTGACAGCGTTCGCAATGGTTTGCGAGGATGAATTGTCAATAGTCATGTTACAATTTTATGTTTAGTTTACTCATAAACCAAGTTAAAAGTGTTGGTCCATTCAAGCGTCGGTCCGTGGAAAGTTTTTGCATTTCCTAGACATATAGTTTTCAAAATGGTGTCCCTCAACAAGTAGGGTTCCCAAAGGACATTCAATAACCATTTAAGATACTGACTCCGCTTGCGTGTATTTAAAGCTACATGTAAAATCTGCACGCAGAACAACTCTGTAGTCAAACTGAAAAAAAAAAAAAACAGAGGTTATTGCTTTGGGTGGAGAAGATGCTCAAAGCCAAGACAAAAGTTACCAAAAATTAGACTGGATCTACTGTCAGTCTAGTCAGCACCTCTTGACAGCCCCAACCCCAGCTCTAGTAGCCGCATGGTCGCCACCTAAATACCCATCACCATAGGTACGGAGAGTACCCATTACCAGACCTGTTGGAGGGGGGAGGGTAAGGGGGGGGGGGGGTGTCTTGTTACACTGGTACAGAAAATAAAATTTACCAGTACAGAGTACAGGAAATAATTTTTTCTCCAGCACACAGTGCAGAAAATAGGACATCCGCAATATACATTTTCAAATTTGAGATGGTTATACAGCCTATAAGAACAAAGATGCCACAGACTACACTTTTACTTTTAAAGCCAGTTAGGCAAACTGTGAATAATTTTGACTTCGCCGCGAGTTGACTTTTCTTTTCTTTTCTTTTTTTTTCTTTTCCAATTTTTCAGTACGAGTACGAATATTACATGTGTTGCCGGTCCGCTTTACGCATAATAAATTTTGAGCAGTACAGAGTACATGGTTTGCTGTCAGTACGCTTTACGGTGAATAATTTTTTTCTCACTGCGCCGTACGAAAAATAAAAAAGCCCCAGTACGGAGTACGGGCAGCCCCTTTCCGACCCTCCTGGATCACAGTCTCCCTAAAAAAAGGGAGAACAGTCTGCAGGTACTCCGTGTTCTTGCAGGAGAATCTACCACCCTTGAAGACAGAGCTTACTAACGCTGAAATTTAACAAATGATGTAACTAGCCCTGCAGCATTTTGGCACTGGAGCCAAGCTTTGCCTGACACAGGTGAAGGTGGACAAGGGAGTGTGAACCATATAGCTGCATCTGTGTACGCAGGTGTGAAATAGGCCAACAACACTGAGCGCATCGAAGATGTCCTTTTAAATGAAGTCTGACAGTTAAGCCGTCAATACACACACACACACACACACATACACACACACACACACACACACACACACACATATATATATATATATATATATATATATATATATATATATATATATATATATATATATATATATATATGTATATATATATCGCTCTTACAATATATGAACCAGAAGTACACCGTGTTTGTGATAGAGTATTCCAACGTATCAAGGGACCTGCAGCCGCTCCTGCCTGCATCTTATGCCTTATGCAATGGCAAGATCTTATCCACCAGTGGTGTCTCTGTGCTATGCTAAGGGAGAAACTAGGTGATTCCCATGGACACTTGCTTGATGGATGAGGGTCACCTTGGTATCCATCTCCGAAGAACATCAGCATGAATCGAAGCCGAGCACAGTATCACTGATGCAGTCGTCACGGAGAGTTCCATTTATGGCCAAGAACAAGCAAGGAAGCAAGCCTTAAACCCAACCTTAAAAATCAGGACCAAAAGCAAGGTAACAATCAGCTCTAGGCCAGAACTTCCACAGCTACTGCTGAGAGAGTCTCTGATATAACCAACCCATTGAAGAAGGCATGAAATATGAGCTTGTGGCCAAGTAACGCTGAGCCACCAGCAGAAATATAGTCAAGTGCATGTTGTTTCAAGAGAGAACGCTAACATGTTTGACCATTAACACATTCCCGTATTAAAAGATGACCGCCTCAAAATGTGCCTGGTCTACCAATAAAAACACAATATTCTGTTCAAGTGGTAATTATGCTTTGCAGGGGTTGTAATATATGCATGCATGTGTGTTTGTGTTAATCTTATTGCACAGTTTGTATTTTCAAGCTTATAATTTTAATGTGACGAGAAAGCGCATAATTAGAAAATTAAACCAGTTGTTCTTGACCAATTGTAACGGAAAAGCTATTGAATCTATTGAATAAATCAAAGGAAAGTGATGGTTACAGGATGCGTTACCAAGACAACATACTTGTGTTCACATGTAAATCACAATGCACCACTCCTAATTTGCGTCCTCACTTTTGAGTCTGATCGATCTCCAACTTGTGGCATACATGGTATATAGAACTGTAGTGCCACATTTGAACTAAGGGTGATAAGATTTGATAGAATTCAATTTCGTTGAACACAAGAGATGTCAGGTAGAAGTAAGTGCATTTGTTCTTCTTGTTCTCTATGTGATGTTGTGTTTTTCTACAAGGCACCCCTGTGGGATTTTTTTTCCCAAATGAATTTCCCTTACTGTCGGCTCAATTTTAATTAAAATGCATCCCATGCAGATCTTCGAAATACATTTGAAATGACATTAGTTTAATCCTAAGTTTGTTTCTTTTTGCCAGCAGATGCAGTCTGTGTTCCCAATTGTCGCGGGAAAGCAAGTTCTTAAAGGTCAACCCTGTCAATTGAGTTCATGGGTAGAACGCGAACCAATCATTGGTTTTACGCCAGCGCCTGCTTATGTCGTCACATATGTGAATCTGCATGCGGTTTTGTTTGTCATGTAACTCATCTTATAATGGTACTTAAATTTCAAAAAGGCAACATATGATGTCAAATTGATACTTTAGTTCTAGAAGTTTTCGCGCGTGTTTGATTTAGCGCAAATTCAATTTTTCTTAAATTACAGAATTTTCGCGCATTTTAATTTTGCGCAATCCAATGCTATACAATGTAGTGAAATACAATGCAACTTATTTTCGCGCATTTTAATTTCGTGCTTTGATTGGTAGCGCGAAAAGCGCGATATTAAATCGAACGCGAAAATTTCTAGAACTACAGTACTCGTTTATCCCATACGGCTGTTTAATTTCTGGTACTTACACATATCAAGAAAACGAAACGAGGAGAAGTCTTTTATCACAGCAATCGCAAGGAGGACGGACTTCATTAAGAAACGGAGGCTTGGTAGTTTAGAAATTACTGAGTTAAGTTATTACAAGCACTGCATATTTCATATTTTAAGCCTTTGCCAGAATCTCCCCATTCTAAAACGTGTCTTGTTAAAAAGATATTTCACTTCCGCGGTAACTTGTGTCGTATATTATCCAGATATGAGAATTACGAATCGGGTTAATCTGAGTATTTGCAAAAGTCAAATCTTATCTGCGCTCACTCTTGGAAGCGCAGTGTAGGTGAGCATCACAATGGAGGTCCAAGATATTTAAAGGTCTGTGCAATATTCTACAGCCCGGGCAGTACTACAGATAAAATATTGGCTTTCCCGGCAGCTTCAGCTACATACAGTTAGCTTGGGTGGTTACCATTGGGATTGATTGTGGACCACACAAGAATGAAATGCTTTCACAGACAAAGATTTGGTTTGTCGGGGACACATCTGTGTAAACATATTTCGATGATTTGATTGAAGATCATAATGATAATAGAACAAATGTATCCAGCCATATTTGTGTGAGCTGAGAAATGTACTTGCCTGCGAAGGCATGGTCCGAGCCTTTTTCTCCATGAATGAAAATTGGATCTATGGTTACCATGATTTAAGTTTACAAAGCTGCAAGTTATACTTTTTCAGGTAATTGACGAGAAAAATCTGTGTTTGGTTAAGTTTACAAAGCTGCAAGTTATAATTTTTCAGGTAATTGACGAGAAAATCTGTGTTTGGGTATTGAAAATGAAAGCGTTCCACACTTGGCCAACGATATCAATTTAACATAAAAGATTTCGTGGGAGCCCGCCTAAAATCCCCAGCCCGTAGGCCTACTTGGTGTCTTAGTATCACCGAAGACAAGCGCCAAGGGGTCTCCCCAAAACGGAGTGTGGTGGAGGTATACACGAAAAAGCCCCGGATATTTGGCTCACTTCATTCTGATTTCTCCCGCCTGGAAAACAGCAATCGACGGCAGCATCTAAAATGGCGAAATTACATATTTGCATGGCCGAGATATCGTGGATTTGATTGACAAAGGATGTCAGATTCTTGTTAAGTACATGCAAGGAGCCTGCACAGAAGGAGGGATCACTTATGGTTTGGGCTCAGGACCATCTTCTTGGCGCCATGAAAATGTTTGAAACCGCTCAATTATGTGTTTTGTACACTTGATGATCAAAACGGTCATGGTCACAAAGGCGTTTCTCCTGCACGTCCCCTGCATGATTGGGTCAATACCAATGTCTTATAAACGTTGTCTCCGCCAATTTTAATGGTCGCATAGGATTGGCTTTGACGCAAAAATCATCATGCTGCAACGTAAAGGGATAGATTATTAAATCGCAAAGAAAAACTACTTAAAAAATTGTGGTAAAAGGACCTGTGAATGGTAATACATGTATAAACGAGCTTTGCATTGATATAATCTTCCGCCCCATTTGAATTATTAAAATGTTTGCTTACCGTATTTTTTCATTAGCTTTCCCGACAATGTGGATATAAATTAACATTGTTTTAACAAATTTCCGGCAAACTTAACTCATTATTTTCAAACATTCACACAAAGTTGGCTACAAAACAGTGCTTGATTTTTTTGTTATTTTGTTCTTTTTTTTTGGGGGGGGGGTGTTTTTTGTTTTTGAGATTTTCATAATGAGAAGTACGTGTCACCATTGGTTTGTTTTACATTTCTGGTACAAGAGATCCATTTTTACACTGCTTGTTGTGAGTTCCCCAAGTTTATACAGGTGGTCTAGCTGTTAATGTTAATTTAATAATTACTGGGACTGAATATAATGCCCCAGTTTTTTCTTCTACTTCAGTTGTACACTGGCAGGTGATTGGAATACAGAGCAATATCCAGCGGAAAAAAAGTACATACTAGTTCAGGGGATAAAATTATTCCTATCGGAACTTGTACTATACAAATAAAGTAATTATGTTTGATTTGACAGGTTTTGAAGCTCTGCATTAACAAGCAACCTTCACTAATTTAGCTAATTCATCATTTGCCACGTTTATACTTATTCATTATTCTGTGGTTGTCTTTGCTGAATATTTAGCTGAGACAAGCAGCCGCTTCTCAGGGAAACATGTGCGGCTGCAGGCTCCAAAACATGTTGTGAGAAGTTAACCGCTGAAAACCCTTCAATTTGTTTGGGCTAATGCAGCCTATGTCAAAATTCTACAAAGGAACGTGGGCAATATGTACGATTGCACTCTCATATTTATATACGTCGGACAGTGACAGAGTTACAGCTACAGAATATGGTAACAACGACTAGGGAGTTGTTCTAGGCGATAAGACTCAAGTATAATCCTGGTAATGCAGCCATGAATGTCAGTAAACTCTACTAAAGTAGATTTGAATACAATGGAATCGCCAATACAATGGAATCGCCAATTGAGTCCACCTTAGCAAAGAGACCATTTTGATATTAAGACCATAAATCCACCGTCCCGTTTTAGTTTATCTTTAATTTTCATATATTCTTATTAAGACCACTCCCTGGTAAGACCATACCTTTAGTCCCTAATAGGGAAATTTCACCATGTATAAATTTCATCAGCCAAAAGGAAAAGAAATAGCATGCGGCTAATTTGCGAATTGGTATGGCGGTATCTATCTATCTGTCTATCTATCTATCTATCTATCTATCTATCTATCTATCTATCTATCTATCTATCTATCTATCTATCTATCTATCTATCTATCTATCTATCTATCTATCTATCTATCTATCTGTCTGTCTGTCTGTCTGTCTGTCTGTCTGTCTGTCTGTCTGTCTGTCTGTCTGTCTATCTATCTATCTATCTATCTTTCTGTCGGTCGGTCGGTCGGTCTGTCTGTCTGTCTGTCTGTCCGTCTGTCTATCTATCCATCCATGCATTTATCAAACCGTGTATTGTTTTCCAATTGTCTCATTACCAAACCTAGAGTATTATGCTGGCTGATATATATTTTAATTATTTTTGCATAACGGTATCTCTCCTTAATTCACACGTCGTTATTTTTGTCAAAATGAATTTTATAAACGTGTTAGAGGCATACAAATACGCAAAAAATATTGCAATTTAAGTAATTAAGAATAACAAAATTGAACAATTAATTGCACATTTTCCTAAACTTGAGTGCTCAAAATATTTACCTACATATTGTATGCACATTGCCATTTTCGACAAATCGTAACAAACAACAGATTCAGCGAGTCAATAGCCATTTTATGCACGAACATGCACTATGGTATAATCCAACATCACCATGAGTACCCATATTGAATGCTACATGTTGTATCTCACATGCTTTTCTTGACCGGAATTACAAAAGTATCTATGAATTAAAGGGAATTTTCATAGCTCTCCTTCGCCGTTTTGTTTGCCATTCAAGTAATGATTTATTGACCAATAGGTAGCGAGTTTCAACAGCGAACGAGGAAAGGTATCTGCAGCCTGCTGTGAATACAAACGGTAAATCTTTCTCACATATTTAGCGCTTCGTAAGAATGTGCGAAAGTTTAATGTCTCGGTCCATCAAATAAAAATATAGGTTTAAATCCCAACCACCCCCGGTACAAAGCTGTTTTTCCGCATATTGCAAGCTATGTATTGATTGCGGGAAATTGGAAGGCGTGGATGAAAAGCAGGGCGTAGTGACGAACTGAATTGGAATGAAACATAGCGAAATAAATAGAAAAGAAATGGAACTAAACGAGACGAAACAAGACGATGTAAAACGAACGAAATGAAAGAACACGACACAAAATTAACTGAAACGAACCATCAAAACAACTAGACAGATGTTAGAATAAGCCTGAATTTTCGTGATTGGGTGTAACGGATAAACAAACATGTTGACCACCCAAGAGGCGAATATGAAGCTGTAACCATGTTTGATAAGCGCTTTTAGTCTTACATCTGGTATGATGAATCAATGAAGTGACTGGACAACAACGGTACTGACTCATGCTTGCACCGCCTTGTTCGTCTATATGACACCCTCACTTACCATTTTCATAGCTATTACGACGAGTGGCTTAATGAGGTAATTGAAGTGCATGAAGCGTTGGTGAGATGGTACAGCCAGTGACGGGAAGTGCATTGTATAAGCATTTTTATGACTCTACATAGATGTTTCCAGACGGTTCAATTGATAATGAGACATATCAGATTATCTGTTAAAATGTGCTATTTATTCCACTATTAGGAGCAGTCAGCGAACTATTTGAAGGCTGGACACCGTGTGTTGAATTCTGATGCTTTTGCGGAAGAAAACAAAAGGGTGCCCTTTAAGGATTGTTAACAGATAAGAGGTGAAGTTGTGTGCATATATTTTGTTGTTTTTCAGGAGTTTTTACTTGATTATATCTAATTTTTACCTCTTCTCTCGCTTTTTCCCTCCGCCTATTTCCTGCCAAGATAATGCGTGGTGTATTAAGAGAACACTATAATACATCAACGTACCAACTCAAAATTAAACATTGTGGTAGCCCTATGGGTGAAATTAACTTTTTATGGGGAGAAGTCAAGACAATGAAAACTGTGTTAATCATGTACATTAAAAATTTTAAATCTTGAATAACTTCAAAAGTATCATAGATAAAGATGTCATATTAACCTATACATTGTTGTAGCCCTAAGGATAAAATTGTGTGTGTGTGTGTGTGTGTGTGTGTGTGTGTGTGTGTGTGTGTGTGGAGAAGTGAACATGTTGAAAACTATACAAGGTACGTACATTATAATTTGTAAATCTTGAATGACTTCAAAACTATTGTATATAAACGTGTTATATCAATTTCTTTCTGTATTGATGTTCGTGTATCTAACGTATAACCAACAGTTGCAATTTTTTAATTATCCCAATTACAGGGATTTTGAATTATTTTATCTTTATTATTAGTAAAAGCATTTCACTCCAGTTTCCTGTATTGTCGTTTGCGTTTGCACCGTTGAAAAAATATCAAACAAGAATTGTTGAAGTTAATTAGGGAAACCGACATTCAAATTGTAGAAATCTGCGTGTAAAATAGATGTAGACCAGTCTATTGCCACTTACCCTACTTCCACTGCGCAGACATACAGCGAGGTTTGCAGCAAAGCAAATATTCTTTTCTGGTTTTGTTTGATTAGCACTGCTGATCAAAGGTCGCACAGCCTATACGATAACTCCGGTCTGTCTGTCCTTCCTTCCGTATGTTCGTAAACTTTTTCCTTATGAGCTCGATACAGTCCACAGTTTTTTAAGATAGCCCCATATAACTTCTCAGGACTTATCAAGTGTTTAAAAATCTAGATCGTGTTCGAAATTGGTGGCGCCACCTGCGGTATTATGTAAAATATGGGTGAAAATGTGAAAATATTATGACCGCTCCAGCATCCTTAATGTTTGACAGATCTTCAGGAAATGTGGTGGGATTGTGAAGGAGGTCAAAGTCTCAGTTGCTTATGTTTCTACTGGCTCTGCCGATAATGTGACGGTAATTATGAGGCAAAATATGTTCAAAGATATAAAATTCCATGTCTCGAAAAGTAACTTGATTAAACTTGCCAAATTTATAGGATATATAGGCCAATACTACCAAGTGTATGAAAATCTAGGTCAATATCAATGACCTTGACCTATTTGTGTCAAGCCACTGGGTCTGTTAAGTTGAAAGAGGTGATTTTGTAATGTAATATCAACTGAATCGTTATGCGTAAGTTGAAAAAAAGATATCAGCATGGGACAGCAATTGCAATGATGGGGGTGGAGAGGATTGGTCACACGAGCACCAGGATTTTCGAGGGGGGATTGGCTGGCATACGAATGTCAGAATTTGTTTAATTCTGCTTGTCGACAGTATTTTGTATTACTTCCGGGTTTGCAGTAGGTCAAATAGCACGCATGGTTTAGGACATAACTATGCATTTTTAACTGATAAAGATCTGTAACCTTTTTCAGAATTTAAACAGAAACTAAAAATATGGCATAATTGTGCGTGCACTTGAATTGTACGTGTCATTACAAAAATTACAAAGCTGACATGAAGTGTAGTTTTGGTTGTGGCATATAGATACTGGCAGCAAAGAAACACGCCATGAAAAGATTGTATATTTAAACAATTTGTTTGCTTCAAAATTTATTTCATATAAATATATCATAAAGTTAAACTGATGCATTAGACACTTTTATCAATACTTTTTATTCATACCTTGTTTTTTGTCAGGATACGTACATTGCCCGACATCTTTGCACAACCCATTTCTCTAGGCCAAGCATTCTTTTGGATAGCAACTTCTAATTTCCAGATAAAGTATACATTTAGGTTGACACGCCTAAGTCATAGCAAACGTCTGCGTAAGATGTTTGAAACTTACATTCGGCAAATCTTCGTAGACGGTAAAATCCATGTGTGTAGAACCTTTGCTTAGGTGCGACACTGTACCCAGTAGGTATTCCTGCAAGACGAATCGCGACCGAAAGAGCAACCATATAATATATTCTAACAAAAAGTCCGTATTCGAACTGTTGATGTTATTCATACTGTAAACTGTGATATTGTTCAAAGTAAGCAATAGAATAGTCAGATTAAACAAGTGGGCTGATAACGTGAAGAATGTCAGACTTGTTTACAAATATGATCCCTGTCATTACTTTATTTTGAACAACTGATTAGTTGGAGATATGTTTACTTATAGTCTGATTCCAAACGAAACACTACCAGTCTCAGGCGGCACCTTTCCAGAATGCAACGCTAATCGCTGCGGTCCAAAATTTAATCAGAAATACTCCTTGGAGAGAGACGAAATTTATTAGTAAGGTATTAAAATTGTAGTTGTGAGGTCCAATTAAAGGTAAAAGGCAAATTGATCGCACTATTATGACCTAGCGTTTGGTCCCAACAGAGTGGGGATTTAGGTTCACCTTTCTAGCTCCAAGTTGTAGACTGTTTCAGTGGCTTCCCTCAGAACGCTTGAGACATAACGCCCCCCCCCCCCCCAAGCGCCTTGAAGAAAGCTGTTGAATTGGAACTGAGCTGCTCTGGCACTGCAGCTTAGGCTCAAAAACGCTTGAGTGTGAACGAACGTTTTCATGGGGACATTTGCAATGGAATCCTTATTGTGTTTCAAATAAGCAGGACGTGTCTCTCAATATGCGGACAGAGGGTTAGGAGCACCCGTCTCATGATTGTAACAACCAGTTTACACAAATGAATCCGTGGACATGGACAAAAAATAGTAACTCCTGCATGACATTGCAGCATGAACTGCGTATCAGCCAAAATCACTGCCCTGCAAATGAACAAAACAAAACAAAACAAAACGAAACAAAACAAACAAACAAAACAAAAAGGAACAAAAAAACAAAACAAAACAAAAAAAAAAAACAAAAAAACAAAAAACAAAAAAAACAAAAACACCAAGAAAAACCAAGAAACAAAAGAAACACCCCCCAAAACACACACACACACACACACACACACACACACACACACACACACACACACACACACACAACACAATGAAAACAAAACAAAACAAAACAAGAAAAACACACCAAAAAGGATGGTCTAGATATAATTTTGCGGGGGATGTGTCACAAGCATCAGTTTCAACTGGTGGGCCGTCCTTTTTGTGAGAAAAAAAGTGGTCGACAGACACATAATATTTCCATGGCCAGATAAAATGAAATAGAATAAGCAAACATATAAACAAAAAAATTCCCCCGGAAACGCCGTCAATCGGGATTTGACCCGAAATGTATTTTGGGCTCGATCGCTTTTTGCCAGAATAGTTTATCATGCCATCTGCAACCCACAAGGGCCAGACCGAATGTAACCCGCCGAGTTCACATGCGTGGGCCAGAGTGGCTAACCGAGAAATTGGATCTTGGTAGCAAAAGACAACAGATCTTTCAGGAATACCACTTCTACGATGCTTCGGGTTCATTTGCGTATAGATGAGCAAACTTTGATAATCTGCCTTTAGCAGCGTAACTTGCTAGTATCGGCATTGTAATGGGCGTCAATTCGAAGCACGCCGATGTCTCAGGAGACCAATTACTGGCCTTGGGTACACCAGATCACTTCAAGTCAGTCAAATCTCCCTGCTTTCTTAATATGTAGCTCTCTAGTAATAGTCAGTTGACAGACAGACTAATAACATTTCCGACATCCTCTTTCTTTCACAGTGTCATCAACCTACAAAATTTGGCCAAATCACAGCAACCATTACATAGTTAATGATGTTACATTCTGTGTTTGAGCGGGTCGTTACTTCCAAATCAAGCCCACATGTGAATAGATAACTGCGCGTCGTTGGCCCAATCAACACCGGTCTGCGCATAATGAATAGACAAATGAAAACTAGTTTGTATGTGACGTCACAAAATAAAGGCAAACGGTATGAATGTAAGTTTACCTAGTGGGAGTGAAGTATAAAACTGTTAGTCCCCGTGCTATTTGCACTCAGGAGATACACGTGTTAGCCGCTACCCGCAGACAACGTTACATCGCGGCTGGCTCTCGGAACAAACTCTGCGGGGAAAACAGGGAAGCCATACAAACAGCACGCTATATTGCATTAGGTAAGGACACCATTCACCATCAAATCAACGCACTTTTTGAACGAATAGACAAAGATATCAAGGTTCAATATTGAAATAATGTGGCATTTTTGAGATACTTCCAAATAAGGAGCGCTGAGAAGCCTGAGTGAAAAACTGAAATGAATGTCCAGTCCGTTGTCCTGCTAATTGAGTCGTGAGATCGGACGTAGCGTTGAGGGTTATCCCGTTTGTATAGGTACATGTCGATAGTGTGAAAGCTCGTTCCTTTACAAGTCATCTGGTGTTTTACTTGTATAAATAATATAATCCATCACATACCTATTCAAACACAATGTGAATTACTTCTTTGGTCTGCAGTTTATTTGCTATTAATTATACACGGTATCTAATTTTCTGGAGTCAAAGGGCATTGTTTATATGAATATGCATAGAGTAATGTTGGTTCTGTTGTTGCTTATTTTACTGCTGACAGTCGGAGAAAAGCAATATAATCTTTTTCGTTTTTATATTGATTTTTGCTAAAATCAACAGCAATGCAAAGCTGGATGTAGTCATTGTCAGGGCCAAAGCCTTTCTTGTCTGCCCACATGTTCATACCCTCTGAATTGGATATATTTTGGTTTGACAACAGCCTGGTCTTCAATCAGCAACACTTACAGATAATAACCAGTGTTTAATTGGACCACATTTCAAATTGTCCAATTGGTGTAGTATAAAATAAACGCCTTGGCTGCAATGGTTGTCAATAAATATCCGGCACAAAATTCGATGCACAGCATTTTCACCAGACTGGGGTCTGAAGGCAAACAGCATTAATGTTGGGACCATTGAAAACAGTCTTCTCTTTTTTTGGACAAAGAAAGGCTAGGGGAACCATCACTCACCTGGCACGTGTTACCTGAGCGAAACAGGAAAGGGTTGTACCCATATTAAGGTGAACACAATTGCTGGTTTTATGAAGAAAAAATGAAGACAATCTTGTCATAAACCCTTTTGTATAAAAAAACTACAAGTCAACAATTTTGTGCTGGCAACACATCTTTTAAGAAGTGAAAATCATTTCCTTGGCTCACGTTTGGTATATCACCGGGGAAACACGACGTTAAATAGAAACATTTTAATATCTTTCAACCACTTTGTCTCTACATAAATAAAATAATTTTAACGCGACAATATTGACTGGAATTTGATTTTCCTGAAACTACATAAACTAACTATTTTACATAATTGAATAGCTAATGCGTCAGAAGTGTGCTAGTTTTATGATGGATGAAAGGAACGGCGCAGATCCTGGTACGTCACTTCCGCTTTCATTATTTGGAACGCGCTCCAACGACGACCCCATGCAAAATTAAATTGATTGTATCTCCTAGAGAGTTTCTACCGGGCATAAGTTTTTGGGTATGAACAAGCGATCAAATGAAATTCCCAGCAAATAAAACTTGTTGAGAGGGAAATCACACACAAACCCTGCTAATAAGCAAATTCTAAAGGTTTAGGGGGATCTGAAGCAACCACGTGAGAGGCATGCATACCCTCAGAATATTTAAGGGTGCAAAATTCAAATTGTACCTCTTGCAGAAACACTATTCTATGCCTGCAATAGTAACATATGAAAAACTCAGCTGATTTAACATATCAAGAGATTAATTTATACTTAAAATGACACGACCCCGTGGAGGCTGTCTGGCAACGTATCGTCCTTAATACTTTTTCTCTCGGGAATGTTTAAGACATTTGAACATAATCAGAATGCTGGCATTTATTTTAACTGTGATGCATACCTAGCTTGTGTTACTCATCAAGGAAGTCACCTAACGTACTGCCAGATCCATGTACTTAAAATGAAAGCAAAATGTGTTGATTAAAAAAAAAAAAGCAATCTGGATACCTTTTTTTCTCCATAAAAAAGTCATTGTTATATTTTCTAAAGAGGCGCTGAGCGTCAAACGGAAAGAATGTGTCATCTTGCGTTGTCCAGCGACCTAGTCATATACATATGCATACTGGATTTTTTATGGATGTGTCCTATTCAATTATCATGAGGCCACATGGTGCGGGAAAGGAGAGAAACCTCTATTGTCGTATAGCTTCATAACCATAGCTGTAACCCTTACCTAGCCGAGGTATAAACCTGAGGCACCCACAACTCCAGGCGCACCCAAAGGGCACCTGGGTCATGGCGGGTCAATTCACGCAGTGGTATATTTGCATTTCATGTTTTTACGCTTATTTAAAGTTTTGATAGAAGTGCACCATGGATGAAAAGAGGCACAAGGGACAACATTTGAAATTTGCCCGGGAAAGTGTAAAAAATAAGTAAGTGCGACTGAAGCGAATCCGAGGTAAAGTGATCCGCGATGCCCGATCACATTCACCTGGTTGTCACGATCTTCTTGCATGAAAAAACATGAAATGAATCAAGTGTCTACAACTATTGTGCGAAAATGACTGAGTATTACTTAACGTTGTCATGGGTCGCAAAGTTCGACATTAATAAAATCAGGCAGGTATGTTTTTTCATGGCTCCTCTAAATATCAACTTCGAATTACATACAGATATTCAAATAGTAAAATAACATAGGCTGATAACAAAATAACATCAATGAGAATATGCTTTTTGCGTAATACATCCGATAGCTCTTCTGTTTACACTGAAACAGTTATGTTTTCACACATGACAGTTGCAAACTCTTGTTCCCGAAATAGATGACTTTTTTAAAAATCGTCACGTCTGTAAAATATCTCGATATTTTATAGTTGCCTTAGACTATTTAAAATTCTATGCAAGGGCTTGGTTGTTGGCACAATGCACCTGTAAAAAACGACTGAAAAATGTCCACCCACAATGCAACCGCCTCGCAAACAAAACACCATCATATGATAGTCTGCACGGTGCTGCCAAGAAAAAAACGGCATCCTGATATATCCAGGTAATGTTGCTCGTTTTGAACCTCATGAGTGCAAATAAACGAGAAATCAATTGCGCATGTACCTACATGCATGCTACCATGACAACATATTTTTTGAAGAATGGGGTGACTCGCATTTTACGATATACTTCAGTAAGTTTGAATCTTCGGGCCTTTCATAGACTTTTCACTGGAGCCTCCAATGACAGGAGCGTACCGTTCAGTCTGCTTTTGTGACTACCTTCCTATTGTGACGTCCTACCTATCCTAACCGCGCTGTGATTCCCGATATACAATGTTTATTTTCACATAATTCAATTACCCGCTTAATGCGGTCACTAGCAGATTCCACTCTAGTGAATACCCGTGTTTATTTTGCAATCAAAACACATAGTTTTGCTGTGTTATGTATCTACCGGCATATGGTTCAATGAATGATGTAATTAAAATTCTCTATTAGTTAGTGGGTTTTTCCATTGTTGTAGGTAGGGCGCACACACCAGCATCATGCCAAGCTCCAAATGATTACGCCCTATTAGAGTGCTCCTTGCCGGAACTACTTTAATCAAGAGGTTTATTCATGAACATGGTTGCAGCTGGATACAATTAAATGATCCGTTGAGATGAGATGGTTTTGCTTTTGAGTTGAAATATTGTTATCCAACGCTTGTTTTTCATTACAAATAATTGCTAGTGCCCGGCAAAATAAAACTGTTTAGGAAAAAGTAGTTGCGCGTAAAACTATTGACCAATTAAAGCCGGAGACGTGAAGGTAGAGAATGTTTGATCAATGAAAACAACTTATGGCTGAGATTTCCCACGACCAAAGCTGCAAGTTTACAGCTTTTACTTACTTTTGATGGACCGAAACCCGGTCAGTGGATGAAAGTGTCTGCTCTGCTAACCGAGTACAGAACTTATTCTTTCCATCACGTAATTTGCCTCTGGTTTTCACAGTGTGATGCTACGATACGCAGATGCGACCCAACTTTTTTACTACCACGTGTGACTGTGTATATCCATCTGCCCGCGCAATAACACTACGCTTGTCTCTGGTGAACTAATCATGAAATATCCATAGAATAAAGTGTCACTAGGATAGAAGAAGGTTGAATCCAGTTTGTTAAGGGTAGATGGCAGTTTTAGACCAGGACAGGGGTCAAAGGAAAAGTTCTTGCCCTATTTCGTCATGCACGGACTATTTTCTTTCTACTCCCGTGTTAGATTTAAACTGCTAGCCATCCTTAAAAAAGCTGTGTTAAACCCCCAATTATAGTCACTCACCTTAGATGAATTACTGTAGCTTAATAATTCAATGACAAAGTTAATTGTTTGTTTGTTTTTTGTTCTTGCGTAAATTTTGATGGAATAAGTTTTACTTGATATACTGGTTGCTTCAGCGAGTTGTGTCGCATCAGAGTCCACAGTGTTTATTGACATCATCACATTCCAGCCATTGAGCCGTGTGTGTTCGCTGTGCGACTTCCATCAGGTCCATTATCTGTTGGTGCAACGTTTCAAAAAAGTTCTAACTGTAAACAAAAAAACTTATTTTCAGCATGTTACAGCGTTCATTTGGATACAATTATCTGATCCAGGCTTCTTGCAACACAGAGTTGTCTCATTAGTGATCATGTGAGCAGAGTTCATGTTTTACTACTGCAGGTGAGAAGTGTACGATATGGAAGAACAATAATGTGACCCTGCCCAGAACACACTCCATCCTACAACAAAGCCCTATCATCCGAGTGTTGTTATACATATATATATATATATATATATATATATATATATATATATATATATATGTATATATATATATATATATATATATATATATATATATATATATATATATATACGAGATGGTGACATAAATATATTCTCCAGTTTTATCTTAATGCTGATGTACTAAATTTTTTGACAATACCATAATAGAATACTTTTTACTGGCCCAGGTGCAGGCATTCATGTTGATAATGACATTCACAGGTGTCTACCCCACTAAATCATACTTAAACGAGAACGGGGATACGACCATGTGGGTATGTGCATTTCTCAGATATTTAGTCATGCAACAGGTGCCGAAAGTTACAGGTTCAAAATTTTGACGTTCCATGGTCATAAAAAATTCTACTGTTTTAATTACATGCTTTCCTGTTAATCAAATCCACGAACGTTTCGTTGTTTAATATGCTAATTTTTTTGAGACTCAAGAATAAAAAGATTTACATGTATGCTTGACTGACTATCTAAGTTTAGTGTGGGCCTGTTGTCCTGGGGGAGGACACGTTATCTCGATAGATAAGGCTGTTCCAGCCGATCATCAATTCAATGGTCTTTCTTGTGGAATAAAAAGAATAGGATAAATATTTTCCATTTAAAAAAATAATAATTTATTTATTTTACATTTTTGTTTTGCGACACATTCAGCTACAAAGTTGTAGCACTACTTTGCCATGGCAAAAGCGACAGGACACTAGCATTGTTCACATATTTGTAATCCACAAATCAAAACAAAACATGAATATGTTGATTTGTCAAATACTCGCTGGTTAGTCATGTGATCATGAAGTCACGTAAATTTTGCATATCAAAATTTTATCCCTTGGTTGGTCTGGGTGGTTGTACGTCTCCGCAGGTAGACGTTCAAGGTGAATATGTTATTTAAATTTGACATAAGAAAAGAAGTAGACGCTTTGTTGTAATTTCCCCAAATGTATGACTTGAGATAATATACGTGAACTTATCAGTGGTTTATATTTAACGAGAAAGTTGCACCAGCTATCCGTTTTCAGGGCACACATTGGGGTCTTTAGATGGTGCCCCTGGGTACACGGAATCCTTCACGAATGGAGACATCTGGGGAATTAACAAATCTTGCCCACCTGACTGACCAGTTGCTTTCGACCGGAAGTTGTGTGTTGTGAAAATTGGGCTACCAGATTTCCCCATTCTTTTGGTTTCATTACACTAGTGATAAATTGTCTATTATGTTGGCACTTTTTCTATTAACTCTTTGGGCGTTTATTTCCAGAAAGGTTCTCATTGCCAATTGAAATTTTGTCATAAAAAAGCGCTCATACATGTGACAGAATGCATTGTCTTCAATTATTTTAGAGTTGATCCAGTTAGACAGATTTTATCCACAGGCTTAGAGTGTAACGCGCCCTAAGTGCACCAAGGAATGTTGTAGATGTAGACAGCTTGCACCTGCGAAGGTCGTCTTACGGAAGTCTGCTGGATGTTTCCGACAGCAAGCTAGGACTCCCTTATAGATTATATTTAGAGATGTCTTGGCAAAGATACCATAAAATGAAGCTACTCAGGGGAAACTTACTGTAGGCGCTTGTATCCTAAGTACTGTATATACCTTGGCAGCGACGAGAAATTGTCATATGCTTTTAGTTTTGGTTGCAATAAAGTGTGGAACTATCTCAGATTTCGGAGGTAAAGTACGTGACCTTGGGGACTTTGAGGTGCCTTCAATTCTGGACTTAAGTTTATATTATCGGACCCTAGATTTAGGAAAATTGTTGCTTTTTCTTTTGTATTTGCTTATTTTTTTGTGTATGTTTTTTTAACCACGAAAAGTAGTATGGAGCTGTCAACACAGGTTTCTACTATGCAGGACTTCACACCATTACCTGAGTTTAGTACCTGCTGATCTATAAAAGGGTCATCAAATATCCACATATAATAAAGGTCAATTGATGTCAATTTTCCTTGTAATGTTACACAAAAGTAAAGCTACATCTGAGTAAGGTTGCTGTCTACTGGAATTGCGACACGGTAATTTAAAACTTACGTTATACGGGCATCTGCACCAATCGAGACATAAACTAACATCCACGGATTTATACATTTCTAAGAATACCAATTTGAAAATTATGCACATCAGCACAATTTGTTTATTTTACAAACTCCTGCCACGATATCATTTTGAACTACAAGGGTTTAAAAAATCCATAAACCTTATTTAGAAGTGGGCAGGGTGGGATTATGTAGAGGAGAGTGACAGTGAAGTCGATGTTGGGTGTGAGGATGTAAGTATTTTGTTTATTGTGAGGCTGGAGTCCACAGAGGTCAAGCGTATCAACGGACCATGCCCGGTCCATGTGCTTCCACGGTGGGTCACATAGATTGTCATTAAACTCATTGTAGCCTATCAGTCACTCAATCATTGAGTCAATGCCTGCACTCCCTAAATATTCCCCAGTCTGTTTCCCTGTCAAACCTGTGTTTATCAACAAACTTTATGAACATGACCTTTTGCCTTGGCCCTGTAATGGAACCATGCATTCAAACCTAAACCGCTTCTCTCCACTCAATTTACATTAGCGGTTGGGGGTGGGCGGGTGAGGGGTAGGGGATGGGAGAGAGAGGAAAGGAGCATGGTTGCAGATACATGATAAATATTGCTGTCTGCCTCAGAGATTGTGATAGGCAGCCAATACTGAACGCCTACTTTGCCTTTTGCATTGTAATAAATGACTATAATCGCATGTACACTGTATGCATGCAAGTCATCCACATTTGCAAACTGCATATCAGTATAAGACCTCGTATACATGATTGTGAATCCAATCACACTTTGTTTCCATGGCAACATATTCAAATGGGGGAAAAACAGAAATTTTTCAGAAAGATACAGCAGTTTTGTTTTATTTCTGTCATTTTCTTGCAGAATATTTAACCTGGAACATAATCTATGAATACTTATGGTGACTATTTGTTATGTAAAGCAGCTGCTCTTACAGGTTCCGCAGATTTATGTAAAAATGCAGTTTTCCAATTTTTAGCCAATACACGCAATATTTAAACAGTTGCTATGGAAACAGGTCAGGTGATCTATGTTTTATTTTCAAAGTTTACTGCAAAACTTATGTCTCCTGTTATCCGTTACCATCCAAATTTGGAGGAAAGGGTGCTTCACATAAAATGAGGAGATACTTTTTTACTATAATTCACCAGACTTGTAATGACTTTTTGCCATTTATGAGTGATTAAGGTGGTTTCCATGGCAACCAGTCGCGTGACTATTAGCAATTTGTTGCACATAATGAAACTTGGCATTCCAGCCATCACAATGCTATATACTTTTGCTATGCTTCAAAGAAAACTGTTCCCACTGCACTGTGTTCAGTGAAAAGTGTTACTTTTATTTTCACTGGTACAACAAAAAAGAAAAAACCTTGACCCTTTAAGGGTTAAGAGACTGCTTCAAAATTTGTATATAATGTAAGGAAGATTGATAAAATGTATCTTTATGAAATATTACATGTGCACTTAAAAGTTCGAAACATATATTCGTTTGATTCTCTCCATTTAGTTCGCATAGTTTTTAGGGTTGTAGGTAAAAAGTGCAAATTTCGGGGGCACGGGTAAGCACTGCTCCAAAAGATTGGAGAGAAATAATCTGATACCAGATGTATAAAAAGAACTGTTCACCTTGTCAACCAAACTCAGTACAAGTTATCTGTATCAAGTGTGTCGTTTGATGAGAAATAGTGGATGGTAGATTCATTATAATTGACCAACTTAAAAGTGTCATCTCAGGTAACTTGACACGGAAATAGAGATAATCGTCTGTGGCTGGTGCCATGGCTTGAATGAAAACATAGGGAGTCGAACTGTTACCATAAAGCGCTATCGTATGTCACAAAATACGCACCGACCACAATATCTGTGTATTCCATGATTCTAAGCTAAAAGGGTGCGGTTTTAAAAAATATGTTTTGCGTTTATAAATCAGTACATTGACCCCCAAGTTACAACACATATTTCATCGATGGAGCATGTACGAAGTTTTACAAAAGCCTAGGTGCTTAATATGTGTGTTGTTTTTATATACCGATATGAATTCGACATAATGATGGAGATGAAATGTTGAAAAACATTGTGACTTTTTTCTGTTTGTTTTGTGTTTTGTGTTTTGTTTGTTTGTTTTTATTTTTATTTCTATTATTTTTTTTATTGTTGTTTTCGTCTTTTTTCGGCAAGGGTTTAGTCATTACATCCTCCTCCATTTCATTGTAACCTGACTTTTAGCTATACCTTTTTTCATATCTATATCCAGCTCAGATCATCTTGCATCTCTATATCAAAGTACAAGTTGTTTTTTTTTTAAATCCAGATCCATCTCCGCGTAGTTTCATTATGATGAAACTGATAATTTTTTTCATAAGTATTTTATGGTTAAAGTTTTGAGCCATAATTCAGTCACACCAACACTTCAATTTTTGACCCCAAATACGCACCATATGTAGTTACAAACTGGGCAGGTAGGGAGGTAGGGAGGAACATAGGAAGAAAGAAACGCAGGTTCATACACAGACACTTAGCTGGATTATAGATAGACAGACGGATGGATGGTTGGATAGGCAGACAGATGAACAAACAAATAGACAGGCAGGCAGGCAGGTAGCCAAATAGACACCCAGACAGACAGATAGATACATTGATATATGTATACAGACAGATAGATTGATGGATAGATGGAAGGATGGACGGATTGATGGATGAATAGATAGATAGACAGACAGACAGACAAACGGACGGACATATAGATAGATAGATAGATAGATAGATAGATAGATAGATAGATAGATAGATAGATAGATAGATAGATAGATAGATAGATAGATAGATAGATAGATAGATAGATAGATAGATAGATAGATAGATAGATAGATAGATAAATAAATAGATTTTTTTAATGAACTTATATGATATAATAAAATTACACAATTAAAAAGTACACGATCAGAATTACGTGAACCGTAATTGTTGGGGTTAAAGTGTACTTGGTTTCATAAAGAATATGAGAAACAACCAATTCATAGAAGTAACTAAAATGAACAACAAGCTCTTTTTTTCGAAAAAGGTAAATCGGACATATTTTCTTTTCAATCAAATTATAACGTGTGGTATCGTGATGATTGTGTTTCATTTTTTTCGATTTAATGGATCCGAAACAATGTCTGATTGACACAATCGAGAAAAAGAAGGTGATCTGGTTCCACTTGCTGGCTGTCAGGTGACAACAAAATGCAGAAAAAAAAATTTAAAAATATGATAAAATAAACCCCAAAAGTAAAAACGGATGAGCTAAATTTGATGAAATATTATTTCCTCGTGATTTTTTGTATGGAAAGTACATGGGCCGAGAAATGCCCATGAGTCTATTCTTGTGATTCAGGAATATTGATTTCGGGGACCGCGAATTAAGGACCTTTTTTTGCATTTACAGTAAAAAATAACTCCCTGTTGAATATAAATGTTAAATGGATTAGTTGTAAGGGACACAGAAGCATCTGGTGAGATAGTCACTGGTCACAGCGTGCTACCTTATTGCACTTTTATTAAAACCCGCGTCGTAAATATGTGTATTATTTACACAATGTTAATGGATCTTGCCCACCCATTTAATTTCCCCAGAGCGATGGCACAAGATAATTTCGAAAATATGTTTTCAATACTACAGTGTTTCACGGCAAAATCCTGCATTATATATCTGATTGCTCAAACGTTGTGGCACCCGAGGAGGATTCTGCATGAAATGAGCATGGTAGAGTTGACACTTCCTCTGACACAATGGAAACGAACAGGCGATTGTGACACTTTAGTCCCGGACCTTGGCAGTCTACATGTGAACCAAGAGACAGAAGTCGTCTGTAAAAAGAACGGGCGCTTGCATCTTCTGTGTACAGCATGCTAAAATATGTCACAAGTATAAGAAGACGTTTAGCATTAAGTCAAGATTAAACAAACAAAAAAAGCAGTTATTGATCTCCATGAATAAATTATGGAGCTCACGATCATTGATGGAGACAAAGCAAAGAAAGCTAAATAGCGGTGATTAAAGATCTAATTAAAGTGATTATAAGTAGATTATGGTATAAAAAATAATTTATGGAGAGAAAATTTTCCATAGTACGGCCATGGTTATTGATATATAATATCCATTATTCTAATTCTATTTTATAGAGAGCGAGAGAGAGAGAGAGAGAGAGAGAGAGAGAGAGAGAGAGAGAGAGAGAGAGAGAGAGAGAGGAGAGAGAGAGAGAGGAGAGAGAGAGAGAGGAGAGAGAGAGAGAGAGAGAGAGAGAGAGAGAGAGAGAGAGAGAGAGAGAGAGAGAGAGAGAGAGAGAGAGAGACGTGCATGGGTGTATATGCGCGTATATGGTGCGAAATTATTGCTCATCAAGTTTGGACAATCATAAATCATTTTTGACCTCCATAGAGAATTTGGCTAAATTTCATGATTCCTCTGCGAATTTTTAGTGTCAACAGGTCGTTTATGTAGTTCAAAAATGATTTTCGGAAATCAGAAAATCGCACATAGACATGTATAATTGAACTATGCAGATCAGAAATATTTAAAGAGCTGAAAAATTAATTATTGATATCAATACATATTCGAGTGCGCGATTGAAATTATTTGCTCAAAAATTTTTGAGTTAATGTCAAACTGCTTGTCATGAAAAAATACATTTTGTGCTGTTACTTCTGCCTGAGCTGGGTTACAGACGGAGTCAATAACTTTCCTTGGTGCGTTTGGTGCAAAGCATGACGTTGATGTGGAACGTTCTAACCTTGCAGTCAACTGGTAACCTTGTGAACTGGTATGTCAATCAACTCGTGCCGCATTCATCGTGAAACCCAGTCAACTAGTAACCCCTGTCATCCTGAAGCCCAGCCAAATCGTAACCCGTGGCCCAAAACAACTCATTTACCAGTCTGTAGATTGTATCTCAGTCAAGTCGTAACCATGCCAAAGTGAAACCTTGGTACCAATGGCCGTACTCACGGCTTAACATGTGAGATTCATTAAGAAAAATGCACTTGTATTTCCTGATGAAGCACTTTGGGACAATCTAAAAGGGGTTTTTAAATTTGAATAAAAGTTTTAAAAAGTCATTTCTCTCCTCTTTCCTAATTGACAACACAAAAATAACAAAGAAATAATTGCAAACCATTCCAATACTTCTTCATTAATATTGGCCCTAAACCAGCAGTAATATTGGATATATTAATAACTTGATGCAAATACAATCGAGTAATATACAATGATGTATTAAAGATTTCAATTCGAAAAAAAAACACTGGGCAAGACAGCTTATCCATAAAGCTAATAAAGAATTTGATTTGATTTCCTCCCTCACGGTCCCCTTACTGACGTCATAATCCAGTCACCAGCAACAGGAATTTTCCCTAACAAGCTGAAAAGTGTTCCAAGTTGTACTCTTATTCAAGAAAGATGGTTATGCTCTCTTATAGAATTAGAGACCGATATAATTACTTTCAGTCATGTCAGATTGTGTGTGTGCGTGTGTGTTTTAAATATATAATCAGTCATATGACTACTTTATAGCTATCGGTAAATCACTCCTTGATGAGAGTCAACATGGTTTAGAAAGATGCTTTGCATTGGGACAGTGCTCACGTTATAAGGTTTTAGACCGATTCATATCTATTCCTGCCTCCAGTAATTTGCTTGATGTGTTTTTTATTTATCTAAATTCTTTGGTACTTGGGAGCATATATTTTTGTTACAAATACAAGTTGTTGTGTAACTTGAAGGAACATTGTCATGTTTCATGGAGGTTGAGTCCCAATTATGACCTGTGGTGTTTTGTGACCTCAATAATGTTTTAATTGCATTCAGGTTTTTGATTGCTGTTCTCGTATTCTTTATCTATTTTCTCAGAATCCCTTTATTTATCTTACATTTTCTATTTTTTAAATGCGCTACAGCCATAAAGATCATTACAAACAACAGAACAGGTAAACGCCAAATGTTAAAAAGGTCAAACAATGTTATGGCCCTTTCCCTCCATAGACTCAATAAACGTGTCAAATTTGATAATTTAGGTAATAGATGTCACACCAACAAGGCAAGTTAAACATAAAAATTCTGGAGTCAGTTGTACATTTGTTTATCTGTAGGCTTTCGTGTATATGTATATATATATATATATATATATATATATATATATATATATATATATATATATATATATATATATATATATATATATATATATATATATATATATATATATATATATATACATAAGTAAATAATTATGATCATTTCTTGATAGCACCAATCCAGGTTCCTAGTACAATCTCCATCATAAGGGGGTACTTGTGACATTGCCTGCGACAAGTGCATTCAAGTATAGCTAAATTAGAAATTGTATACCAAGCAGTCTTCTCTTGCCATTTTGAGCGATACAAATTATTTACAGTTTTAAATTCATCACTTATTATATCAGACTAAACATATATTTTGAATTGAAAATGCGTCTTTGTGGTGAGAGCACACTAGACTCTGTACTTTTGCCACGATTGGAGAAGTCAGAGGTTTAGCCATAGAGGCCTTAAAGATGTTTTCCAGGTTCCCACCTCAGAGCCAAGTAGACATCTCAGCTGAGCTTGCCCAGTGAAGCCCAGCCTCTATCTGGACCAAATGTCATTAGGGATAACTTTCTTTCACTAAACATGGAAAGGTACAGTGGTCAAACTTAAATAAGAAAGAACTGCTATTGGTGGAAGCTTGGCTTATTTAGTGGTTTTCTTGTGCTTGCTTGCTTTTCTATTATCAACAGGCTTAACTGTGTATTTTTTTCACTGTAATTAGCGCCCAAAGGGGGTAAAAAGAGGAGTTTGATTCTGGTTTCGAGGGTAACTTAACAAGTTTAGTGGGGAAAGGTCACTTCCTGTCCCCAATGACCTTTCTCTCAAACAGATACTAAGCTTTACTGCGAATGCCCAGCTGAGATGTCAACTTGGCTTATGAGCACGTATGTCTGTCCCGTCGCGTTGTACGTGCGCTGGGTGAGGCTCGAAGCACAGCTTACAGTGGAAGCTATTCTTACAAGACCAGTGCTACGTCATTTATCGAATTCCACCCGAAGTTTCAAAAATTAGAATGGAAATGTTTTTTACGTGTGTTCATGGGCGATTTGAGTAGAAAAAACCTATTTTTCTCCTGGAATTATCCCCTTACACCCGCAGATGTGGTAAATACATACAAGTGTCACAGACGATAATAAGTTCAGCGCAGACAAGAAATAGCGCCCCGACATTGCTTAAACGTGTCTTGACAATATGGAAACCTGCTACAAACTTGGTATGTCGAAGAATATACGTTAACATTCTAAAAATGACGACTTGCTTCTGGAATACATACGTAGACGTCTCCATGCATTTCTGACACGTTGCATGAAGCGCTGAATATACAATGTCTTTAGAGCGCATCGTTTGTACCCTTGACCTTAACTTAACACAATGATGCTAGGCATTATAGACAATTATAAACCGTCCGAGTCATATTTTTATAAACAGTACCTGAAACGTATCTGACATCATAAGATTAAATTAATTTGTTTCATCTTGAGAATATCCATTTACCTTATGCGCATTGTGCACAGGCCCACGGCATAAATGCTATCTTCAGAAACATACTTTTTCAGGTGTATCTGCAGTAAGGCATACGTGTTATAAAATTTGCAGACATATCACTTTTTGAACAATGATGAAAAAGTAAAACTGGTTCAAATTTCCAGACTTTTGTAGCCGCACGTAGTATAATGTGCTTATTTTCATAATCGCCCAACACACAACTGTTGAAACCTTGGTGAGAAGTTCGTGTTACTTGTGTCAATTCTATGCTTATACCCGCACATTTTGTTTAGTTTGACAAGAGTTTATTTAAATTTTTTATTATTTTTTTTTACTTTATCATACCCTTTATGCTAGCATTTAATGAGTAAATGCCAGGACTTTGCAAATGGTGATCAAAACTGATAAGAGAAATCCAACTGCACAGACTTTTGGTCTTTTCCATCGCAGTTAAGGTCCACAAAAACGATTCCTGTTTTGCGCAGTCGTAACATAATTATTTTTAATGTGTACAAACTTACAAGCTGAAACACTAATAATACAATGACTGTTACTTATGTAGAAATGCAAAATCTCATGTTGGGAACCAGTTCGGTCTAGGACAATTTTTTTCTGAGGGGCACTGTATAGAAGGTGGGAAAGGGGTTTCCCGTACTGGGGTACTGGTGCTTTTTATCTACCGTACTGGCGTACTGGAAGCCCTCTTATTTTACGTACTTCGTACTATCCAAAATTTTGAAAGATTTTTATTTTCCGTACTACGTACTCTAGAAAAACAATTACCTGTACAAGCGTACTGAAACCCCCCTTACCTCCCCCTTCTGTATACAATGAATAAATACTGATGAGAGTTCTCAAAATTGGGGGGGGGGGGAGAATCGCTCTGTATTATGTTAGCTGCTCGGCAGACTCTACTTTCGTTCCTTCTGATTTTCTACCTGAGGAAAGCAATAGACCAGGGGCCAGAGAATCTGCTTCCCAAACCAGCAGTCGCGTATATTTGGTCAGATTTTGCTGCTTCAGCAAATCTATAATTACAAGGTCAGTCGCACCGTACATGTGTACTTGAACACGCAAAAGAGGTACGGAAATTTTATATTTCATATATTAGACACATAAGCACTGGGTCTACTGTTCCAAGGCCGCACACGACGGCATGAAATCGCGTTTAGATTTTCATCCAGTACGGACACTTTAGTGCATTTATATAATCATGAGCTGAAAAGGACATAAAAGGTTAATGTAATATAGAAAACATACAATATATATGGTATACTAGCCTGGCCACTTGACTGCAAAATGTTCAACGTTAAACTACAAAGCACACTGTTGGGGGAATTGTCAAGAAACTGTTTAAATGCGTGTGTGTGGTGTTTGTGTGTGTAATAGTGTGTGTGTGTGTGTGTGTGTTGTGTGTGTGTGAGTGTGTGTGTGTGTGTGTGTGTGTGTGTGTGTGGTGGTGTGTGTGAATGAGTGTGTATGAGGGAGTGTGTGTATCATGTAGCCTAGAATTGGAAATTAACGGAAGAGTCAGAGAATCACAAGGGAGCTACACGAAGTATACCTCGTCCGATTTGTTAACGATTTGTTAAAAATTTAATTGGTAAAGTTAGTTAACATATTTATAGAAATGATCGACTAACACTTGACACACACTCACACACACACACACACACACACACACATATATATATATATATATATACATATATATATATATATATATGTATATATATATATATATTTATATTTATATATATACATAATATTTATCACATATAATATAATAACTATATCATATATATGGACAGTGTCAGTTATGACCTTCAACCGGCCTCCATTGAACCATTCCTTTTTTAGAATGGGGATTCAGTGCAGTCGGCATGTGCGTTTCCCTTTTTCGGCCAGGTGATTGGTGCCGAAGGTTACTGGTGCGAGACCCGGTATATATATATATATATATATATATATATATATATATATATATATATATATATATATATATATATATATATACCGCCCTTTAAGATATTTTCAATAGTGATTTTAACTTTAATTCTTCTCTTTGCCACATTAATCTGTATCATAGATTCACACTTAAGCATACCAAAAAAAAAATGAAAGTAACAAAAATTTCGAAAGCTGTCAATATGCCTGAACCATCGGCGGTTCCATCATGCTAACCAGATAGACCGTTTCTGTTGTCGAAAAAAAATATAAACAAAAAAACAAAACAAAACAAAACAAAAAAAAAAAAAACAAAAAACAAAAAAAAAAACCATGCCGCTAGAGATACATAACCAAAAGCAAGCCAATCTTTGGCCGGCGACGGGTATTTTTGATAGCAGGTGTCAGGGATGTTTTCTAGAAATAAGTTCCGTGCACTGCAGTTGCCCACCGTACATCACCAGCCTAGCTTCACCCTGCATTTGTGAACTGTCAGCGGCAAATGTTTTCTCTCCACTTCAGGCCCACGGAGCACAAAAAGGCTTTGTGAACAAAACAAATGTTTAATCAGTCAGGGTCGCTTGTGGGTTTGCGCAACATTGAAACATAAAGAGCAAAGGTTTTATTTCATGCAAAGGGAGCATAATGTTTATTGTGTACCTTATGCCCTGGGGCACTGGTGAACAGCTTGACTTACAAAATGGTCCCCATCCGACTATCTGCCCTGCTTCGAATGGATTTTTCTGGACCCACTCTTAAAATTAACAACACGAATATTCATCGCTTAAACAAACTAGTCAACTCGAAGTTTTTGATGAATCTACTTCACGAGTGCTGCTTAATTGTTTGTCATGGCAACATGAAGTGTCGGCGAAATGGGAATTCTCTTCAAAGGAGTTTACTTCGATAATTTTGGCTTTTTTATGGATTATGGCTTTTTGCAAAGATACTCCGTAGTTTTAAGCAGTCTCTCGAGAGATACACTGCGAAACAGTGTTATGTTTGACCCATTGCCGTACTATAAATTTATATGCGTATCTCACCCAACTAAATCTGGACGCGCTATTCTTATTAATATCAGGGTTTGTGTATGTCAAGCATTTTGTTGGTGTGGTTAATATGCTACCTCAAGCCGTCTTTGAATCGCCAAGCTGCATATTCATGACGCAACAGGGCATGTCACAGATACAGTGTCGCCAACCTGCCACACGTAAAATCCGGGAGGTGGAAAGTAAAATTCAGGCAGATTGATAAATTAATATGAAATATACAAGGAAAGTGTTGATAAAATTCAGGGAGGTGGCTAAAAATTGCCAAAAATCTAAAATTTTTGAAGAATTTTTAGCGTAAAATTCCGGGAGTCTCCTGGGTAATCCGGGAGTGTTGGCAACACTGCAGATAACCCTCTGCCTTCTCCTCTGTCACGTGACATTTGGGACCCGTCAATCAAGTAAGTTTGTTTTATCTCCGAAGTGTCCTCCCCCCTTTCACCCCGCGAAACAGGCGACATGCTCTGTTGTCCCGGAAAGAACGTTGGGGGAAGTTTTCATCGAGGACACGAACCCGGTTTCAAGTCACCGCCCCATTCCCTTGGGATATGACATCAGTTGAACCTTTTGCACGTCACTCTTTATGATTTTTTTAAAAGAAGCTCTAGACCGATATGTTTTACAGGAATTGCGAAACAGGCGAAGCCTATGTTAATCACTGTCCTTGGCACAGCTGCTGGTGTATACTTTCTAGCTTGATTGAGAGGTCGAGGAAACCGAAGGACTGGAAGAAAACCACCATGCACTGCCAGAGCCGTAGGAACTCGATCCACTCGCTTGCGGAACCGGGAATCGAACCCAGTCCGCAGAGGGGAAAAAGCCAGCATGTTACCGTGCACGCTTTAACTCTTCACATAAAATATGCATTCAGAAAGCAGAGATGCTCTCATATTAATAAATAAGTATATAAAAAAAAGTTCCATACGCCTTGAGTACACAAACAGAAGAGTTTTAAAGATACGC
The DNA here is from genome assembly GCA_964020975.1 of Hermodice carunculata. Classification (NCBI taxonomy): domain Eukaryota; kingdom Metazoa; phylum Annelida; class Polychaeta; order Eunicida; family Amphinomidae; genus Hermodice; species Hermodice carunculata. Next base: position 354,179 of record CAXHWN010001605.1, on the reverse strand, counting down.
TTTTTTGCAATTGACGATGGTAAATGTGTTTGAATAGCAGTTTTTGGAGCACTCCAAAGACTGTCATTTTGGTTCACATAATTCTTGACGTATGAAAGACAGGTGCACTGCTATAAATCGAGGATTTCAGTAGGTGCTGGCGTTTACCATTGTACTATATACATTTCTTACAGCAGCGCCTCCTACAGTTAACAAGACTAGCTAAAACTGCACGCGACACCATTGACGATCTAAATATCCATTGAAATCTCAAATATGTCACGGCTTTATTAAAAAAATGACCTATTTCAGTGTATTGAAGGCTAAGTACGGTGCGTTTAAGAATAGAATCTTTCTCATACTAAAGTATACAATTCACTCTCACGTGATATCAGAGAAAAGCCAACACTTTTTGCCTTTAAATCTGCTTTTATGAGATCTTTTTATGGGAAATGAAGTTTTTAGCTTTTAACAGTCATTACTGTAATTTGTATAAATTGTAAGAGACCATCGGGTGCCTATTTGCATTTTAATCTTAGCCAGCTGTTCCTGGGGGTCCCCCTATATAAACCCACATCCTTATTGGCATGTATCTTATTGTATTTATATTTATTGTGTGTATTTTATTGTATGTATTTTACTGTATTTGTATTTATTGGAGGACCCTGAGGAAGATAACCAATTTGTTTATCAGGTTACCCTCGTAAAATAAAGTTTATCTATCTTTATCTATCTATCATAGTCTCGGGAGATACGATAGGCTACTGCCCCTTCATCAGAGCACATGGGAACAAACAGTATATCTTTTCGGACAGATCAGTCATACATATCTTGAAACATTACATGGTCCTCTGTACATCTGCAGATTGTTTTGTTATTAATTTTCCGTTACCACATTTTGCAGACAATCTATTTTACTTAAGGAAAAAAAACATTAGGAACACGACCGAAAGACGAATAAATTAAAGTTTTTCCTTGCTTAATTACAAACGTGCTGGCTTTGCATGTTAACTTCTAAATTTTTCCACGCCTGTATCGATCACATTTTCCGGAATTCCCATTCATGTCCTATCGTGAAAATCTTCAAGCTCTTCACGTTCACTTGAGATATGGTTATGTTTCTTGTGACGTTAGCGTCCTTCCACGAGCATGTTACCCGGCCATTTTCTTGACGAATCAATGAAAATAACATTCGGCGCTAGATATTTAACATTGCGGATGATAGCCTTAATTATCAACAAAATAGGCAATGACAGGTAGACTGAGCCTTTTATTCGCGTCTGTTGTCCTGATAATATATATATATATATATATATATATATATATATATATATATATATATATATATATATATATATATATATATATATATATATATATATATATATATATATATATATATATATATATATATATATATATATATATAAACTTATGCAGATAATAAATGCTTCCTGTACCTCGTGTACGACATAGAATCATTGGATGAAAATTTAAAATTTTATGAATTGTTATTCTTAAGCGGCCCATCGTATAGGAAGGAAACAAATGGTAGCGCAAAATTTAAACAGAACAGGCGTAGTTCTTTGCATAGCTTGATGTAATGGATATATTTTGGATCAGTTAAGATTCGTAGTGAAATGGAACAATGAGTTGGTAGGGAAGGGACCATAATTTAAGTATTTGCAAAAACCATATATTTGGCACTCCTTCCTCATATTTTTAAAAAATCTGTAGCTCTATGGCCAAGTATAAGACAAAGCTGTTCCCTGACGTGAGGTTATTTATGATAATTCTTTTTTAGGAGGAGAGGGGTTTGCGTAACAGGACAATTCGCCTGTAGGTGGCACCATAGGTAACTTCTCAACGGTGACCAATTTTCGTTGCCAGAACCACTTGGGAAATGAACAAATGCAACTTGTTTCATTGGCTACAAAATGTCATATGACACAGGAAGTTGTTGCTCCTACCATCCAGTTTAGTATACTTGACCGGCCCCATTAACTTTCGCCTATCTTGGTTTCAAGAGTCTGGCAAATTAAAACATATTGGCAATTTGCACAAAGACAGTTTCTTTGTTCTTTTTGTTAATGAATAAAAACATGGGGAGGAGTCTATGCATTCTTTTTATAGAAAAAAACCCCGTGATATCTGAGACAATTCTACTTATATTTTTGCCCCTCGCTCACAGTACCTATTTAAAAAAAAAATAATAATCCGCTTTTAGGTTTTTACATGAATATGTTGACTGTTTACGCTTTATATTTTCAAACATTCTGAGACCTACATGTACTAGGTTGTAAGCTGTAATCCAGTCCCCCCCCCCCAAAAAAAAATACATGCACACTTTCCGAATTTTTATGATTGCCAATAGTTTTTTTAAAGCGGCTCTTTAGTAGATAACTGTTGATTTAGGATCACTGTTTACCATGTGAAACATCCTTCATGCTCACGAACTGCACTAGCCGGTAAAAGATTGCTATATTTATAATTATACAAAAAAAAAACATATTTAACATATATTGCATGTTGCTAGTGGCTTTGGGACTATGGATCGATAGCCTGGTCCTCAGTTCAACTTTGAATAACAAAGACACACCCGCAAGGGAAAATGTCTTTCGAGAATGAGAAACGTTCCCATCGAGTCTTGTAAGGGTGAAGTTGGTGAACATTCACACCACTGGCTGTCGGAGTTGAGCGTTGGTACCCGTACAAGCTAGGAATGGTTGTGGAGGTGTCTTTTTGAGCACTGACGTGGGGCGATTAGGAGAACAAGTGGAACCGGACACGGCTTCGTCCTCTCATTTTTCAACCAACCAGCACCTAACGGCAGCTTGCAGTTTTCATTTGCGCGCTGGAACCAGTCTTCTCTCCCCAACACTTGATACAGATCACGCCAATTTTTATCAATCTGGCCGCCTGAATTAGATTTACCACACAGAAGAAAACATTTGCTCAAAGTATGGTGGAATTAAATTCACGTGAAATACTTGTAATTGACTGTCGATCGATTCTCATAGGCTGTGTTTATTACTATGTGTATTAAGGCTACTGTGTTGTCATTGACAATTTGTACGTCGTCTAGATTGGGCTTATGGCATTATTTTCATAATTGACATTACAGAGCCATTTGCCGTACTGGCCAAATTATATTATGACCAATGTGAGTATCTTCATTTCAGGAACCCAAGCAAGGTATCTGATCTGAAAAGGCGGTGGTAGCCCAACACAGGTGCTTGAAAGTTAAATACCTGCTACAGAAAAAGTGGACAGATAACAGCACACGCTATAACGGAGCGCCAGCACTTAAACCGCCACTGCGGAAGGTAAGTGATTTTGCTTCGTTTCTTTCCAGGCGACTCGTGCTTTTATTAAGGCTGGAAGGGGATATATTGATACAAATATAATCAAAGTGGACGAAACCTTACTGAGACGCTCAATTTTACTTGATGTCGGTAGAAACACCTCCCAGAATCACCAGCCAGCTGGTTATAAAGATTTTAGATTATGTCCCTAAACTTTGTATGTGCATGGAACCACATTGATAAGACGTGGTCGTTGTAGCCCAGAGATCAGTCGGTCAGTCATGTGAAAATTGGTAATGAGATCGAAGGATTAACACTTAGCACCTATTGGCAACGCCACAAGAACCTTTAACTGTACAGCAGTGACGTGACGTGAGACAGCACAGAAGAAGCTTTAAACTGTAGTCAACTTTCATATTTCTTAAGCGCAAGGCGATACATAGTTCTTCGCTTTAACTTTTCAAATTATCAGTAGTTTCCCCAAAAAGTGTTGTTTAATGGTAACACTGTGTAAATGGTAGCAAGTGAACTAAAATAATGCAGGATTGATGAGTTATACCTTACCTAGTTTTGTTTGTTTGTTTTTTTTAATCATTTAATTGTTTTCATAGTTTTTGTTGGTTTGCTGACGGCACGATCATTGGATTTACGTGGGTCTGACTTCTTCTGTCTAGCAAAATAAATGTTCCAACCATTAATTATGCAGACTAGGGCATCAATAGAGATGAAATGTTAGGTTAATTTTGGTACTTTGGGAGCATCTGTACGTGCAACGGAAACGAAATGAGCAATCAGAGACCTGACACCCAGTTTAACTGCTCGTGAGTTCCCTTTCTCATTCTGACTTTCCTCAAATTGGCAAAGGATAAATTCACAGGTGACTTTTTGTTTATCACATTTTTCTATGCAGTGTGCAAGTGCCTATAATGCGAGGTCATGAACTTGATGACGTCAGGTAACTGTTCCCCATGTTCTCTGCTTACGATCACATGACTTTTCTCCTGTGGCGAGCTTAAAGCCTTTAATTGGCATTTAATCTTGTAACTCATCTTTATCTTGAGAACAGCCAAGCATCAAAGCCGGCTACTACCACAGGACGTAAGGTTACGAATTTGAATAGGTTATAAGTGCATACGATGAAACGGTATGGTCTGATCGAGTAACGGTGCATAACATAATGATCAGCTTTTACCATCAGGTGGCAACAAGAGCGCCAGTGCCAAACTTGCAATATGAAAAAGGACAATAGATAGTGGGCAGACAAGTAATAAGTCTTTGACACGATAGAGTGTAACTACGTACTGATACTGCACACATGTGTATCATCCACGCTTGCATATTTCATATTTCTGCACCTTTTTTTCAAAGATTCTTTGGAAAACTGTGTTGTTAAAACTAAAGGCGAATAATAGATAAATGTAAAAAAAAAATGAATGAAAGAGCGAGTGAATAAAATCAATAAACAATCAAACAAAACTAACTAAATAAACAATTAAATGTGCGCAATTTTGCCTTTTATGTCTCGTACATATACGGTTAAATATGTTGCGAATAACGACGCAAGCAGCTGGCACACCGCAAGTACAGACAATCAAGGTAACCTTATTCCTTGATGTATAATTGATTTGCATACCCGGGGCATACCAATTCTACTCCGTTGGACATTAGCAGTACCAACTCTAAAGGCCTTATAATTTTTCAATTTTTACAACACTTGATTAATTGTAGCTAAATTGATTCTTGAACCACACCTCCTTTAGCTCAACGGTGCTGCCCGTTTATTGGAAAAGCGAGCTTTGTCATAGTATGTAATGCGATTGAGAAAAAAGGTAATGTCTCACTGTTCCACAGCGGAAATATCATTTTTCTTCAGCACAAGGCGCAGGACCTGTTCAATACCCGGTTTGTTGTTTCAAGCGCTACGTCGCGAGTCTCTCTATTATAACCAGCCAATAATGTATAGATGGATACGCGTTTTATTTTCAGAGCAGATAATATGGTATTTTTGCAAATGACTCCTGTGTCTTCCACATCGATGTTTTGCGGAAACCGCAAATGTGATTAAATGCGTTTCATTTATTGCCTGCTACGTTTTACCATTACTTAACTCTTGGAATAACTTACACGAAACAAGTCACATTTGGTTATGAAATTAAATGTCACATTGCGACATTGTGGCGTCCAGAGAGTTTGTAGGAAAGTTACATGCGCAAATATATTGTCTCCCGTTTGACCAGGAAACGGTTGTCATATAACAGTGTGTATATTTATATGCAACTTAAGGCTCGCCATGATTATCCGAGAATTGTCCATGGTGATTTAATGACCAATGGTTTTTCAATATCACAAGCCTGAGGCAGGACATTTAAAGATAATCATTCATTGCGTATACAGCCCACCCGGGGAAGCTATTGAACTGAACAATAAGCCACTATTAGCATATTCATACTTAAATGAAGGGCCTTGTAACAGGAAAATTAGGGTCTTGAATCATGATAATATTTTCATGATAATTAGCCACAGAATAAGAACAGGCAGATGAAAATGATCAGGACATGTTGCTCAAGTATGTTCACAGAGCTTCGAAAATACCTAACTCTATCATGTCGTCTGAAGTATCCAGGCTATTGGTCATTTTTCTTAAAAAGTTCAACGCCTTGACTAATGGTCCGGGGACACATTTTAGGAGATAAACGCATTTATCGGTAGGTTCCCTCGTAATTCCACTTAAGCTCCTGCTCCTTGTTATTTGTCCTTTTTGACATTTCAAAGCCTGTAAGCAAATCGGGAGTATTCAACCAATGAGAAGAGCCAGATATATTTTTCAGCCAATGAGAAGAGCCATATTGTGTTTCAGCCAATGTGACCAGCCAGGTATGTTTTCAACCAATGAAAAGAGCTACAGTTATTACACAACCATAGAGAAGAGCCAGAAACACCTGTTAACCCTTAAAGTGCTAATCACTGCTATAGTCGTTTTCGCATTACTGTTAAACATAGAATGGTTATAAGATTCAAATTCCTCATGAAAATACCTTTTATCCAAATACCAGCAAGCCGAGTCATAAGCAAAAAGTAGTCTTAGTCAACAGCTTTCCTGGGGGCACTTTGCGCGCATTGTGTGCAAAGTGCCCCCAGGAAAGCTGTTGACTCAGACTTAAATTAGCGGTTTAAGGGTTAACTAATGTCCAGGCAACCGATGAAAATAAATAGAGGAACTAAGCGACAAAAATATGTCGCCATATTTATGTATAAAGTTTAATATTCTCCTTTTCAAGAATTTGCTTCAAGCAGAATTTAAGCGTTGGCTGGGCAATGGAATGTTTACACACACACACACACACACACACACACACACACACACACACACACACACACACACACACACACACACACACATATATATATATATATGTATATATATATATTAGAGCCTGACCGAGCATGCATTTTGAAACCGAACCGGGTACTCGGTACTCGGTATACACTACCGATACCGAACCGGGCACCGTTCGGGTTCGGTATATGCAATTCAAACATGAAAACGTTTGACAAGGGTTAATAGCTGTTACCCTTATGCACAGGGGTATTACTATTGTTATGTAATTAAGGCGATTAATGCACCCCATGTGACACACGTAATAGTAAAGTATCGTTTGTTGCATTGTTTAAAGTGTATACAAGTACGAAAAGTAACCTCAATGACATTTTTATTTAACTTCATTGCCAACATTGACAGTGATAACCGAACCTGAACGTTTAGTGACTGTAAAAGCCGAACCCCCAGCAGGGCTTCAATCCTGAAACCCGGTAAGCTCGGGTTCGGTTGTTAGGGTTCGGTCAGGCTCTAATATATATATTTATATATATATGCACGAGCGCGCGCGCGCGCGCGCGTGTGTGTGTGTGTGTGTGTGTGTGTGTGTTAGAAGGACAAGGGGATTTTATGTTTGTTCCAAGGTAAGTCATTTCTGAAGATTTCAAATGAACGATACTGTGGACGTACTTTACCAAATTTAAGTAGGCAATGTGTAACTTTATGGGCAGTTCATATGTGTCCATTCTTTTCGACAGCAAAACCTGTGGACGAACCATCGATCAGTCTGTGGATATTATGTGCCCTGGTGTGCAATTAGGCGAATGTACAGGTGCATATTTCGCAACTGTGTAAGCGCAAGAGATATTCGATAAAATATACCAAGCAGTTGCTTTGTCTGAATATATTTTGTTTCCAATCGGCCAGTAGGAGAGACGCATACAGGAGCTCTATGCAGAGCTATATCATAGTTCTGTCAATTTTTGCACTCCATTGTAAATTTATATTGCATCCTACCCTGTGAAGGAGCGGGGTTTTATTAATAGAATTATTTCGTAGTCAGCCTTTGCTAGAGGCTGTTCCTCAAAATACAATGGAGAGAACCTGAGGAAGTGCTGGCTCTCGGAGACACCTAAATAGCAAGATATCTCAACAATTGTGAGACTCTTGAAGCTATGATTCTTTTTGCGTGCTAAGTATTTAATAAGTCAAGAGATTTCTTGAAGCCCTTGTAACTGTAGATATGCAGGTACTTGACAGATAGGTCGGGTTAAAAAGAATATCACTCTATTGTCGTTATGAAAGTTCAGAGCATACGTGATTTTGCTCAAATTGGCAACAGAAGAGTTAACGCCGAGAGTCAAACTGAACATGTGTTCCTTGCAACATATTAATGATAATTTGTGGTACTTTGTGTCACTCAATTTTATTTGATGAAATCTGCGACTCAAATAACACTGCAGTCAAGCAGCTTTCGATGTAACTCCACATGACACGCATTGTCTTATGCACAAGTAATTACCACAAGCATCATTTAAGTAGAAGGTGATAGTCGCGGGGCTGTTTTGTACCAGCGGTGGCTTGGGCAATCGCTTCTAATATTTCAACGGGATAATCGCCTCAAATGGTCCTCCAAATAATTGCATGGCACAAAACATGATCAAATCCTATGAAAAGTGTAGGTTCCCTGGATTATGATTCAATGCTTTTTGCACAAATGCAAACCGGACTACCCTTAGAAGTTGAGTTTTAATACTACAGGGGGCATTAAAGTTACTTACAGAACAATCAATTATTTCAAAATACACAAGCGATCTTGCTTTTTAATTATATTGTATGCTGGTGTACCATTTGGAACCTCAATGGTTGAAATAATTGTACCACATTGGTGAAAAAATAAATGATCTGTTAAATGGATTAGCTATTTTAATGAACCTAGACATTTTTAGGGACATGCCTTTATTACGACCTCTCTGGAGAATAAGTCTGGAGTCGGAAAGTATAATTGTTAGCCCTTCAACCCAACATAACAATCCAGTTGCTGAGGGCATTTAAGGCAAAGTATCCCGTTGCCAACGACTGCATAATGATATATTCATCCCATTGGCTGCTAATCTGGGATCTGTTGTGCGCTTTCTCCACACTTTCATTTGCAATACGCAAGATATGTATCGCAACTGATTTGTCTTCTTTAACTCAGTCCACCCTGATGACGCTTTTTCCCGCTAATATCTAAATGTCGTCTGCTAATTGTATTTTACTAATTTAGGGATTATTTTTCAATATTTTGGATGAAACTTGCATGGAAGATCATTCCAAATTATATGCCCATGGTCAACAGCTTTCCTTGGCGCGCTCTGGGCGCAATGCGCCCAGAGCGCGCCAAGGAAAGCTGTTGACTCAGTCTTCTATCAGGGTGGAATGAGTTAACGTTAGATAGCATGGTATTAAAGGAATTACTTTTTCCTCGTTGCATGTACGAAAATATGCAATGCTATTGACTTTACCTATCTTCTTCAGGACATGACAACTTCTGTTCATCTTCCCATACATGTTTGGCCGAAATCGAACTTAAATGGAAATGTGTTTGTTGCTTAGTTTAATTACTCGTATTGGGTTCAGTGTATTTGAATAAGATTGAAGGAAATACACAAGAACACCAGCAAGACGTTGCGTTTCATCATCAAAAGCTTTGCTTACAACAAACAGTATCCATACATACATACTACATCTATCTATCTATCTATCTATCTGCCTGCCTGTCTGCCTGTCTGTCTGTCTGTCTGTCTGTCTGTCTGTCTGTCTGTCTACCTATCCCATTCCAAAATAAATTGTTCATTACATTTGGACGATTTTGCCCGATCCTCATAGCCCCAGTTCCGCTCATGGTGGAAGCACCAAATCTGGACAGTGTGTGAAGATGGGATCTAGTTGTAGATAATTGGCACCGATTAATAAATTCTGAGGAATTGATGTAATTTTCTGGGATTTTAGGCAATTTCCTGCGAATATAGGCGAGTTCCTGGGAACATAAGATCGGTCCTGGGAATTTTGCAAAGTCCCAAGAACATGGTGGTGAGTTCCCAGGAACATAACTTAAGTCCGAGGGATACAATTATAATTATAAACTCCAAGGAATATAACTGAAGTCCTAGGAATTAAAACTTAAATTCCCTAGAACCTTACTCCGAGTCCAGTGAACTTTAAAACAACAGGTAACGTATGAGGAGCGCATGCGTACATGCAGTACGGTTAACTTTTATGTTTCTTCATATTAAATTTTTCTGCAAAGTTTGTATGATGGGTCCAATTAGACTATTCCTCCAAGCTAAACCAACTTTATCAAACACTGTCTTGAAAACAAGATGAAACTTGCCAAATTGTGACATGTAATCAATGCCTGGGTTACCATCAATACTGCCCCCCCCCCCCCAGGCCATATAAAAGGAAGTGTTTTCACTAGATGCACTCATGGATTCTTTTGGAGACCTCGAGCTATACAGAGGAACCTTTGAGATGCCCAGTGAAGGTACAACCACCACAGCAGAGCCATGCATGACCATGTTTGGTTAGTAAAGTTGAAAATGAAAACTTACATGGAAATGATATGTAACAAGGCCCGGCGGTACGATCCTAGATTTTAGGCCTATGTCTATACTGATCATGCATGCCCCCCCCCTCCCCGCACCTCAAAATCTCAAAATGCCGCCTCAAAAAGAGGTTAGTGGGTGCTAAACCAACAACAGATGTCTTATACATTTAGGCCTAGGTCGAGGCCTATATATAACCGAGCTATGTTTTTCCTGTGGTGGCGACCAGAATGGGTAATCATGCGAGTAACAATTTCACTAGCGATTCAACATCTGGTAATTATTGGTAAGTAGGCCTATACATATATCTATATTTACATTCAATCTAACTTTTAACCTTGCAAGTATATGAGAGAGCCTGGTGTGTTATGAGACCATATAACACATGAGACTTGTGTGTTATCGGACCAGAACACAAGCGCCTGCCCACATTCCAATAAGCCACGCCTAGCTGGGTTTTTGGAACATATCACTTCAAAATGCCGGGCAAATCTGTTTCAGGTCGTTTCTCTTAATTCTAGGTATTAAATTTCTAAATTTCTTGCAATCGAGTACAGAAATTCAGGGGAAAATGTAAATATAAGCAATGATTTTTTTTTTTTGCGCCACGCCCGCTTCAATCACGCACGTCATTATGCCATAACACACATAAAATCTACCTTCGTTTCTTAATTGATATATAGCCTTGGTAGACCTAGATTTATTAATTCATTACTTTCATATTAATACGCTTAACACTATAATAAAAGCTTGTCTTTTCCTTGTATGTACCGCTGTTGTGTGTCTTTGTTTTATCCGTCAATTATTTCAGTTACAAGTAAATACCACACAAAACGTGCCACTTGAAATTGTGTCCCGTTTAAGTTAATTTGTGAACCTTTGACTTATTCATACGGATTGTAGGAGCAATACTCGGATAATATTTTCATACAGGAATCACCAATTACCCAAAATTTTGCTTTAAAAAACTCAACCAGTTAAATTGCTAGGACCAGGGGCGTACTTAAACGAATTTACACCCCTGTCATAACCTGCCTAATGCTAATTCATAATTCCGACTTCTTCCCTAAAACCGCCTGCTAGATTGACTTCAAACTTGGTGAAAATGTACCTTGAGTCAGTTTCTACGAAAATTGTTAAATAATTTCGCTCCAGTTATTCATATAATTTTCTTCTTTTTTTGGGGGGGGGGGAGGAGAGAAATATTTTCTAAAACCGCTGACCCAATATCTTTGTTGTCACACGGCCACTCTCCTAGGTTTTTCTAGCTTTTAATTTGTTCACCAGGTGGCGCTGCATTTTTTTTTTTTTTTTGGTATTTTTTTTAAATAGTTTTTTTTAAATATCTTTTTTGGCTACTTTTGACTTCTTCTCCAGAGCCATCACTAAAATCGAGCTAAAACTTGGTGGATATGTTCCTTGTGATTATCTAATACTAGCAATAGTGAACCCAGCATCAGTCAGGTGAAACCGGACAGCATCATCATACGAAAACATCGTTTTCACAAAGTCCAAGTACTTAAAACCAGCAAGAGAGATGTGGCCAAGCTGGTCCAATAAACAAATTTTACTGGACAGACAGGGCAGTACAATGATTCATGCATGTACATAATACAAGTATGGACTTATAGACTTTGTTTTTTACTTGATCCATTGGCACAAAAGCAAATATAGCTCTTGACACAGCACTTGAATTAATTGTGAATTAAGTAAGATTCTTAAAATTGTGCATATTTACTATTATGACCCATCTTGTGACACTGTCCAAATGGCCCCAAACTTGCAGGAGATAACTGCATGTTTGCAGGGATATCCCAACAATCCCCAAATATTGCTTATTTAAATTTCTGTAATTTTGTACACATGGGGTATCAATTATGTATCAGCTAGACTGTACGTAGTATTTGCATTGGTGACAAATATATTGGCTGTAGATTGAACACTACTCCTGTGTTTAACCAGCGGGCTGGGCCCCTCTGTTATAGCCCATACGCAGCATATCAGATCATGAGTCTCCGTATGAAATACACTTGAAAAATAACAAGCATGTGGCCTTTGCAACTGTTTATTTTACTTTCAACTTGGTCCAAATGATTTGTGCGTGGAGCATTTCACAACAGGCACTCCCTCCCCTCCATCTGAAGATCTGTGCAGGTCCTTCCAGTCACGTCGATTATGCACCACGGTGAGTACGCACGAGAGGCTCTACCAAAAAAGTTTACTGGAAAACCCCGCCTCATTTTTACATGTATCATGAAACTAGGACAGAGTTGCAAGGTGGAGATGAATGATGGCATGTGAAATATTTTAACGATACAATTCTGTGTGTAATATTACAATGTAGGTATGTGGGAAACTCAATAGTAGAGAGGAACCCATTCCCTTTTAGTGTTTTCAGCTTAAGGTGCAGTCTCTAAAGCTCCGTGTCGCGGTATCTTATTCCCCTGTCCTTTCTACGATTAGACCATTAGCCCCCCCCACCCCCACCCCCACCAAGAAAAACAGATATTGATCTATATTTTTATCATGTGAAGAAAATATCACCATTTTCTCACTAAGACTTGATAGGCGATATGTTACAAGGGGGTCCACTTCAGAGGTTTTCTGGGCCTAAAAACCATGATATATAACAGAAAATCCTCACATTTGGTATCATTAAACTTTGATGTAATGTTTAGGAACCGTTCTTTTGCTCCTACATGGAGAGCTCCATGTGACGACGTTGTGGGTTTAGGCCCATCCGCCACCATCTTATTAGCACAAATAATTGACTGCACAGATGAATACACAATATTTTATTGTAGATACGGCCCTATGTGGGTCATTGAACGCATAGATGTTCCAGGTCCACCCTCTTTGCTCACTCCTGCCCCGCCCGCCTCCCCCCCCCTCCCCCGCGTATATTGGCACGAAAGCCTGACTGACTGAAGTTACAAGCGCCTGTGTGCATGAGTATGTACTGGCTTTGCCGCTGCATGTTGACATGAGCTCATTTACATGGAAACAAATCATAGTGAAACCAGTGTGACTATACATGTACAGTGGAACATATTGACAGGCAGAATTTTTCAGTGTGTGTGAAATTAAAAGCTTTTATATTGTGGTTTACTGTGACCTACTCGATGAAGACGCTGGAGCTGCAAGGTATCAAACTGAGTGTTTGGGGATGATCCTTGATCATTTATTTGTAAATACATGTGGATTTAACATTACAGGTATACTACATGTGTGGAAAAAAGGTAATGGCACGTGAGCCACTGGGGGTGCCACCTGTAGTATTTGATGAAAAATTTATTAAGGAGATATAAGTACTTTACTTTAAGGCACATATTGTGTAATAAATGATATTGGCAATTTTGTCAAGGTCATCAGGCGCTGTAGTGAGTGACCATGACTTTGAAATACAACCATAATTTAACGGAAAATAAAATTATTCTGTGTCAATGATTTGTGTTGTTGATGTTATTTCAATTTGTATTTCAAGGCCCATTTGAAAGACATACCCTTTTAGGATGTGCTTATTGATATACGTCATTATCGATATTAACATATATTTAGGATACAGATTTATCGCATATGATTTTAACCCTGTAGGCTTTGGAATTATTGTGATCTTTCATATGCATAGAGTTAAGGTCGTTTTTTCTCAGATGTATGTTTTTGTGTGTTTGTTTGTTAGTTTGTATGTTTCGTTTTGTTTTATTCCTCAGAGTGCCATGCAGTATTTTGCGTGTTATGTATATTTTGAATTACCCTAGACTCTATTTCGACAACCTTTCCTCATGTTGCATGTATATGTATCAGCAATTTTTTTTTCTAAATTCCTGGGACTAGCGTTCCCAGGAACTGACCTCTATGTTGCTGGGACTTGAGTTTATATTCTAGAAATTTTGGTTATGTTCCCGGGAACTTGCGATTATAATCCCAGGTACTTTCAACTATGTTCCTGGGACTTTTGTTAAATTTCCAATTTTCCAGCACTAGCATCATGAGTTTTAAAACCGCTCACTGCGAGCCTTTGGCGAGCCTTTTTTTTTTTTTTTTTTTTGTGGGTGGGTGGGTGGGTGGGTGTGCGCAGGTGTGTGCAGGATTTCTCTCATGGCATTTCACACGTCTGAAAAAACTCCAGAAGGTGGATGTAACAGAAGACTGATATATATATATATATATATATATATATATATATATATATATATATATATATATATATATGTATATGTATATATGTATATATATGTATATATATATATATATATATATATATATATATATATATATATATATATATATATATATATATATATATATATATATATATATTATTTCTCCCATAGTTACCCATGTGGAAACACAATCGTTCCCAACATAAGTGTGGAACGATTTTACGACCGAAATGAAATAAAACAGAAAATCCTTTTGGTTGTTGTTTTCTTTGTAAGCCAATCAGATTACAAAAGATAGAAAAGAGTAACTGAAAGTTCCTTCTTGAGTTACGTACCTTAGCAAGGCAATGTTGAACGTGAACAAAATGGAGTCGAAACGGCTGCTGCAAGCACGCTAAACCAAGCACGTTTTTGACAAAAACATAGGATTTAAGGCTCTATGGGGGAAACAAAATTCCACATGGTCGTATCTGGGGCTTAGTGGAAAAAGTTCCCCCGATAGTGGATACAGGTCCGAAAGTACCGGCGGGTTTTCATATAATTGGTAAGAAGTGCCTGTGGCTGTGCCCAGGTGAAAAATTAGACTAACGTCAAAGGAAGACGTGCTAAGCGGATCTGCTGCGTGACAGATGAAGCGTAGTGGAGAAAGTTTTCCCGATAGTGGGTACCGGTCCAAAAGTACCGGCGGGTTTTTAAGTCATTGGTGGTAATCATGCCAAGTCTGGAGTTTCTACGTATAATATACTGCAAATATAATGTTGGAAAATTTCCCCGTAAAAAAAAGAAAGAAAAAGAAAAGCAAAAAGAAAGACAAAATCATAAAAAAATAAAATTTCAGTGTTGGGACACTCACATAATGATGAATGATTGTTCTCGATATATTGTCGTGGCGAGACGTGCATATTTAATCCTGTCATGGCCGAATCGACCACCATTAAATCATTTGAAAAAAAACCAAACTATATTCAACTTCGTACCAACCATGAATAATTTTAGCAAATTTGATCATGATTTTACCTGAAAATATGTTTACGTTAACATTGCAAAAATGGCTGTTCTTTTCATTATCACCTTTTCAAACAAACTTTGGCGTATGTGCAATGCATATTCTGGTATGAAAAGCCTATGAAGACAAGTCCGACAAAGGCTCTGAATCAAGTGAGTTTCTGTCACAAAGTGACATTTACCACATGCTCCCTGGAGACACAATGGGCGTATCTGGTGTTAATATCGGTAACTCTGGTGACTTCCACTGCCTGGATGTGCTCCAGATATCTACTTATAACCCGTTTGCACAGAATGACACAAGTGAGTGAATATGATCTCCATGCGAGAAACTGTTTGGTCCTTTCCTGAATAAACCTATCATTTATACCCCGCCTGCATTGTTGATAATAAACTCAGGGTAATGTGTACAAATGGCCTTTCAAGTACTTTGATTCAAATGGGTTCTTACTTTGAATAATACGAGACATGCATATTAAATTCCCGCCACACTGCATGGGCCCGTCAATCACAAAGAAGACGCGATAATATCACTGTCACAGACAGGACTAGATGCCCCTTTCTCACAAAATAAGTGTCTTTTAGAGAACTTCAATTTAGAAAGACCAAGGGCATGTTCGTTTAGTGCTTCCTTAACTGGTTACAGGAATAAATTTCCATCTCCCTGTACTAAGTATTCTTTATTTCCAAAATATGAGTAATACCCCGCTTCCCGGCACCGGCAGCTCGGGCCGTGTTTTGCCATGCGAGACTAAGGTTACTAGGACAGTCAGGTATGCAGTTGTTGCGGGAAATTCGTGTGCATGCAAGTTTATTCAATAAGATATGGTCCTTTCATGCATGTATATATCATATATATATATATATATATATATATATATATATATATATATATATATATATATATATATATATATATATATGTGTGTGTGTGTGTGTGTGTGTGTGTGTGTGTACGTTTGTTGATATGTATATATCTATATACATATATTTACATATTAAGTATGCCGTATGCATATTAATTTCCCGTCACAAAGGATGGGTTTGATGCCAGACAATCACAGGGGACGTGCGGTTCACGTCGCTGTCACAAACAGGGCCATGTTCCTTTTTCACAAAATTAGCGGTTTTTTTTTTTTTTTTTTTTAGAAATTTAAGTTCACAAATGCCAAACTGGTCTTCATCTAGGATTTCCCGAGCCACATATAAAGGAAAATTTACTATCTGCCTTTAATAAATATTCTTAATTTCCAAAATATTAGTAATACTCCGCTTGTCCCCGCAGGTACCGACCCGTATCTCGCCATTTCCCGCCAAGCCAGACTAGACAATCAGGTGTGCAGTTGTGGCGGGAAATTAATATGCATGTCTCCTATTGATTTATAGCAGATTTTCATTTAATGTAAACAACAGAAGTCTTTCTAAAATGTCGATCAACATCATCGGTGCATGTCAATTATTGTGGCAGAAAATTCATTGACCTGTCATGAGTTGGTCAGAATCTGTTTGGACACAACCAGCTTTCTTCGCGTTGTCTGCTGTCTGGTATCTTTTGGCGACATTGACCTCTGGTGAGCAACTTGCTACTGATTCACCAAAATACCAGTGGTGGAGTTAAAGCTCAATGCCCCCCCCCCTACCGAGCTCACCATGTTTACCAAAAACCTTTTTTTTTTTTTTTTTTTTTGGCGGGGGGGGGGGGGGAGGGTAGGGGTTAGAAACTATCTTGTATACAATGTGCCGTATGTTCGGTTCAACTTGGCTTATGGTCTATTACTTTGATCTTTCGGTTTTCTAAAATATATAGTTGATGGAGAATCCCGACGCCATATCTAAAAATGATGCGATACTTTCTTTTCACAAATTCTTGAAACCGCTCACATCAAGAAAATTAATGGTAACATGTGGGTGTTTTAGAAGATGTTTTCACAGGAAGTCGTATCACGAGCAACAATCTTTGGCTTTTTTGCGGATCAGGATAACGTGAAACGTCATTGAAAGCAAACTAGTTATGGTGTATTCACTATAGTTTTACGTGCCACATCACATGAGGCAGGTCAATAGAAAGTAAAATTAACTCTTTCCTGCTCAAATCAGTCAAAAGCATCCGTCAACATGTAAACTTGTCACGGAGGACGTGGTACAAGGCTCTTATATTTTTTTCAAAAAATTACACGTGTTGAAAGGATGCTAAACTGGTAACTAAAGCGGATCCAGAAATTTAAAATGCCGGGACAAATGCCAAAATGGTTTCTTCATTCTGTTTGGACGGGTGTATGGGGATATGGGAGTGTTGGAGCCGAATAACATAAAATTTTGTTCCAGATAGTTGCATCTATTCTATTCTATCTATCTATCTATCTATCTATCTATCTATCTATCTATCTATCTATCTATCTATCTATCTATCTATCTATCTATCTATCTATCTGTCTGTCTGTCTGTCTGTCTGTCTGTCTGTCTGTCTGTCTGTCTGTCTATCTATCTATTTGTCTGTCTGTCCGTCTGTCTGTCTATTTATCTGTTTCTGTCTATCCGTCTCAATCAATCTATACAAATAGGTTTTGACCTGTGCGTGTGTAGTGACTGATATGATGCATTTTTTCCATTTCATTGACAACGCCCTGGTTAAAAAACTGAAACAAATGAATCTGATGTCAGATTTTGTCCGACATTTTGTTTGGATGAGGAACACATAGCAGATGACCGACACGTAGAAGACACAGTTCCACGTGCCACCTAGGTTGCTCAGTGTGACAAATGGTCTTCAGAATTTTGCTTGTTTTGATTTCTTTTCCTTCTTTTCCTGACTAATACTCAGGCTAACCTAAATATCTGTTCATTTGTATCTTTTATCAAAAAATTGTTTAAACTGGTGGGGGTTTCGGTTTAAGGCTCATAGCACTGAGACACAGAGGAATGCTTCTGTCAGTATTGTGTAAATCGGTACTGCACCAATATATCTATAAAATTAAACGCGTGTGTATCCAAAATAAACAAACAAAAACCAAAAAATAACAAAAACAACCAAAAAACCAAAAAGACACTAAAAAACCAAACAAACATACAAAGCAGAACAAATACAGAACAAGAAAGAAAACAAAAACAAACAAAAAAATAATATATAAAAACAAAAAACAAAAAAACAAAAAAACACCAACGCTAAAATAACAATCTACAGGACTGTTGGAAACACAGGCCGTAATCATCCAATTTTACACATTTTTTTCAGATTATAATGCGTTTAGCTAAATTTTACAAGCAAGAATAAGTGTGCATGTGGCCGACTGGTTTGTCATGTTTGTCAGAGGTAATTTTCTTCTATATTACAAGGTAAGTCCCACTTTATATTATACATACAAAGTTACAAGTTTTGAAGAGTTCTATGGCGATGTTGTTCTATCGAGGAATCCAACCAAGTACGGAAGGCATTTGAAGTCGATCATTTCTTCCGATTCAATGAACATTACACTAGCTGATAATTAAACCTCCCCCGTATAGACAGGAGGTTTTATCCGATGACAAGCTTGTGTGCGTTCTCCAAGAACTCAACCGCAAATATTAAGTCACAATTAAAAGCCCTAAAATATCCATGTTTCTTTGTTTCTTTGCTTGTTTGTTCATTCAATCACTCATTTATGTTTGTTTTTTGGCGTAATATTGCTTTGTTTACAAACTGCACAACGACTTTAAGCTGATCAAAACATGTTATTCTAATTTTCTCGAAATGCAGTGATACTACAGCATTTTTAATATTTTAATATGAGTGCGAACTTGACAGCCTCAATGTGAATGAGTTCACTTGTAATGAATATTTGGTTGTTGTTTTGGCCTATATGCATTTGCGCGCACAAAATATCACCTGTAAGGTTTCCTAACCTGTACGTCTTTCAAAAGAAAATAAAAAGGAAGCACAAACCATCGCCCTGAATTGTTAAAAAAAAAATCAGCTTGCAAACCTGTTTAAGTGTCCTAACCTGTTTAAGTGTCCTAAACCAAAAAATGTCAGTTTTAAGTTAAGATAATGCACAATGACCTGGACTACTCAACAATCAAACTTCTCTCACTTAATTCTACATAATATAAATGTATTTAATGCTGCGAATTTATTAGTCGCCCTTTTCACCTGTATCTTCTTTTGGGAAGTTGCCATCGCATAATACAGATAATAAATCTAAAGAATTTTTAGTTGCCTGCAGCAATAACTATTGCATTCTTCATCAGCTTGTGAAAGTGCTTTTGTGGGACATATAATTTTCGACATAAATGGGGTCAATTACCATTAAAAAAAATATTCGTTCTCTCTCTCTCTCTGTCTCTCTCTCTCTCTCTCTCTCTCTCTCTATATATATATATATATATATATATATATATTTATATATCAAAAGGTCTGATATTGAATTTTTTTCGGTTCTTTTCCTTGTGAAGTAATACAAAGGAACATATACATAATTGGACTTGTTTGCAGCCATACTGAACGTTAGCTCACATTAGATTGTACCATCAAGGAAACTATCACAGAAACACACATAGCTTCCGGCTTTCGACAGAAATCCAGTGCCGTAAAATATCGGTAAACCGAATGATTTCAAGTGAATGATGCCTTTATCGCAGATATTAGGCAATCATTTACGGATCCACCTTGTTGATTAAGATAAGCAGTCTGGATCCCTTTTGTCAGAAGGTATAAGAAGCCACGACGGCTGAACCACAGGGTGATTTGGTAATCATGCTAACAGATTAACAACTGCAGCTTGCCAGTATATACTGACACGGCTTGCATAAAGTCCTATGTAGCACAAGCGAAAACAAAACAAAAAACAAAAAAAAAAAAAAAAACAAAAAAAAAAAACAAAAACAAAAAAACCCAACAAACAATGTTTACATAATATTGTTTGCCTTTATTTATAGTATTTACTACATATATATATATATATATATATATATATATATATATATATATATATATATATATATATATATATATATATTTGTTTCAAAGGAACAAAAATGGGTCATTTTTAGACGAAATGGCAGCATCAGATACACCTCTAGTTTTGTATGTTATAGGTCTTTAATTCCAGGCTAGCTGCCAAATGTTGTGACTTTTGACCTTGAAAGTGACCTTGCGAACTTAAAAATAAGCTTGCAAAATAAAAACTATCATGTATATTGCTAGTTCTGACAGGTAGAAATATATATCATGAGAAAATTTTTAGATACAAAATGCAGTCTGAAGTTAGTCAAAATAGTTAAAATATATGCTTAGAAATGTAGCGTTCAGAGGTTAACTTGGCTAGAAATGCAGCAGTGAAAGAGCTAAAGAGACATGTAAATACAGCTTGAATTTGACACAATCTAACTCAGACTTCTATGAGCAGATCCAAGAACTAAAACTGCTTTTGAAAGTCGTTCTGGTGAAAGAGGCTCGCTATGTATTTCTTAGATGCGTACGCGCATTCTAGGCCGGGTATAGGTGCTAAATATAGTTACCCCTAGTTGGACCAGAATGGAACCGAACAAACGATTGGTCAAATAGCTGGACGATCAGGCCCCACCAACCTCGGAAGGTTGGTTTACGTTTGTTAAGGCGGGTTCCAACATGGCAGGAAAAAAACCACGGTTAAAGGTGACGCGCTTTCTATTTTTCACTTGTCTTATAATATTTTATTTTAAGACAACAACCTTGTTCAATGCTGTTTTGTTTTTAAAGAGAGCGTGCCCTTGTAGAAGGATATTGAAGCAGTTGGCCACAGGGAATTAAACATTTAAAATATAATTCGCGCTGGATCACAACACAATTAGTGCTCCCTCGAATGTGTCTCTTCTGACCGGGCTTGTAAAATACTGAAATAGACTCCCAACATACAACATTTACAGGCACACACAAGGCAGTGTTTGAAATAAGGCCATTTGACTTGTCCCAGGCCCATGAAAATGTGACAGAGAAGTCAAGTTACCAATGCACATTGACACATTGCTTATGTTTTCCGCTTCTTTTAGTAAATCTTCCTCACTATCGTCTCAAGGCCATTCAAAAAGAATAATTAAAGCTGCCTGATTTACATTTGTTGCTCTGGCGGCAAGCATGTTGCTAGTTGCAATGGTTCAAACGGACCTGCATACGCTAATCTGACGTTTGATGTCATCAATGGTCACATTAGCGCATGCAAGTCCGCGCAAACCACGGGATCATTAGATAAACCAGTGGTTTGCACCCAAACACAGCACTTCATGTTCTCCAAAATGAAACGAACTGAGTCGACAGTTTCCATACTTACTAAGGGGGTCAAAAATAACTCAACGTGTACCACACGTAAACAACCTGGCCGGGCCAGGGATAAGGAGGATTAAATGGTGTCTACAATAATTAAGCTCCACATAAACCTATAGGGGAATTTTTAACATAAAAAGTGAATTCCGAATACGGGAATAAAAAACCTGAATCCCCCGGAAAGAGAAAATAACAGGAACAGTAACAACAAGAACAACAAAACAAAAACAAGAGACAGACAAAAACGAAACAAAACAAAACAAAAAACAAAAAAAAAAACAAAAAAAAAACAAAAACAAAAACAAAAACAAAAACGAAACAACCCCCCAAAAAAATCCTCTCAGAAAAACCCCTAAAAAATAAAAAAAAAACAACAAAAACAAAACAAAACAAAAAAACAAAACAAAAAAAAAAAACAAAAACAAAAAAAAAAAAAACAAAAAAAAAAACAAAAACAAAAAAAAAAAAACAAAAACAAAAAAAAAACCAAAAAAAAAAAAAAAAAAAAAAAAAACCAAAAACAAAAACAAAAGAACAAAGACAAAAACAAAACCGAAAAATTAAAACAGAACAACAGAGAAGAAAAAAATTCAAAACAAACAAACAAACACGAGCAAAAAATATGCCATGGGAGACCACGATGTCAGCATGTCAATAGTATTGCGTGTTACACTATGAGCATGAGAACTCTGTGTGCTTATAAAGCTTTTGATTTTCTGCATAATGCGTTTGAATGTTTCAATCAAGAGGAGTTGTAGTACGGGAAATTCATATTTATGTTCATTCCTAGTCAAAATGTGTGGCCCTGTCTCTGTGGCAACGAAAACAACTAGCCGCCATCATACGGGAACTCTAACACAAAAGCCAAGAGTTTTACTAACATTTCAGGCAGAATAATTATTAGAAACGTAGAACGACTCCTTCTTGTATTAATGTCAATGTGTGTTTGGAGAACATGACTATTGGATTCTTAAGCAGCTCATTTTAATCAAGGTGCTACATGTGAAAGGGCAGCATGATTGCCATATTGAACACAATGATCTGGCCGTACCTAGGGTACTACCTTGTGAAATGGTACTGACTAAAGCATCACTGCAGTTGACATGAATTTCCCGTGTAGCAACAGGAAAGGTCAGAATTAGCTCTGAAGTGTGTATTTGCCCCAATATACACAGCCAAATACACAAAATTTGGAGGGCGAAAGCTCTGCATGTTAAAGTAAACTTAAATAAACTGGTCACTTTAGTAGCTGTGAAAATATGATTTTTGTGACGTATTTAGTTACGCATCTAAATGTATTGTGCGAAATTTGGTGTCTCTATGGCAAGCTGTTTTCAAGTTATTAAGTTGCAAATTACAATGTAAGGTAATGGGAATACACAACCCTAGCCCTCCAGTGACTGCAGTGCCCTCTTTTAGGCAGGGCCAGAACCTTCTGTTCTTGACCTTGTCTATTATACATTGTAAAAAGAAGCCGACGACATCGAAAGTGTCCCGGTCAATGCTCTTTATTTGTAGACGGCAAAATGTTACCATGCGAGTTTTGAACTTTCTCAACAGCTTTTCTATTCGAGCTTAGGACCCAATGCGCCCAAAGTGCAAGCAGAAGAGCTGTTCACCTGGGCTATTCTGTCCAGAACTATATGCATGCTGGTACTTGAATAAAAGGCATTTTTACAAGGAATACAAATCTAGTATCCTTATGACAATACAAAGAAATTCCATGTAAGTTGTTCGAGTTTAGTCACAGTTGGAACTAGGAGTGTTGATTCAACTGACAAAGACAGTAATCGTGTGTGCGGGGCTACACTAAAATGCAGCCATTTGGTCAGGTACTCTGGGAATTGTCTTGAATTTTGATCATTGATTTTTTTGGTAAGGTATCAGGCGCTGAGAATTGCCATAACATTTGTTGCATGTTGGCCGAAAGATACAGCCAAGACTGTACACTAGGTTAATTGCTAAGGCTCGCGCTTTTTCGTGATATGCGGCTTCTTCACAAACGTTATTATACAAACGTGGGGTGGGGGGTGGGGGGGGGGGAACTCCTGTCACAGAAAAAATAAAAATGGACCGTTTGGAGACCAAAGTGGATCGTCATTTCCGGACAAAGGTGACTGAGTCGTAATCTGGCGATCTTTGAACTGACTGCTTATTTTTTTAACCTCAAGACAGAGCATGTTCTACACTAAACATGCGACATCAGTTCCTGCTTTTGCTTCCAAATGCCTTTTGCATTAACATTTAGATTGACATTTATGATATTTCACTAAGAATTCGTCATTTGCAACCATAGCTTGGCAGAAGTTTCATATCTGTCACATAGACAGATGACCGACGTCGTGCTTTGTTGCTCTTTTGCCCGGGTAGCACCAGAAAAAAATCTTAGTTTCATGTTCACAGAGATTATGATATAAAGAAACCAATCATTGGCATTAGGATGGGTATCTAAGGATATTAGTGACTCTTGTGGATCAAATAATCAATAATGATCAGACTTTATCGAGCCGGAATAACTGGGCTCCGTCTGCCTTGCGTCTGGTATCAAGGTCTTAGTATAATCGCTAGTCAAATCACTTGACCCTGGATGAGAGAAACATAAGACGATAATTAGACGCTGAGTTAATAATTGGAGACAACTATTTCTGACCTTGGTAGATCACTTTGGAGCACCCGCAACTCCTCTAGACCCTTTTGACTCGGGCAAACTCTGCCGGGAAGAGGAGTAAATCACCATGCCCAGTGGCATAGGAGCCAACAGTATCCCCATTACGGTCAAAATATATTTTAAAATGCAATAAGGCATATGTAAAACCAGATAATCCAGAAAAAAAGCTTAAACTTATAGCATGTAGCAGTTAATTAGCAGTATCCTTACACAGTTGGACAAATCGCTTTACCGTGTTGCACCATTAAATATGAAGAGGTCATGATTAGTTGCACCGGCCTAGAGCGCCTCGGAGAAACTGTCACTAGTGGCCATAGCGCTGCGGGTAGAAGATGGTAACTCAATGGAAGTTTGTAGCAGTTGTTTTGGGGGCATTTCAACTCTTTGAGCGCCAGGTTGTGACTGAGTCTACAGGTTTGTCTCTGTACACTTTTGACCAATTGGGCACAGAGGGCGCCGTAGAGAGTTGTTTCATTGGATCCCATTTATGCTCCATTTTGGTTTCTGGAAGTGTAATCATACTGATACAGCTGAGCGAAAAGACGGTTTGCGAATGATATGAATTTGAATGAAATAAACTTTATTAGTTTTATGAGAGAATACAACTAACATTTCGCTAAACACATGGGATAAACAATAAGAACATATTAAAGACAAATATAAAGAACTAAAAACAAATACACTTACCCTGTGGTGGTTATGATGGAATTAAAAATGCAGCTGTGTGAAGAACCATATCAGCGTTTTGTTTGTGTTGAAACGGAGGAAAATAAGGTAAAAAAATCAATCAATTAGTTGATCAAAAATGCTTACGGTGCAAAAGTTCTTTGCACTTAATTAGAATATGTATGTCATCTACAGGTATTCTGTATCTTTCGCACTTTTTCTCGCTAATGGTAGTTTCACGGGCATTTTTGTGCTTTCCTGTTTCTATATTCTGAATATGAGTTCTTCTTCTGAACCGCACTAAGAGGTCTTTTGGACCATATTTCAACGAAATGTCTAACGAAGACGTGGGGCTTCGGGCTCGAGTTCCTCCAAAATCCGCCAGAGTAGACCGACAACTATTGTACCATCTTTTCATGCATTGCTGAGCTGTCAAATCACTGATAGATTTTTTTTCTCAAATCAGCAAACATGTAACAATGTAAAGACAAAAGTGTCATTATTCCTTGCGGCCGTGGAATAATTTAGTGGTAAAAACTACCGTTCCTGTGGAAGAAGGCACTTTGAACCTGTTTTCAACAACTTTTTTTTATTTGGGGACTCAGAAAATATATATATATGTTGGGTATATCAACGCAACATGAATTGCTCGTGTAAATATACTGTTTCTTTGTTTTTAACTTATGGAAATATAATCGACTTTGGGGATATTTCATTATATTTTTAAAAGTGACAATCCGGTTCCTGACTTTTAAACACTCCTCGTTTAAATAACTCAACGAGTGTTGAGTTTTTTTAGTGCGGTGATGATCACAACATAGTTGTGCTCATTCAAGGTTCCGTATGATTTCGTATTTAAATTTCTTTTAGACAAGTTTGCCATTTTCGAATTATTATGCCTAATATCAGGGGAATCAAGAACGACCCAGCTGAATATGTTTCCTCGGGGCGAACGTGTCCCGACGAAGCCTGTTGATCCGGTCTCCAAATTACGTTTATGTTTCCAAAACGTAAACCAGATCGATTACCATGATAATGTTGCCAATATTTAGGCATCGGGACGCAAATAGAATGGTTGTCATCAACAATTGTATTATCGGATTCAAAACGAAAATGTATGGAAACCTGTGGAATATGTCCCAGTCTGTGTTCTATGATATAAGCGCTTGCCTGATTATATGGAAAGAATATAAAGCGTTCTTCCCGCATGTTATTTAAATGTGTGAAACGTTGCGAAACCAAACGATTTTAAATTAGTGACGGAAGCACTGTAGCAACCACACTTGCAATTTTGATTCAGTCAAAGAAAAAGTAGAATATGTTTCAAATCGTATGGGAAGATTTGATGCATATTCCAACAAATTATTTTCTATCCATCCACTGTCACCCAAGGCACCCTGGGTGATGTTCCAGACCTATTTTCTACACCTGTGTATCACTCAAACAGAGAGGGTAGTCAGATGTCATAAGAATAATTTATAGAGATCGTTGCTGGAATATCAAATATTTCAAGGGGAAATTGAATAAAATGACTTAGGTATATGTCATTTTCATTTGCAATTAGCTGTCAGATGTTAACATGCTGTCGTCGTTACCAAGGCGCTTTCCAAAGCGACTTAAAATTAGGTATGAAAAGCCAAAGAGAGGCATAACTGACTTCAAATCTAATTGACGCATTAATGCTATGGTAAAAGAAAAAAAACATAGGGTCGCAAGTTATTGGTTTGATCCACAAGATAGGGATTGCGATTTACACTCTTATTTTATAGTGTCGGTACGCAAGGAGTACTCAGGAAAAAATAGCCATTGAATTGGAAATGTGTAACCCTGTCATGGCCATTTTTAAACACATTATTAGAAAGGTCGTGGTCATTTGAAAGGTAAGCACATCTGGTCGCGTCTTACACCAATAGACCAATGATTTGCCCCATGGGCAAGACAATCTATCACCACTGTCTGCAACCAAGGTCTAGGAGGGTTAGATAACTTTAGATTTTGGACACTCAGCAACAGTACGTTGCTATTGACTATCCTGCACTCAAAGGTCCCGGAGAAAGATGTGGAATTAGTGCACAGTCAAGGACGTACATCCACGTCACTGACACATTCTAGCACTAAATTGATCAGAAACCGGTGACATAATGAAATTATTGGTTTCTAAAAAAATTCTATGTGATACTGTTAAGTTACCTTCATCATTATTTTAAATTAAAGTATGTTTAAACCAAGTCACCTACGAATTGACCTTTTTGTGTATGTACACACATATGACTATTCTTAGACGGGCGCGGTTTGTTTTGCAAAAGTAAAACATAAATTAGATGTCAGAGAACGAATGTCCAGTGGCATGTCAACAAACCGAATTTAAAAATTTTCTTTCGTCGTGTAATAAAGATGAGTAACGTGGAAATCAAAGTATAAATGAGTCATCCACGCGAGTAAAAAGTAACTTTTCAGAGTCACGGTGAACTGTGTCAAGACTCTCAACATATGCCAAAACTACACAAGTGTAGTTCTGGATGATTAAATGTAGTGTGCTACGGCCTTGAAAGACTCTCAGCACATGTAAAAGTGAAAATGTATAGCCCTGTATAATTTAATGCATGTTGTGGAGCCTCAACTAATGCTCCCCAATCTATATTGAAGCACTTTGCAGTCTAGTGTGCGGCGCTGACCGGCGTTCGGCGGCGTTCCTAGGCGACATTCGGTGGCGTTTAGCGGCGAAGATTGCCCTCGCCGCCGACTTGGCGATCGCCCGAGGACCGCCGCCTTGGCAAACTGAATGATTAAAAACTATTGGCTTCGGGGGCTCGGCGACAGGCGCCGCCGCCGCCGTCCACTGCTCATTGCTGCCGCCTGCAGCCCATCACCGCTGGCCACTGCCAGTCGCCGCCAAAATGTGCCAAACGCCGCTGAACACTGTTACTAGTGTAGCAGTTGGACCAACACAAGGCAACGGTATTTCAGTTGCAATGGTTAAAACCGGTAAGTTAAAATACACAATTGTACAGAGGCGTCAAGGCTCTTATTCGCCAGATCCCTTGATGTGAATATGTATATTAAAAGGCGAGTGAATAACTCAAATGTTTGGGTCCGGCTGCCGTAAATAGTTCCAAAAAACAAAGAAAAGGGGGCAGCGATACCACTTACACCGTTGAAGAATAAACCGCTGGCAGGAACAATAAAAGTATGGCTCAAAGCGGTGAGAAGTCAATGTTTGTTCATTCATGTTGAAACAATTGTTTCCCGGTAACAAACACATGTCAACTGTACCAGATGGATGATTGATAAAACCCTGTGTGAAAAAGGAAAATACAACCCCTGGTTAGTGAACATATTGGCATTGTTTAACGCAATTGCAAACCCAAGGTATACTTTATGACGTAATTGCGGCACCTGGGAATCTCGCTTGACTAGGTCTGAGATACGCGAAAACGTTATGGAATGTTAAAATCAACCTCCCACTTATTATGCCCATAGAGAAACAGAGCGTGTATGCCCCTAAATACAATCATTTTGCAAACTTGAATGTTGATTTTATCTCTCACGTGAACATGGACAGAGCTCAATATAAACTGGAAAATTTGATTTGCTTGTTAGCAAATCAGTCTGGATGCCTGGAGCAACTGCAATGCTATGTATGCAGCTGGGAGAAAAGCTCCAAGTGTATAATGGCATGTTAACAGTAGGGCCAAGTTGGTGAAAAGTGCTGCAGAATGATATAGGAAGACATGTCTAGCTTTGACCTTTCAAGGTCACTCTAGATCAAAAAAGACAACACCAGATGAAAGCTTATATGTCATTTCCTACTCATATTGAAAAGTAACTACGGCCCCAAAGTGCACCGCTTTCCATATACAGAGATTCTAATGCTGTGTAGCCTTGCTTTGACATTTCAAGGTCACTCAAGGTCAAAAAAGAGAGCATCACATGAAAGCCTATATATCCTTTCCTATTCATGATTAATAGTAAGTATGGTCCTAAAGTGCACCGTTTTCCATATACAAAGATTTTCATGGTGTGTGACCTTGATTTGACCTTTCAAGGTCACTCAAGATCAAAAAGGACAGCACCATGTAAAAGCCCATATGCCATATCCTGTTCATGTTTGATAGTAATTGTTGCCCAAAAATGCACAGTTTTCGATATACAAGCTTATATCACGTATACAGTTGTGTCTGCCCAGATTCTCCTAATTTGCATAAATTTAAATGTTACAACTTTGGCTCATGGTTCACTGGATGCACGTATAGCACAAACCTATGAATTGAAGTTGGAATTGCATCTATATCTATACAAATTTTGTGTATTCACCTAATTTGCATAAATTCAAATCCTTCAATTTCGTTCACTGGATGCGCCTGTAGAAGAAACCTATATGCGGAAGTTAAAATCGCATCTCTATTTATAATATTTTTGAATATATTCCAGATTTAAATTTTAGGTAATCATCTAATTTGCATAAATGAAAATCCTTCAGGTTTGGTTCATGGTTCATTGGATGCACCTCTATCACAAACGTATGTATTGAATTTGGAATGGCATCTCAATCAACTATTGTTCTTAAGATATTCAAGATTTTAATTTTCAAAGTGCTTTAATCAGGGTAATTTAAAATTTTACAACTATTGTTTACTGTCCATTAGATTAGCAGATGTCACAAACCTATATGCAGAACTTTGAATTCTCTATCTATCTATAATAGTTTTGAAGATATGGAGCTTTTAAAATTTTAACTGTTCATGATGAGCATAAACTTGAACATCATGACTATTCCAAATCAGAAAAACAACTTCCCTACTGGGTGTATCACGAGCCAAGTTGAAACAGTGTAGCTTGCACGGTGTCAGAGAAAAGATCCGGACAAATTTGGCGGAAAGAAGAAGACGAAGAAGAAGAAAAAGAAGAAGAAGAAGAAGAAGAAGAAGAAGAAGAAGAAGAAGAAGAAGAAAAAGAAGAAGGAGAACAATAAGAAGAAGAAGTAGAAGAAGAAGAAGAAAAAGAAGAAGAAGAAGAAGAAGAAGAAGAAGAAGACGAAGAAGAAGAAGAACAATAAGAATAAGAAGTAGAAGAAGAAGAAGAAAAAGAAGAAAAAGAAGAAAAAAGAAGAAGAAAGAAAGAAAGAAAGAAAGAAAGAAAGAAAGAAAGAAAGAAAGAAAGAAAGAAAGAAAGAAAGAAAGAAAGAAAGAAAGAAAGAAAACAAGAACTTTGCAAAAACAATATGTCTGGGTTGGCACCCAGACATAATTACAGGGTGCATGCGTGTTACCATAGCAATAAAAATTACAATTATCGTCACGAGCCTTTGATGAGGTTCTTTGGTAACTTATGGAACATATCTGTTTTTTAGCCTTTTGCCACCAAATATTAGAGAAAAGTGTAAAGGCATATACATGTATATATATTCTCACATTTTTATACATCTTTATGATCTATGGGCGTAAATGTTTAAAAAAAGAAGATAAATAGATAAAAGTAATATGAGACCACTCCGTAATAAAACGAAAGGTTCTTCCTCATTAAGATATGAAGATAATCATTACCTTCTCTTTGACAATTATCATAATGAAAACGAACAAACATAGTGGTAAAATCAGTTTGTTTCTGGGAAACAAATCATATTTTCTAGATATATTATTCATGATCAGGGCATATAAAAAGACGTTAGAGATAAGTTCGTTCCTTGTAAACAAATTATATTTCTCAAACCCATATTAAACTTTATTGTCAGGTGAAATGTCTCACCATAAAATACACTGAACTTTGACGTATAGCATACTTTTTGTATACATATTAAATAGCCGTCCATGACCATTAGATGGACACTTCAATACTTTACCATTTAAATTTCTTTCAAGTTTCCAAAAATGTCATCGGGTACAGGCTCCGAAACACGTTCTGAGTACTTACCCGCTCAAGACCCTTTGATTTATTCGGGCATATACAGCTTATGTCAAACTTCTACAGAACGCGTGTAATATGGACAATAGTTCTTTCATACGTATATAGGTTAGACAGTGACATGTTAACTTATGGAGAATAAAGAGTTCTGACAGCGGAAAAGACTAATGACTACGAGGAAGTGGTTCTGGGCAACAAGACACAAATGCAATCCTTATCATGCTGTTATTTCTTTCGATGCATTCAGTGAATATATATTTTACATCTTAAAAACCGACTAACAAGACGCTTGTTGTTAAAATGCCTGGATGATCAGAGCAAATCCTGCATAGATTTAATTTAATTAATTAATTAATTTTGTGGCATGAATTTAATTTCATGTTTTCCAGATTGGCATCTGATGAACGGGAATTCCTACTCTATCGAAATATTAATAAGGTGGCCGTAGTTCTGCGGGAGCAAAAAATATTTCAGCATTCACACTAGTTTTCAAGGGACTATAAATTATACTTTCACCTTTATTGTCAGCTTGTAGTTGATTGTCACCTACTTTGTGTGAGTGTTTTGTTTTCTTTTTCTCTTTATTCTTTTTTTTTTTTCAAAACGGCTTCATATTATACCGGGATATAAGATGTACATGAAGGCAATCTTTTTAATGCCCTGATTCCCCCTCCCCCCAAAATGATAGATCGTTGTTTAACAAAGCACAGGAATTCTGATGTCATCTGGGAAATCATGGACTAATGAACATTTCGAGCAGAGACTTTTTATACAAATTAAAAAGATATTTCTACTTTAACAGATTTGCGATAGAAAATTAGAATGTAAAATTGGAATACCAAAAAAGACAAGAGTTATTTAACTTGGAGTTTACATTTTTAACCATGACCATGGACCAGAAAATTTATGAGTGACTCAATGATACTCACATAGATCGATAGAAAGACTGTTTTATTAATTCAAAATGACAAAATGTGAGGAAAGAAGGATCAAAGGAATGAATAAGGGAACTAATCAATCAATATTAGGAGGCACAAAGGTTCGAATGATCTGCCGAATGAATGTATAAAGTACCGCAAATCTACTATTTAGTTCTTCTGTGTCATCAAGTTTCGCACTGATAGGAACATGTCCCCTGTATCCCAGTTGAATAATTTGTCAATTTATAAAGGACGATATATGTTTCAGTTCAGGATATACCTTCGGTTTTCACTGACTTTCATCAATTGTTACATATATATTCGTATATAAATTGAGATAGACGATACATTTTCTGAAAGCTAACAAACTGAGGATTTTGTTAATTGCTTTAGCCTTATGTCGAAAGATGGCAGTGTTCACATAACAATTACACAAACGATCATCATAATTTATTACAAATGTTGGTTGAAGAAAGGGACCGCACATCTGCGGTAATCTAAATTGTAAGCAGTGAATAAAATGCATGTCTTACATTTAAGAAAAGTGTTACCCGTCGTCAGAGTCAGTTAAAGTAGCTTTCCTTGGATGTAACTTTGAGTCACCACTGTTTCATTTGCAGTGTATTCTTCAGTTTGCCATAATTTTGCTGCAGAAATACTAGTACATGAAAATTTACAAGCTGAATCGAAAATGTATATCAAAGAATGACGATCACTTACCTACACTTTTATAATTGCTGTGCCAATACTGCTCGCAAGAAACATTGCCAAAGTTCCAGAGCATGAAACGTAAGTTTGTATCATTTCTAAAAATGTATACGTTATTGTACATTTTAAGTGAATTTACAGTATTATATACAGAAAAGAATCAGTCAGCACTGAGATCACTGAAAACCTAACATATATCCTTAACACAAAAATACTGCAAATGTGAGTTATTTTTGTCTGTGTTTGTTGCACCTGTGTAATGCATCGTTACGTAACCCATGCAGCCAACCGTCAAGAGAAAAGGGTCTAATTCCATTTACACGCTGGAAAAAAAATCGATAATAATTGATCTTAAATCTTCAGTCTTTGGGTACATTACACCCACAAGCTTTGTTTGTGACTATGCTATGATAATAAAGCATGGTCTCTACCCACGAAGGCGCGTAACAAATAATCATTACAACCATACGCACATTACTATCTTTTTGCCAAGTGACCGGAAATAGATTGTGTAACTGCAGATTTGTCCGGGGACGACTCAATTTCCGTACCGCATTCGAGTTATATGGATTCATCAATGTTTTGAGGTGGATTGAAATTGATTAAAGTAATTTCACGTAATGTGTTATTATGAAAATAAGCGCTCTTTCAATAACGCTTATAAATTCCGTAGAGTTGGTTTAGGCACATCATGTTGATCTGAGAATTAGCCTAAGATAAATATTTGGACTGTGCGCTTTGCATAATCGGTCCCTGTGCCATGCTTGTTTCTATGAAAAGTGTGTCTTTTTTGCCAACTCAAAACCGGTTAAGAAGGTGTCATTTTGCGTGTCAGATCTGCAGCATTTAAGCCAGGATGAGTGGCGTGCAGTCGTTTCTTTCTGGTCTTTTTCCAAAGTAACCCTTGCCTGGACAAGCGGCTCATATTTGTATTATTGAAGTGCATCTGCCCCGCCCTTTCCTTTGAATTTTGCTATATCCGCAAAGTTTGAAATAGATGCTGTATAGGCGGTGTGCGAAGTTACAGGCACTGGATGGAGTGATAACGACCGACTGTCTCGACAGGTAGTGTAAATTTGTATCTCTGTTAAAATTTTGGTTAAGATGGCATTATCGGTAGACATCTATATGAACACTGACACATTGGTCATCCTGCTTGAAGGTCATGGCTGTCAAATTTAACTGAAATTTGGATATCTACTCGCGTGCGTAACACGACGTTGAACGTCTAACTCCAGGGCTATCAGTGGTACAAGTATATTGTTATATGTTATTATATCAACACCAGCTGCAGAATGTACATATAATGACTTAAACTATAGCTGCGTATAATAGAGAAACTGTAAGCAATGCTGTGTTAAGTACAGAGGGGGACTGATGCACCTGACAAAAAGAAAAAAAAAGAACTGATTTACCGAAGAAATATGGCCAATTATGAGACAAAGGATTCGGCATCTGTCTGTCGTCAGTTTCACATGGACTGAGGGTTAAGGCAATATTTGGTGCGAGTAAACAAAATACATACAAAGGGTCGTAGAAATCGAAATAGGGAGGCGCCCTGTATTGATTTCACTTCCTTTGTGCTCTTGTCTCTCACACATACACTGATTGGGCAATACATTCTTGGACCTGCACCAAATGTCTTTTCTTTGTAGAGAACATGTGTTACCGACACCGAGAGAATTCAGCTGGTTACCTTTCATACCTGGAGGTCGCCTCGAAATATTTGTAGAAATGTCTTTTCTGCATATTGTTGGACATAATATAACACACACACACACGCACATATATATACATACATGTATGCATGCATGCATATATATATATATATATATATATATATATATATATATATATATATATATATATATATATATATATATATATATATATATATGAGTACATTACTTTATTCCTTGCGATAGTTTAATACAATTACTTTTATATACAGTGCAATTTCTATTTTAGTACCACCCCAAGAAAGCCTATTCTTATGTTCCGAGCCAACCAGCATTTTGCAGTTCCTCTTCTTATTATTTTGAAAGTTTTGTCTTCCGTATTAAGACCACATACCTAGCGGTAATACATGATACGTTAGGTAAAGCAGGGGTTCAACAATGGCTAACATTTTGCTTCAGATAACAGTTCGATTTTATCTTTAACACTTTCCTGCTAAAATTGCCCTGGGGCATCCGGATTGAAAGTGTTATTTTTTGAAAATTGCGTTTCGTATGAATAGAAAAAGGCTTTCACAATGGCACGCCCCCAATTGTCTTCATAGCTTTTCTTTGCGGTAGTTGACCGCAGCATCGGGGAAACCTGCTGCATTGGTCTAAATTCTGACCTAAAAGTAATATATATTTATATATATATATATATTGTTCCAAAGCTTGGCAGTTTAAGATAACTTCTCGACACTATCGAAATGTTTATGGCCTGCAGTGTCGATACAGCCATTGTAAGCCTGCACATAAATAACTATCATCTTTGGGTTAAGAAATTTCAAGTTAACAAATTTCGACGCCCAAGAGTTGCAAGTAAACAAAATATTGTGATCTTAAAGAGTATCCCTACATGTCCTTGTTGGCATAGAGATGAGGAGTTTGAGGAGTAAATGAAGGATCATCGAGTACAATTAATAATTCTGCCAGTCTGGTGGCATAGCGGCAAAACTCTCGAAACTATCCTTAGCTTCCAGCATAACCTTGGACCCGCTGTAAAGCTGAGGCCTTAATGTTCGATACGGAATCACTTAGAGTGTAATTTCCAATTCAGACCACTGCGATAAAAAAAGACTCCCAATGTACCCGTTTTTGTGTATCCTTTATCAATAGGGTAGGTCACAATTGTCAATTATCTGTGTATTCAGCTTAATACACAATCCAATACACAGAATTCTTCAGGACTAGAGATGCGTATTCCCATTGGATTGCATGTTAAGTCAGTCTCAAATTAAAAAGCTACTTTGAAAGCTGAAAGAACATAATCTATGTGAAAATTTCAGCTATGTTAATAATTTTATCACACATATATTGCTGTTTCTGCAACGAGTGGTTTTAAAGTTTTTAAGTTGTCAATTACAATGAAAAGTAATTGGAATACACTGCTCTTGCCCTGAATGACTGAAATGCCATCTGCAGGAGAGCAGCAGAAGCTTCTGTTCTTACTCACCCTTATTGCATCCTCATTAAGAACACTCTCCCATTAAGACTTTATAATCAAGTCCCTTAGGTGGTCTAAATAGGATGAGCCCGATATATATATATATATATATATATATATATATATATATATATATATATATATATATATATATATTGTGGCACATTGTATCTGCATTACAGTTTTAGTGGGCACTATAATGAGAGTAAGTATGTCGGTTTGAGGTATCCTAGTCCATCAAAACATATTTTTTTCAGTCCCGTGGGAAGTCTTGGTAGTAATCATTGACAATAAGGTTGTCTCTAGACTATAGATGTTATTTATCTTGTGGATCAGTTTTGAAGATTTGTAAATCAGGTTATCATGTGAAAATAAAACTTACTTCACTGTATTGAAACTTTGATTTTTGCTGTTGCAAAGCGGCAGTGCTAATAGTGTAAATGAGATGGAAATATTGTTAAGATTATCGACCTCAATGATGGGTAGGGCATGTCTTGTAATTTGCGTGACTATACCCACTAAATGTTAAGGCGCAGTGATGAATCAAAGGCTAGACTATTAATCAAATGCTAGTCTTTTAATATATCACAATGACAATATCTTGACACACTGTCTCCTAAGCAGAAACGGATCACGCAAGCGTGTTTAAAATGCTGTGCCCCCCCCCCCCCAAAAAAAACATTGTGATTCTGACTTTTTAAAGCCAAAAAAATATAGTCATACAGGTATACCGATCAGACATATGGTCCAAGGTCACGGCCATTTTTTCGCGGTATCAATTTAAACGGAAGTAGCGCGAAAAGTCAACAAAAGAGCATCACGTACAAAATGCCTGACGTAGGCTCTTTTTGCCTTTAAAGGGGATGGGACTTAAACTATAAGAATTTTCCTTTAGCAATGTAATACAAGGATCTTATCAATAGAGTATTTATTTATGCCTGTGTTTTAGCACATATTCTTATGGTAGCCCAGTTTGTTGTTGTCAGAATAGACAAACTGTTCCGCCTATATCACCAGAGCGCAGAATATGCCGGCACAACGCTGGCTAAAAACGATGAAAACTTCTGTCACGATATAAGTTGTTGGTTGATGCGTTTTACGATAGTCTGGAATACACCAGTAGTATTTTGTTGAGCCGAATCCTGTTGAGTATCATGTTTTCGAGCAGTATGAATTTTAGCATGTGGAAAAATATAAATTCAGAGAAGATAGAATACACAAATGTGGCGTTTACCTTATATTTGGACAGTCTGAGGTAATTGTTGGACCTAAAAAATTCGATTTACTTAAATCCCTAACGAAAAAAAAAAAAAAACAAAAACAAAAAACAAAAAACGAAAAACAAACAAAAGTAAAAACAACCCGTTAAAAACAGAAAAAAACATAAAAAACCAAAACTCCCCAAAAACCAAAACCAAAAGACCCCCTTAAAAAAATCAAGAACAACCCCCCCCCCAAAAAAAAAACAAACAAAAACAAACAAAGGATAAATGTTGCAAACTGCACATAGTTGGAAGTTTAACGACATACACTTTTGTGGGCCCCACATGTCCATAGAATTTGAGAAATTGGCAAGAGTAAATAGTGCACATAAGAAATCATTACTTTCTTTTAATTGACGTACATTATTATCTCTCGTGGAATATTAAAAGCTTCGACACGCTCAAATTTGGTAATTTCCAATTTAAACCTCACGGTTGCAAAACTAACTCAAAACAAGCAGAATTGCTATTTACATTGTGTTGTCCGTCTCAGACTGTCAGCCTTTGTGATTGGAAGCTCTGTACAAAGGCAAAACATTAATTGTGTCTTATGCCATTAACCCATTTGGTCACTGCTTGTGACACCATGTGGTTGGGGTTGACAACTGCCGTTGATCCACCGCCAGCGAAAATGTTTTCAGGTCAGTTGACTCTCAAGTCAGATGAGTTTTTCGTTTGAGTGTGCCTTCGCCGGCCACCGTTCCTCCGTCCGTCGTTCGTCAAAAACTAACATTTTTTTACTTCTCCATGACCATAAGCCAGATTTCCTTGAAACCTGATGGGAGTCTTCCTTTAGGGCAATTCTACCAAGTTTACTCAACAGTTTATGATCCTGTGAACTTTGAAATTATATCGCTTTTATTTATTTTTTGTTTTTATTTAGTTGTTTGTATTTTGTTTGCTTGTTTGTATTTCTTCCTCCTTGTTGTTGCGGAAGGGGGGTTGTTCGTATTTGATCGGAAGTTATAAACGACATTCTTCTGGGACTAAATTACAAAGGAACGTATTGTTTGTTCTACAGGTGGGGACTCTTCTTGTGTAATTTCTTTCCTTTGATTGTTTCCCTCAAACCATATGCTGGATTCTGCTCAAACATGGCTCTGTCCCCATTGGATTTGTTCACTCCATGCTGCTGTCGGAATTGCATGATATGTGAGGAAAATTTGAAATTACGAATTATCGGTCAGGGTAGGCGACATTTTATCGCTTCTAGCTCAGGGATAGCTGCACTTCTAGATTATATGTGGGTGACGATGTGTCGTTGGCCCCGCTTCATCAGTGTTCATTGTTATTGAACACTACAAGGAACGTTCCTTTTTCGGTCTTGTTGAGATTGGCTCTCAGTAACCTTGGAAAGTCAAACATCATATTGACTTATACTTTGGTAATGGAGCATCTGGTCTCTTTTTATTTCAAACATGATCACTAGGGTTCAGACTGAGTGAAGACTTTGATGTTGCAAACTGATGATCTATCAAAAGGGCCACCTTTACTGAGTATATAGCTAACATTGAGATCTTATGTTGTAGGCCAAAAACATGAGGTAATATCGGAGAATTATTTTAGTTACATCTTGAAATGTTGCACCTGGTATTTTTTTCTGTATAATGGATAAAATGAAACACACATAGTTGATTTTGATTCAGTTTCCAAGGTCACATGACTATTCTAGTCAATTAAGTGCTTTGAGTTTAGCTTGAGATCTACTGAGGTATTGTCGTGCGTGGTCACTGGAAAACTATTGAGCCAGTATGTACATATTTGCACATTATGATCTTGTTTTGAAGGTTACAGTGTTACTTAAGTCTCTCCACCGAGACCAAATGAGCACAGTATTGTCACAGTCTTTTTTTTTTACCCGCATGCAATGACTGCGATATCAATATGCATATTATTCTTAACCAGTCATTTATACGAAAAAAGGACATATGATCCTCTTTGTCTTTTGATTGAGTCAGTTTGCTCTTTTTCGAAGTATATTGTAGTGTTGAAAGTAAATGTTGACCGCAAAAAGAATTTAATGTCAATACCGAAAATGTCACCTTGAGCAATCTTTTTGCGCGCGAAAATAAAAATGCGTATCAACAGTGAGCACTGTGTGAGGGATCTTGCATATGATGTGATGGATTCCTGGCCGCCTCCTCCCACTCACATCATGTAGTCATTGAATCGAACTGTATGATGTATGCTAAATTATGATATATATATATATATATATATATATATGACTCAGTTGCGTCCGAAAGTTAAAATACAAAGTTATGCAAACATGAGAAAACTTTATATATGTTAATATGTATACACATATATAAATAAATATATATATATAAATAAATAAATATATATATATATATACATATATATATATATATATATATATATATATATATATATATATATATACATATATATATATATATATATCTGTATTTATGTATACACGACTCAGTTGCTTCCGAAAGTTTAAATAAAAAATTATGCAGTCAAATATGAGAAAACTTAACCTTTATTCTATAACTTTTAATGTCAGGCAATAATAGAAGACGTTAATATATTGCTGATCTTCGCTGATTTAAGGGGGTAAAATTGAACCAGCTTCTCAAAATAGTTTGATTTTACACGTCATTTGTCACTAACCTTTAACTTGAAACCATCCGTACACACATAGCACGTCGAGGTGATATGTGTCATTGTAAACAGCTCTTGTGTTTCCTCTTTTTTTTCAAATAGGCTGAACAATTTCCACCGGGCCCTCTAGATTTCATATCTGAAGGCACTTTTTTTATTCTAAAAAAGGTTGTCATTGGGAAAAATCCCAATATGGATGCTGACACAAGTATCGACTGCTCCTCTACATAGCAAAATTTCCATATATATATATATATATATATATATATATATATATATATATATATATATATATATATATATATATATATATATATATATATATATATATATATATATATAAAGACAGACAAATAGATTAATACATACATAGATGCAACATACCTACATACATAAGTATTGACATGTTTACATATTCACTTAATTGTTTGTTATTTATTTACATTCTAACATATCTATCTATCACATCATCCATCTATCCATCTGTCGATCTGTCTGTCTACCTACCTACCTATCTATCAATTCATTTTTTTATTTCTCTTTTTCACTGATGTTTGTATCGCAAACATCTGCCAACAACGACCGTCTGCACGAACCATAAAACTCTATCCCTTCGAAAAAATCTGTTTCACTCATGGAAGGCCAAAATAAACCAGAAACACCACATACAACTTAAAATACTTTACAAATCTTAATTGCAGGCAGTATTTCAAGACCGTGGTCAGTTGACTATGGATTATGTATACGGTTGTTTCCCTTAAATGTAGTATAGGTAGTATTTCACTGTTAAGATATTGGAAACTAATGAAGAACTGATACTCTCCCCGAAAGAAAATATGTTTTTAGAAAGGAAATCATTTATTTTTCTGTCATGTGTGTTGCTGCCCCCCCCCCCCCCAAAAAAAAAAAAATCTGGGCACTAACGTCATCCACATTTGCCAGTGTGCGTGCATAAAAGAAACAGCTAGACAACCTCACATTCAAACGTCAACCTAAATAAAAGTATGCTTTTCAAGTAAATGAATACATGTAAGGTTAATTATACACACACGCCTCTTC
Organism: Hermodice carunculata; assembly: GCA_964020975.1. Taxonomy (NCBI): domain Eukaryota; kingdom Metazoa; phylum Annelida; class Polychaeta; order Eunicida; family Amphinomidae; genus Hermodice; species Hermodice carunculata. The sequence continues at coordinate 313,573 of CAXHWN010001605.1, read as the reverse complement.
AAAATGTAAATCAACAAAACACTGATACGTGGCTGATCATACTAAAACGTAATTTTAAATTTTACAAAACTTTTGGTTTTGGATGATCAAAATGTTTACGACACATTGATAACAACACCAAAAATCATCTAATAAAAAATTGGAGCTTGGATGATCATACCGTAACATTTCAGCAAGAATAGTGATGGAAGATACTACTACAGCAAATTCAAGAAAAGGAGGGCTGATACATGCTCATATTAATGCACTGCGATAAAAAAAATAGCATGACTGATTATAGAAAGCAAAATAATAATAATAATAATAATAATAATAATAATAATAATAATAATAATAATAATAATAATAATAATAATAATAATAATAATAATAATAATAATAATAATAATAATAATAATAATAACTGCAGGATGATCAGATCAAAATAATATTCAATGGGTATTGGATGATCATAGAACGAAATGATTGAGTTTAAATGGCACCAAGATAAAAATCAAAAAAAAAAAAAAAAAAAAAAAAAATCAATTAAACAATGTTACCTGCCTAATCACACTTTAAATATCCCTCTGAGGGTTGCGCATATAAAGGTGCATGTAGGAAAAATCTCCCCTCTGTTTGCTCTCATTCCATACAAACACACGTGATGCTAAGTATGTGCCTTAAAGTGTACCATGAATTCTTAAAGGGTATTTGATGAAGCAATTTCAACAATTGCGTCAAATAGAGTGCGGATGTACATTTACTACAGCTTATACCTTCATGAAAACTTTAAGAGGCTATAAATATAATTGAAACTTGTCTGGGGGCATGCCTCATTCGGTGTATTAAATAGGGGTATAACTAAGAACTTATATTGTGAGATCAGTAAAGAAACACTGCGTGCAATTAAATGTGGTGAAGGACTATGTTCCCCGCATGCAGTATTTATTGCCCTTATATTGCGTTTTCATGCTAATTTGTAATCTCCAGCCGCTATTGCATGCTGTTGCACTCGTAGTGTTTTATACGCTTACAGAGCCAAGCTTTGACTGAGTCAATAGCTTTGCTGACCTCGCGTTGGGCGCCGTGCGCCCAATGCGCGCCGAGGAATGCTGTTGACCTGGACCCTTCTTGTGGTTCCTACAATGGTAGACATGCTGGTAGTTGAATTAAATGTTGGTTTGCGAGGGATTTGAATACATTATTGTCATTTCAATTCGGAACCGATCGACTTTTGAAATATGTGTGCTTTGGGAGCAATATGCCTAAAGCACTGCGTAGAAAGCTGTTGACTTAGTCCAAATGTGGCACTGACAGAGTTGAACAGGCCCAAAGAAAGCTCTTGACCACGACCAACTCTGAAAATGATTATTTCAGAATACTTGAGCCGGTAGATCAATGAAAGGTCTTTTTGTCTTCAGTGTGAGGGAACCATCCCCCCTTGTAGTAAAGATATATAATTTTTGTATATAACATCAACAAACGATCACTAGCTTTCACCGATCAAAAAGTAACGACCAATTTCGCATAGTCCGGAAAATCCCTTATTCCATTTGTGGTACAATCACACCATTACTTTTTAATGATAGGGGCACAATTATGGTGGTTTTTTTTACTCAAATATGTGGTGTACACAGAGATATGTGATCTTACCATAATGGAGATACATATTTACTCGTTAGAATTAGATGTAATGTTTAGCGAAGGAAATAGATGATTTTACCATCAGAATTGTCGCTCATGTATTAACAATATCGGGTATTTGACATTGTCGCTGATGGTATTACTTATGCCACACGGGTTGAATTGCCGTAACTCGCACTCAATGTCACATTTTAGAAACAACATTACTTTGTAATGCTGCTATTTACTACGCCCAAAAAGAATTCATTCATTTCTAAACTTTTGGAAACTGTGACAGAAAAGAAGCGTTCCCCCCAAAAACATCGTTGTGAGGAATTTGAATTTGGGATCAATATGACTGTCTAAATGAACAGACCTATCATGCAATAAAAGGACGAGGGGTTAGGCGTTGAACTACAAGCTCTTGTAACTTCATACGCATATCAACAGAACGAAAATGTACACATTTCAATCAAAATACTAGTCTACAGACAAAGACGTTAGCATCCGTGATGTGAAATTGGCTACAATTTGTGTTACATTTTCACAAGTGATTGAGACATAAAAATATGTAAAAAGGGCAATTTTACCCTGCAAACATTTAACATAAAATGTCGTCTTTGACGAAGCTGTATCGATTTGCTAGGTTACTGTTACTTCGTCCAATAACATGTGTAAAATGTTACGTCTCTGATAGTGATCAAAATTAAACTGCATTAAAATTGCTCTTGACTAGAAGTAAGAGAGGCGATATACATTATATTAAACCACAAACATTATAAATGACAAGCCATTTATTGCGGAAAGACAATGCTCGACGTCTTTCAATACGATCTTATATTTCATGGCAAAATTGGCAGTTCGTTCTTTTGCATTTTGATTGACTCACCGTCAAATAGACACGATTGCTACTCAATTCCATTTACAGGTATATAAGGATGCCTATCTCTTAGTTTCCTCGTCACTGATTCGATGGATATTGCGAACGTGTTTGCATGTAGTTAGTGTGTCGGTTGCTGTCTACATAGATTAGATAAACAGAGCAAATACTGTTTGCAAATGCAGGTATTTCTGATCTTTTGAGTGCGGCTTCTGAGATCAAACAGAGCGAACTTTTTTATCAAGGGGGGACTGGAAGGAGGGAGATAACCCTTACTGACCCCCTTTTTTAACTAAAAGATTTTTCTTCGAATTTTCTCCAGAATCTTTGAAGATAATATCAAAATAGTAATACTACACCTACTACTATTACTACTACTACTACTACTACTACTACTACTACTACTACTACTACTACTACTACTACTACGTACTACTACTACTACTGCTACTACTACCACTACTACTACTGCTACTTCTTCTTCTTCTACTACTACTACTTCTAATTATGAACATAATAATAATAATAATGATAATAATAATAATAATAATAATAATAATAATAATAATAATAATAATAATAATAATAATAATAATAATAATAATAATAATAATAATAATAATAATAATAATTGGAAACTAGCCCTTTTATACGGGGACACCACAGGCCGGTGTGCGTCCAGACAGATAAATACTACAATACATCCGTACAAGTTAAAAACAGATTGAAACACTACAGTTAGTATGTACAGAATGTGCGTATATATACATACATCATGTTGTGTCCAAAGCTACCACCTGATCTCTAGGCTCTCCGCGCAGACGCCATGCTTTCATAAGGTACCTCTTACGAATATAATTAAACACCGGCATCTTTTGTCACAGGTAAACTTGCACAACCTAGGAATACACATGTTTTGATAAATAATGACGCGATAATAAATAAATTGCGTCCAAAAATGGCCATTTCCATTCCCAACTAACTTCGATTCTAACAATGGTAAATATTTAGCTCTTAAACTTCCTAATTTCGGATATAGAAAATATGAATGTTCCAAATTATCGCTTCCGTAGACACATAAGCTGTACTTGTCTTGCCCTGGAACAGCCCATCGTGCCCTGGAACAGCCCATCGTGCTACATCAGTCTCTAGACCTAAATACTTGAATTTTAATCTGGCACTTTCAAATCATTAAATTGAAATAGATAGTTTTCTCCTCCGTTAGATGTTTCTAAGTATTTATCTAGGAACAGGGATTTCTTATTGGTAATTTGATGAAAAACTGATTAAATACGTCCAAATTTGGTCTATTGTAAACCATAGGCAAATCCGCCTTTTTATTTAAACGTGTGTGATCTTGGCCCACATTTGTCAATATTTCATTAATTTTTTCCGTATATAGCCAAGCAGTGGGATTTTGATTGCTAGAGTCATCTTGAAGTTTTACGAAAACCTTTCTACAGAGACGTTTGTCAACAAGTACATAGTATAAACACTGATAATATTTGACCCTTTGTCTGTTCAAAAGCATGCTCATATGTAACCAGCCAAGATCTCCCAGTGTGGTTGTAATAGTCCATATCTGGGTTAGTTCTAAATTCGCCTAAAGGTGGTGCTGCCCATACTGTTCATGGTTGACCACCCACATCTTGTGACTTTTTCTCTATAGATTAACACAAGGTAATTTGCAGATATAAATTTAACATCTCTATATGTTGCCAGATAAGCATTAAACTTTCATTTTATCACAACTGGTTGTATTTGAAAGATTATAATATGTGCTTTAAGTAGATTAGAAAAACATTACTGAAAAAAAGTCTTCATATGCCGGTTGAAACTTTCAGGTTCACTGTAATGTAATGGGGTCTCCTGAGCCAGCAGACCTCAAATGCCAAGGGTTGCTATTTGTTACAAACATACATCATGGGAATTGTGTGTAAAGAAATTAAACCAACCCAATCGCCCCTATTGAAGGCGATGCTCTTACACGCAGAATTGCGCGTGCTACTGTACACTGAATAGACTTGATGAGACTTGCACATTCATGCGTATTGTTAAGACAAACTTTACATCCATGAGGCAATGATGGTAGCAGTATATTCTGCCATAATTTATCGCCAAAAGTTATTCTGTTAGTAGTGTTTTCGTGTGAATCCAGTATGTTACATATGTAGCCATAGAACGTTTTGGCTGTAGGCTTTAGGAACGTTTTAATGCAAATGGAGTCGGATAATAATTTTGAAAATAGTGTGCCTATATATGTATATATATATATATATATATATATATATATATATATATATATATATATATATATATATATATATATATATATATATATATATATATATATATATATATATATATATATATATATATTGATCACATTCACGTATGGGGCGTCACCCAGCATACAACTTTGTTGCCTATCTAAACGTTTTCCTATAACCGCAACTTTTGATTTCGAATGATTAAATTTCATACCCCGCTTTATATTGAACTGCATGGCCACATGTAGGCTATCATGGAATTGTGTTTCAGAGCCTGCCATTCATGTCATCTACATAAACCAAAGCGGGAATAATTAGATTATCAAAGTGTATACCCGTGTTCGCGCTCTGTTATGAGCCGACAAGGTCCATCAAAGCCACAGAAAACAGACAGGGAGCAAACCGCGACCTTGTTTTACGCCATTAAAAGTACAAAACCAATCACTCCTGTACCAGAAATATAAAACAAACCACATATTATTTCTTTGTGATTATTGTTTCGAATGGCTGACAATTGACAATTTAAAGGCATTAACATGTATTTTAAAATCTAACAAGATACTCACCCCCAAACGACACAACTGAATAAAGCTCCCACTTGCTTCCGTTCTTCAAAATATCTAAATCCGCTTCATTTCTTTTATAATTAGATTAATAATATGGCTACATTGCATCGACTAATGTGTTATCAGATGGCAAACTATATTGTAACAATTGTTATTACACGAGAGTTTTATGTCTCGGACCACTTCCTGATTGACGTTACTCTATTCCGCAGTCCAAACTCTATACACTCCATAAGCTATCCTGTCATGTTGAAACCTGTATAAATATAAAAGTACCATGGTACATATTGCTCACGTGACGCTGTAGAATTTGATATAGGCCGCATTAGCCAAAATAGGTTAAAGGTCTTCAGCAAAGAACATGTTTCGGAGCCTGTACCCGTACATATCTTTCTGAGCAGCGGCTCTTGTCTAAGCTAAATATTCAGCAAAGACAACCGACATAATAGTGATTAAATATGAACGTGGCAAAGGATGAATTAGCTAAACAAATAAAGCTTTGCTTATAAATGCAGAAGTTCGATATTAATAAAGAATACCTATCAAACCAAACATAATTAGTAAATTTGTATAGAACAAGTTCAGACATGAATAATTGGTCTACCACTGAACTAGTATGTACCCTTTCTAGCCGGATAGCTCACCTGAGTCCAACCTCCCTACCAGAGTATGACAGATGTAGAAACAAAATGGGGCTATACATTCAGTCCCAGAGATTATAAAATAAACAGTCACAGCTAGATACCTGTGTAAACCTGGAGAATTCCTAACAAGTACTATAACAATGGACATCCTTTGCCGAAAATATAATACAAACCACATGAGGACACCCACTTCTCACTATAATAGTCTCCATAAAATCCGCTCCATTCAGTTGTCAACACTGAGTTAATGTTTCAAAAGAATGAATCAATTTTGTGAAAATTGAGTAAATACTGCAAATTTCTGGCCAAGTGCTCGCGACAGCCTATGGATGACTCCCGCCCTGGAGTTAATGTTTCAAAAAATGACTCAAATTTGTGACAATTGAGTAAATACTGCCAATTTATGGCCAAGCACTCAGGACAGCCTATGACCTATACCCATCCCTGGTGTGGGACTGCTGAAGTGAATAATTTTTCATATTGAGTAAATGTGGACTGACGTGCTAGCCTAAAATGTCGGGATAGTGAGAACAAAAGAACCTTTGGGCAATCGACAATAACTATTTTAACACGAAGTCACTGATGTAAGGTTCTCTGTTACAGAAACTTTAGGATGGCAGTAACCTATTCGTTAAATTTCGGTAACATGGAATGGCATAGATTGAGTAAAATATAGGACTACATGACATTTGAGCAACATTTTCGCATAAATTATCGGATTAGTATCATTTTCATTACGTCAGTGGCATGCTTATGCAACCCAAGATAATTAGAAGCAATAAAATACACCATTTGAGAGTCAGCATTTCATAGGATTATGGTGCATGTAAGCAATAGCATACGGCTCCACTTTCCTGTATGTAGTCTGCATCGTCAAAATACTTCCTGCACGGTATGTTAACTGGTGACCTGGAACCAAAACCATGGAACGCAAACATAAATCAGTTGACTGAATATCTCTGATCGCAAGAAAATACCTACACTGTAACACTGTACCCGTACTCGTAGTTTTGTTATGAATTTAACACATTACATTTACTGATAGCCTACATTCTGTATATGACTCCTTTGTTGTAGTAATCAGCAGTAATAGATGGAGAAATCTAAAAAGAGTGACATATTTTTTTAAATTGTCCTATAACGTTAATTGTCAAATTTTCCAGGCATAGCAAATCTCCAAAAGTTGCACAACGGGCCATTTTATCAATAAATTTGAATATCATATAATTCGGTTGATAAGTTTTGAGTTATGGGCAAAGCTTAAATTTGATCTAGAGGAAGTTGCTCATTCTGAAGTTTTGTGTGTTGAAAACATTTCAAACTTGATTTTTTTTCTAGCACCCAGATTTGATGTGAAGCAAATCTTCTTGTCCATTTAGTACATTGTCTCCTCAAACCGGGTTGCGCCTTTTGTACAAACTGTTGAAAAAAAAAAGTAAAATCTGGAAGGTCGTTACTGTAAGTTGCGAAACAGTAAGGTTGCATAACATTACCTTCGTCACAAATTTCATCTTGCATCATCAATTTATGACGTTGACTTATAATTGCAGCTTTTATATTGCACTTCTAAGACATATGCTTTTGCATGTAAGTGGAAAAGCTGAACACTTTTTACACGAGGATGACATTTTTAAAAGTAAAAAAAATGAAATAATCCTGACCTTAAAGATTCAGATCAAAATAGTAAGACGGTGCACGATTTTAACCTGATTTTGATCATGTAAAAATGACAACCTATGAGCGCCAACAGTCTCTGAGACTCCTTGTTCCATGTTGTAGCAGAGAAGATAGTTTAAATAAGGGCAAGATCGCTTTTTGAGTTGTTTCCTAGAAAGCACACACACTATGTGTATATATATATATATATATATATATATATATATATATATATATATATATATATATATATATATATATATATATATATATATGTCAAGATCGGACACAGTTGAGTTATGGTTACCAGTCAGATATCAAATGCACAACAAAGTGGTAATAGCATTGTGCGGTGGCGGGATAGCTCAGATAGACTGATGGTGAGAATCATGTACCATAAATCAAGCTCATAATATGAAAGAGGCCTCTAAAGATAGGCTTTCCACCGGCGATGTATTTGTTCAGATCTGTTTAATATGTAATTCGGCAAAAGCAGGCAATTTAGGACATGTTTTTAACATAGGCGAATAAATGTTTATAAGTAAACAAATCAAGAGATAGAAGTATATATTCATACCTCTGAGGTGAAATTGCAGTTTGAGGGTTTAAAATATGTCTGAGGTATAGCCAATTTCAAAATCTGAGTAAAGACAAAATATATAACAAAGTAAGACTAAGAAAGAAAGACTGAATGAAGCACAGCAGAAGAGAGAAATAGTGTGTGTGTGTGTGAGAGAGAGAGAGAGAGAGAGAGAGAGAGAGAGGGAGAGAGAGAGATATCAAATGTCTGTCGTACATTTATGGTCCTTTTGCGTTATCAAAGCAGGCAATATTAATAAACATTGGGAATCAATTGCAGAGTAATATAACATTTATAAGGTATAGGCCTTTCCTTTTTTCCCAATTGGTTTATAGAAACAAGTGTACCCAGGCTGACCCAGGTAACAAATTCACATGACGTCGAAGGAGGTAATGTGTAAAAGAGAGAAGAACAAAGAACATCCACTGTAAGGATGTTTCCACGAATGTCCAAGTTATCTAAGGCCTAACAGAATTATATGTGTTGTTCCGGTAACCTGACAGATCCCACTTAAAAGGCCCAACGCTAAAAATAATGGAACAGAAAAAAGTACTTGCAAGCCGCCCAGCCCATATAAAAACTGATCGACCCAGGCTGAAAGATTTTATCCAGGAAGTGGCCATCGTGCGCCATTATTTTCCTGCAAAATCAACTCAAACACAGCATTTTATTTCAACTTGTCAGGAGAGTTAAACCTGGGCAAGGGAAACATCATAGCTGCATAACCACAGTTGCTCTGTGAAACAGTATATCCCTGGATGTTCGGTGATCGTTAGCGTAATATTTCGCTAGGTTCCAGGTCTCAGTTCTCTGAGTTGCCAGGTCAAACGGTCCTTAAAGTACATTTAATACATGACTTGCTATCTTAACTTTAATCTGCCCACTCGGTTGTGTCTGAAGCAGTTATCATCGTCACTTACAAATCCAAATGAAACACTATACCTTGAGCCGCCTCGTAGTATGCGCCATTCTGAACATTACGCAATGAATTGATTGCGGGAGAGTCGCACACAAATGCATTTGATTTGGATATTAAAGTCAATCGCGGCCACAGCATATATCGTAATTATTGATGCTCTGAAACATTTGCAAAATATATACTTTTGGTTTCATATATTGTAACCCCACCCGCTCCGTCCCAGTACTCATTTTAAAACCATTGGGTGTGGAATCTACAATTTTTCGAGATGTCAGCCATGTCGATTGGCTTTTTTGAAGAGGTAGTACCCAAAATATATGTGTGATTCGTGTTAAGAGAAGGTTAATTTGTCGAATGAATGTGATTTACAATGTATAATGGACTTTTGCAGAGAGAGCATAACTTGAAAACGTAAACACAACCCCATACAGCTACCAGTTGTAGGCCCCAGAATAGGGATTTTGTATTAGACACTGAAGTCGCCCCAAGGCCAAGAATTAAGTAGCAGCACAAGGCACACGAGGCAAGACCCCGCCCCCTCCCAGCTTAGTCAAAGAAAGAGCTTAGTGGAGAAGGTTTTCCCGATAGTGGATACAGGTCCGAATGTACCGGCGGGTTATTATTTAAGTGGAAAATATGTGTAAACCAAGTGCTGAAAGAAATTTTGCATTTTCAATATACATCCCCGCTGCCCGGTAAGCTGCTTAAATTATATGATAAATTTGTAAGTTTACGTGCCTGAATCTGCATGTCATATGTTCGCCACACTCTGTATTGTTCACTTGTCCGTGGTCTGATGTCAATAGTACCCCAGAATCGTGTATTTACGAACTCTTATAAGAAAAACACTGAATGCCTGAACAGGATCACAAAGTTGAACACTTCCTTACATAGCCGATGTTGATTCACCGTCAAGGTGGTGACGAATCATTTGTTATGCGTAAGCCTTTGTAACTTCTAAGTATTTGAAATGTGAGGATCTGGAAAGAAAGATCTTCTCAGTACCAACGGCATAATATAAATGCACATACTCACAAACACACATGCACACAGACACACACACATCACACATCTATCTATCTATCTATCTATCTATCTATCTATCTATCTATCTATCTATCTATCTATCTATCTATCTATCTATCTATCTATCTATCTATCTATCTATCTATCTATCCATTATTAAAACAAATCTTTGCGAAAGAGAATATCGGATGGGGATGAAATTATAATGTCTAAAATGTTCATGGCACCATAGAGGTATAAAGGTTAAAACGTGACTTAGAACAAGTGTCGGAATGACAGGTGTGCAGAGCGCTGTAAATCATACGTAATGCAGGAAACATTTTTGATGCCTTTTTTTTTAATAAAGCAAAATAAACAGTTACCAAACCCCGCCAGCAGCGTGGATTTGACAGTCAGGTCGATTCCAGTTACACTTATTTTGTGATACCAATGCAAGTCATTGCGAAATTGTCGCTTCCTAATTGCTGCCTGCCCTGTAAGACCGGATATTGCCCGCTGGTTTGCAACTGAAGTCGCCAAGCTGTGATAATCAAGTGATATTTGAGGAACCCAGTAGTTAATTATATGGGCTGCCTGCGATTGAGGCGATGTGTTTGTATACGGTATATAATCCTTGCAAGAGTTCCGGAATATGTCACGGTTTGCAGTGCAGTAAAACGAATAGACCGTGACCCTGATACTACAGGGGCGTGAGGCCGGGCGGCCCTCATACTACAGGGACGTAAGTGAGATCAGATGACCCTCATGCCACGGGGGCGTGAGACCAGGTGACCCTCATACCACAGGGGTGTGTCATTTTCAACTTTTAAACTGGGTTTTAATTGCGATTAACCTGTCAAATAATTACAACAGACAGAACTTTTCTAATCCGACCTTTTAAATGGGCATCACAAGTACATTTGTCTTAATTTCGTGCCCTCTTTTGTTTATGAACTGAAAATGTCTGACAACCTTAACGTCTCTTTCAGAAAAGTGGCTCTGAAATAGGCATGTGTAACATGAAGGTAACGGTATATATATATTCTATGTTCGGAACGAACGGGACTCGAACCTGCAACCTTTGACACCAGTCGCCTAGCGGAAGTGGGAAACGCAAATATCCACTAGACCAAAATCTCCATTCTTAAAAAAAATGGCTCAATGGAGGTAGTTATGTGCGAGTGCCATATAAACACGCTTGTGCAGTATATGAGTACTGAGTCGGCATTTATTTCCAGAATCAGGGACTTAAATCCACCAGCATTAAGGAAATGCCGAAAATATATACCCTATGTTCGGAACAAGCGGGACTCGAACCTGCAACCTTTGGCATCAGTCGCCTAGGTGAAATACATACATATATATGTATATATATATATATATATATATATATATATATATATATATATATATATATATATATATATACATATGTATATATATATATATATATATATATATATATATATATATATATATATATATATATATATATATATATATATATATTTATATATATATATGTGTGTGTGTGTGTGTGTGTGTGTGTAATTTTGCTCTATTAATCTTTTTGTTTATTTGGCTCAGGCCACAAAAAACATGTGATGGACTAACTTGAAATCCTATTTAACATAAGTTTTATTGGAACTAGTGAGAGTTAAAGAAATAGCTCGATTAAACACATGAAGTGCAAAAATCCACAAAATATGAATATGTGACAATAAGTACTTTTAGCGATATATATATATATATATATATATATATATATATATATATATATATATATGTATATATATTATATATATATACATAGTGTCTATATCAAAGCAACCGTTTGCTGGTATCTTGTACATAATTATATACACACAAGTGCGACAAAGAACTAATACATTGACTCATTGGTACTCTCGTATCAAAGGTTACAGAATTTGTATGAAATATTATCCGCCTTTATCGTCCCTCTAGACAGTAACACTTCAAGTGAGCCTTTAAGCTCAGAGCCATCAGAATAGTATAATTCAAGTCTTAAAGCTGGCCGTTGTATAGCCGAGGATAGAAAAGGAGTGCATCTCACACAGGTTTGTTTCCATATTTTTGTTTCTGTTTGTTTCTACTTTTGCTTCAGAAAATATGACGCACGTATAATATATTTGCAGCGCTTCCACTAAGCATAGGATAGAAACGAAGAATAACAATATAAAAAGTCCTTTGTTGTCTTCTGTCACCTTTAATCCCAGCCCAAGGAGGACGTTTGCCATCATATATTTGATCAGGTATATTTATGGGGTTTCTCATAAATCTGCAGCTTTGTCACACTTGAATGTGAACGGGACTCAGTATCGTTACAGCAAGGACCGGGCTAATATTGATGTGGCGAGTGGTTTATTATTTTTACGTAAACAGCTATACTGGGTATAAGAGAGTGTCTTCAGAGTACTTCGACGGAAATCTTACAGTTGAACGAGCCACAGACATATAGTGTAGCCACTACTGCAATTTTGATTTTCATCTTGGGAATTTTTAGTGTAAATTGAAGTTACGAAAATCAGTTCAAACGAGAGAACTGCCATGATAGGTTTGTTTGGGTATTCACTTATGAGCTCTCTCAAAAATTTACAACTTTGTCATACTTAAATGTAAACAGAGCTCAGTAGCCATGGGTTTGGCTTGAGAGTGTCTTGCAGATTTAATGAAAACGAAAGGACGTCAGCTTGAACGTTCTCTTGTACTAGACATTGGGTACATCAGGTTAAAATTTATTGCTTTATTTATATGTTATATTGAGGCATTGCAAAACTATGATTAGTGCATATCATCAGACTTTAATTTGTTCTCCATGTATTTGATATAAAATATAGACGGCAATAAATGTTTAAGGTCCATATAGAGTGTTAATTTATTGTGGTGTTGCAGTGGTGATGAAAAAGTAGGAAACTATAGTGAAAGTAACGTTAGGAGTATTTAAAGCCAAAATTCTGCAAGCAAAAAGAGCAAAAGAAAAAACGATAAAATATAAAAGAAACAAAAATGAATACAAAATGAATGAACAGATAGATAGACAGAGAGAACAAATGAAAATAACGCACAAGCAAACAAACCAACAGGCATGGAAACAAACGAACGAATAGATAAATACTTAATGCATGATAAATAAATAAATAAATAAATAAATAAATAAATAAATAAATAAATAAATAAATGGATGGATGGATGGATGGATGGATGGACGGACGGACGGACGGACGGACAGACAGACAGACAGACAGACAGACAGACAGACAGACAGACAGACAGACAGACAGACAGATAGATAGATAGATAGATAGATAGATAGATAGATAGATAGATAGATAGATAGATAAGATGCACAACTTCTTGATATCAAGATACAGACATGCATGTGATCTGCGTGTACATGACAATTTCAAGTGTTATCATGCATATGCTCTTATCACAGTCAGTATCAAGCGTGAAGTTAATCATATACAGGTACCATTAAAAATGGTACATGAAGATATAAATGTTTGTAACTGTACTTTATCAACAGTCGCATTTGTTCATTTGCTTTCTAAACATTATGCGTAGAAGTCTCTAATCGTCATTGTTTTCTGTATTTTTTTCTTAGTCTCCCTCATCCTTTTTTATTATTTTAAATTTGGTAGTTGTTTCATCTTTTTTGTACTATTTATTTACTTTTTAAGTTTGGCTATTTTTTTGTTTGTTTGTTTTTTGTTTTTGTTTTCTTAAATGAGAAAAAAGATGCTACAAGTGGCTGCATGTTTTACACGTAATATAAAATGCAAATACTAATATTTATCTTCAGACAGTGTTTTAACAATCCCTACGTTAGGCAACTTCGAAAGGGTACTTGCAGAGCAGTAAAGTTAGTTTATACGTACAATCCAATAAAATAAACTGTTCACAACAGATGAACGGGGATCGACTGTGTCTATCCTGCGCTGGTTTGACACAAGCACCGCTATCTTTCTTTGCATTTTGTATTTGAAAATATTGGTTTTCTGAACTGTTTGTAACAATGGCATTTTTAAGATCATTCAGCAAATCAGGAGCATGCTTCATAATTTTATGAACTAAGATTTTTACAATCCTCTTGTGATAGATATATGAACGTAACAACAGTGAGCCGTGATATCCAATATGTGTGTTTGTTAAGCCTTGCCTGTAAAATGCCGATGAAGCTGTAATGATTTATAGTTGTACACGTTTTTATCAACTTGTACGAAACTAATGCTCGACACATTTTTGAACGTACAATTATAGCCTTGTCCAAGTCAGGGCAAGGAATATAATGCTTATAGATTCCCCGAAGCACCGATAACTTGCAGTTTTGATGACAATCTTGTCCATTTTTCAGCATAAATCAATTATCGGAGGTAAACGCCAATGCGCCTTATAAGAGATATGACAGGGACGGCCATTACTTATAAAACACAGAGTGTGGTCAATCAGACAATTTTCCTGCGACACTGTCCAGATCTCTGCATGATACAGTGACAAATAGACAATTACCCCGGAGCTGTCTGTTTGACCACCTCCTTGGCCCGTTTGTAAATACAATGAGACCCACGGTAAATGGACGTGCGCTGCCCAATTGACGGTAATGTCATTGAGCGTTGCTTGTTCCAGTCACAAATGAACACTGATTTGCCAGGCGCACTGACAAAAAGGTCAAGTTGTCCATGTGAAGTCCACACCACCGAGACAAGACATAAGTTGCAAGCTGTCATAATTTTAGTGCAATATCGTAAGAGTTTGGTTATTCTCCTGTATCAACCTCCACTGCCATTTTATTGGAACCCTTTGTCACCCTGTCTTCTGGCCCTCACTGTGTGGGATGTATATGAATATCAGTGACAATTACTAAGAAAAAAAATGTCGCACGTTCACAAATATTAGTCATCAAGCACTTTAAAGTACTTTTTGAGAATAAGCCTGTTCGCACTTTTGAGATGCCTCCACTACCTTGACAAAATTTGTGGAGCTAAAATTAATCATGGCGCCATCCTCCATGAATATCGTTAATTTGACATATCCTGCTCCGTGTTATTCTGTTGTGCGGAATTGTCCAAAACGTCGGTTGTGTTCAGAATGGAAACTTGTAACAGGTAGTAGATGTAATGAATTGTTTCTAATTCACCAGGAAGACTCCAGAATTTTTTCTTCTCTCTTTGCCTGGATTGCATGGTAAATCACATGCAAAGTAGCACCAGTTTTTACATCAGTACTCCTTTGTGCTGCTGAGAAAAATATGGATGCACTGTTTCAAACAGTTTTAACACACGGAGGTGTGTGTCGCGCGTAAAACAAAATAAAAAATTCTGAATTCTTACTCATATCGGTAGCCAGGAGTTACAGAGTAGCATTTGTAGATTGAAAAGTCCAGCTTTTGGGCATTCCAAACTCTTTTCAACAAAGATGCCCACATAATCAGAGAGACTTCCGTTAGTCCTAGATTATTGTCCTGATTTTCATAAAAAAAGATGGATACAATCATCATTACATGACAGCTTCGGTCCCTTATAAGTCTCTTCAGCTGAGGATTTAAGGCACACTTAGGATACAGATGCGGACATTCATGTGCTGCTGCTCTGTGCATAATGTTAGCAATCAGATAAGACTGGCTTATCCCATTGGGATGCCGCCTGGCGGCCTTGCTCTTGTCCCAACGAGAAAATAGTTTTCTTTCTTGTCAGGATTGTAGAGGGGTTTAAGCACACTTATCACACCATTTGCACAAAACTATGAGGATATACAATGGTATTATCTATCACACGTTAAGATGAGTTTCTTTCTGGTTCTCTGTTGCAAGCATGCTGTCTACAACATATACGATCACTATTATTATCATCATCATCTTTCTTTTCAATATTATTTGTAAGTGATTATCAAGCGCTCATGTGTCTTGAAAAGTATTTTGAAAGTGTTTTCATTTTCACGATTATATAATAATAATAACAATAGTAATAAATAGTAGTAGTAGTAATAATAATAATAATAATAATGATAATAATAATAATGATAATGATAATGATAATAAAAAATCGTCATCATCATCATCATCATCATCATCATCATCATCATCATCATAACTGCTGCTACTGCTATTACTAAGCACATATGAAGAAATCAATCTATGAAGCACAGTAGTCATATTCGATTCCACAATAGTCACTCAACTCTTTCCGTATGTCCTTATTTAGAGAGCAAGTATGTAATAACTAATTTGAAGTCTGGGTGTTCGTGTCGTCTGCCCTAAGACTCTAACAATGACACTTCTGGAAAACTATAAAATAAAAATTTGACATAGCATTAAAAAGTTATAGCCGTATTATTGATGACAGAAATACTTGTGGCGAAATAGTATGCATGAGTCACATTATCATAATGGTGTACGTTTGCCTTTCACTGATCGTTTGAATATTTTATGATGCACTTAAACTTTTTGGGTCGGACACCATGCACTTGGGGGAACAGTCATGGTTCAACTAGTCTCTGGAGAACTTTCACATCCGTTTCATTTTCGTTTGTAGACAAACCAGAAAAAATGTCACAATGGTACGCGAATTTCAACAGCCCTAACGCAAGCAAATAACGCGGTGTTTGGACTCACTTGTAGAAAACATAATAACATATAATCAGTACATGTATATTGTAAAGGGATTGTGGTGTACAAGTCCTCATGTTGACTCGGGTGTAAATACATCTGCATGGAAACTGAAAGAAAAATTGTCCATGACATAACGTACAAGTGATTTGTAAGTGATACCGTACATTTTCAGCGGACATACCTATTAATCTCAATACCAAACTCTTTGCTCCATTGACTAGTGCGTGTTCACATGCTTGGCAAATTGTGCAAAAATATCATGTCATGGTTTTTAGGAAAGTTTAGTAAAAAATCTTATGTTTAAGAACGTAAAAATGGAGAACTCTGCAATAGTGGCTAAGATAAAATTGAATTGGAAAAGGGGCATTTGGTTGAGTTGATATGTGCGTGATTCATCCCGGGAAAAAATCCCATGAAACACGTCTTATGTGTTGTGCTTTATTCTGATACATTTTTTGTTTGTTTTTCTCATTGAGCCACAGCTTAGCCACCATGACAGTCCCCACCCCATTTTGTACCTTCTTTAGCATTATAAAGCAACAGTTAAAACTACAGTATTTTGAAATGAAAGAAACGAAATTCTGTACGTGGCTGTTGTTTTTTTTTGTTGTTGTTGTTTTTTTTTTGTTTGTTTTGTTTGTTTGTTTTGTTTGTTTGTTTGTTTTTTGCTGACTCGGTCATTTAAAATTCTATGTTACTGTAAATACGTTCTGCTAAACGGAAGCATGTACTTATTTCTTAGGCTGTAGCTTTTCACTCGAGGAGTGAATGGCTACGGAATTATTAGGCTGCGTGACGCATCGTGTAAGGGGTAAGATTAGTCCAGTAACGGTTCACAATTGGTATCAAGGCATCCTTGTAAAGAGACAAAACCACTTGCCACAGACACAGGTTTACTGACCTAATATGTTTAGCTCCTGTTCTACATCATGTTATCCCTAAATGTATCCGTCTTCTGCCCGGTACCATCAATGCGGGTGTAAATGGTCATAGGCCTATGTCAACAAGTGTACCAGTTACTTGCTCGAAAAGGAATGCTCGGGCTACATATCGGAGGTATTTGTGACGTAGTTGTTCAAAGTATATCGTTGAAGCAGTCCAGGTCTAAGAACTAGCATTTGATGCCATTTAACCATGCGGTAGTTCCCGTGATCATGTGCTCAATTTTGATAAATTATAATGGTTTAGATGGATATGTGAACTTCAGTTCAAATTACTCGTGCGAATATGCACCGCAAACGTTCCCTTCCGTAAGCTGCCGACGAGATCAGCATAAAATCGTGGTTTCATCTATAGAATTAAAGAATCACGAGGCTGAGTGTGGCACGCTGCATAAACAATTGGCTTCGCGTAATTCTTCTTCACACATTTGAACGTACCGTATGTAACCATCAAATATAAATACAAAATAGGTGCAACCAGGGACCTTCAGTTTCTATAGCAGGTCCTTGGTGCAACTCACCCACGCGGGTGGACCAGCTGATTGGCTGCGGTATTTATGTTACATCACTGACAGTGACCACCCCATGCATATGAGACGCAGACAGAGATCTATTTGGCAAACGACCTAGCAGTCGCATCAATGAACCTTATAACTTTCTTGCGCACAAGTCGGATCAGGACATTCGATCTTTTGCTTGTATCGACATTGTGTGCTTGCCATGCAGGAACTTCCGGGCGGCTATAATTCTAATTTACTGCTCGCAAACCAAAAACCCTACGAGCACTTTTTTTAATTCAAAATATAGTTTATTCATAAATAAAAGTGGTTTCACGATTGGTAACGTCGTATGCACAGTTTCATTTTCAGTTGATAGTGCTGCTGGTCATATGATTCCCGATAGATAAGCCAAAAGACCACTAAACATGGTGCTAGTGGTGTATCTTGCTTTGATTGCTACTAAATATTGGTGTGTAATGCTATATCATAGATTGGTATGTCGTATTACAATCACAACCTGCTATAAAATCAATATTTATCATAACATATGCTCGTTTTTAAACTGTACATTTCGAGTGCACTCGAGGCCAAATTAACAAGGTTTTCGTTTCAAGTTCCCCGCAAAAGTACACATGCATGTCGATGTTATTGTAAGGTATAATGTAGAAAGTTGATGTTATATTAAGTCATAATGTAAACGTATATCAGATATTAAGATGCCTGTGTCTCTGGTTGTAAAGCACATTTTTATATAACAAAAGCCGTATCTTTGTAAGTTGCCTATTAAAGAAGCCTGAGATTTGGGCAGTTGGGTAGTTTTTTCCCCGTCTCGTGATCAGAGTAAGAAATATAATATGCCGTAAACATGAACCATTGATATACTCGAATATAAAAAGAGTCTCCTTTTCTATTTACACCCAGGTTAACCCTGTGCCCACTTATTCGTAAAACCGCCCACATAATATGATTGATCATGTGTACTCCAGATTTAAACTCCTTATAAAACACTTTCAAGAAAGAACCTCACGCCCTATCTTAAATAAATGTTTTAGGAATTGCACATTGCACAAAAGGTTGTCTTAGCTTATCGCCTGTCATTGAAAGAGTTAACCTGTTTTGCAATAAAAGAATTAACCATCTTTAGGTGGACAGAATTAACTTGTTTACCGCGCAAAGAGTAAGCCTGTTTTTGTACGAACATTTGAGTGCAGTAAAAAGACTATGTTTTGCCTTTTGTCTAATGTAAAAATCCCATTGTGTATATCATTGGCTGTGAGATGTATACGCTCATAATTTTTACTGAGGTTCACCAAGGTGAAAATAATGCTTCGAAGGTAATAGTAGTGAGAATATTGTTCTGAAACATAAGCGAAAGTTCACTGATGAAGGCGTTGCACAGTACGTATAGTTCACGGTTATTTATGGCCATACCAAAAACTATCTTGGCAGCTTATTTTTTTTTTCAGTGCCGAGTTGAGTCAGTAGCTCTTATAGGCGCCCATGCGTCGAAAGCAAGTTGAGACAATTTATTAACCCGGACCATCCTTATGTTTTTTTTTATTAATATAAGCATACTTTCACTGGAGCCAAAGGTTAGTTTCTATAGGCGTTTAAGTTTTAGTGATATTGTTTTTTTTGGCCAGTGTGTAGCAAGAGCGAAATAAAAAATATTAAATATTCCGTCCTTTTTATGACCATATAGGGGTAAGTTTGCACAACAAAAAGTGCAAACTGTGCGAATGCAAAAATAAACAGCCACGAAAAAATACACACACACACAAAGATATTGTCGTGTTGTGTTAGAACGCTTCCTTCATTTGCGGGATGATGTTTCGCAAAATGAAGCCACATGCCGTGGTCTTGTTTTGGCCGTGACCTAGATTTTATGAACGTATCTTTACGTTGTTTGAGTACTTCGATTTAGGTCACAATACCAACAGCCTTTATACAAATCATTATGTAACATCCAAACACTTTTCAGTTGTTATTTTTTTCCTAAGAAGGATGTTGTTCTGGTTGATTATCGTTTATTGTTTATTATATACATGTTTAACCCTGTGTAATTATTAATGGAGTTTTTATGCTTCAACATGTAATAACCATACCGCACATTAAAATGATATTCAGAGGCGCATGTGTAGTTCATGTCCAGGGAACAAAGGTCAGCTGTAAATATGTTTAGATTACTGATCTACCTGAAGGCACTCAAATTCACGAAAGTATGTATATTTCTCATTATAAAAGGTACATCATTCCCGGTACGCTGTCTTACAGCAATGTCGACAGCAGAATACACTTAAAATAAGTTAATTACATCAAAATAGACCTTTACCCCTCAAGCAAATATCCAGTGTCAGTTACCCAGGCTCATTGCCAGAGGTCAACGTAAAATGGATAAAACGTTGGTCAATCTAACCTAAAGGTGATATTGGCGCTTCAGTAAACTACCCCAGTACGGACCACTTAAAGCAAATGGATGTGTCTGTACTTTAGCCAGATATCACGCAGATCGTTAGAACGTCCCCAAGATTCCCTGAAATTTATATTCAGATTGTTTTTATCTATGTTGGTGGCACTTTCTCCATCAAACTTCCAAGGCAAATGCTGTTTGATGAAATAGATTTGCTTTCGGGCAAATATGGTCTGGCCAATTTGCCATATTCTCTGTCTCTGCACAGGAAGTGGGTTCAAATGTTGAGATGTTGTCTTTTTATGTTGTTGGAGTAGAAAAAGTATTTAATGTTCAGAATATGACTGCAGAGGGTTTATTTTTCAACCCTTTTGACATATTCCATCAGAAAACTAGGGGACTAGAACGGCCCTCAACTTTTTTAAAAAATAGGATTCAGTATGTCTAAAATGCACGTTGCATGTAAACTCTCGGTTGTCTGTGTATGCTGTTCAGATTCTGGCCTTTCATGGTTTGGAAAGATGTGTTTGTTGCGTTTATTTGTGCGTGTAGAACTTGATGTTCATTTATCTATTTGGCAGCCAAATGCATAACAAGAGTAGGAAGGCTCATGCAGTAACGCTGAGCCTCACGGTGTGAAGGAATTAACTGAATTAAGCACAACACATTAAAAAAAACATACTTGGCTTGCCACAGTCATTCAAAAGTGGGCGAAAAATAATTGCGCCCAACAGAAAAGCCTTCACGTGTTACATCAAAGAAAATAATGCTCCATGCTCTCCAGTATGGTAAGAAATGAAAAGAAAGACAGGCCTAATATTGGTGAGTCTGCAAACTTGTTTTCTTCTTCATTTGATAGGATCCTGCCATGTGGCCAACACCTGGTGCTTGCCTAACGCAGAAGGCACTGAATGTTCTGCCGGCCATTGATACGCTCACGGCGGCCATGTATATACATGCTGCGACAAATTAATTCATGGCTGTTGTGTTATCTCAGTGACAACCAAGGACAGATGAAGTGCAATCTATCAATTTGTACAAGGCCGAAGAACAATACTTTAAATTGCCCCGTGGACTCGCGCCGGGTGCTGGAACATATAAAAGAGAATTAACTCTTTCAGTCCTAAGTTGGAGACCGAATCAATTGCTTTGCTTGACGCGCTTTGGCCCCGCTTTGTGCCAAGACAAGCCGTTGACCTGAACCATTTCTGTTTCTTTGGAACGGAGACAGGGTATATAATTACGTGAATGCAGGTATTCATGAACGGTATTTTAGTCTGGAACCATTTTAATGAATGAGATTAGCACAACGTTCCCGAGGATATTAGGCAAAGGGTTAAACCGCTGGAATATATAAAAGACAATTAAGTTGCTGGTAGGGATTATGCTGTGACTGACGAGGGATTTTCATGTCTGAAGGTTGGACCCGATAAGGAAAAATAGTCAGACCACGTCCAGGTTTACACGGTTGAGCTAAATTATGACCGACTATGATATGATTTTTCTTGCTTTGGGTAGTAATGTTGGCAACAACTCATCACAGTTGTTATGGTGCACATGCAATCCGTTGGAAGGAACCACTAGTTTAAGGACGGAAATGATAAAGGTGTGGGGTTCGTTGATTTTATGTTAGAGAATCAAGAAAGTTAGAAAAGAATGCATACGGACGATTGCTAGCTATCTAGACCATTCACTTTCAGGGCAGAAGAAAATATATTAGGGCAGAATGCGTTGTTGCTTTTAGGTACAGATTCAATAGAAGTTACCAATTTCACTGTTTTACGAACAATTATTATCATTATTATTTATCATTATTTCATTCAAACCTCCATTAATGGAGAACACAATATTCATGTACATAAATCACACATCGAGAACAGAGCATCCATCGAAATCACATTACAAAATTCGAATGACATAGGTAAAATTAAAACGCAAAATAGAGAAAAACAAGTCAACTGTAACCTTTGACAGAGATAAAATATACCAATACATGTATATCAATACATAGAAAAATGAATCCGATGCCACTTTCAGTGCCATGTGTGGCGGGTGGGATCAGGCTGGCCGGGCGCACGGAGAACAATTGGGGCACTCTTTTCCTTTGTGTAAAGGGCCCCTAAGGTGCTCGCTTCCATTGTGTCAGGGACAATTATGGTGCTCAGTTTCATTGTTTTTAGGGATTTAAACTGCTCTGCCCCATACGTTATTAGGACGAGACAGTAAGGTGCTCTGACAGTGTGGTCATTCCTCCTCGTAACACACACATGTATGTATGTATGTATGTATGTATGTATGTATGTATGTATGTATGTATGTTTGTATGTGTGTGTATGTATGTATGTTTGTATGTATGTATGTGTGTGTATGTATGTATGTGCGTGCGTGCGTGTAAATGTAATAGTTCAGTGCTCTAGTGATATTTTACTAAATATTCTCTTGAAAGGTAGTGGGGATTTGCCAGACACTGATAATGTATTCATCTTTGAGGCTGTCCAGACATTCTTATCTGAATCTAGACGTTTTATTTACTAATTTAGTATATGATCTAATTATAAGTCTCCATTATTTGGCATCAATTGTATTATTCGTGTACAAGCCGTGAATTTAGTCTTCTGTTCTCGTTCAGCGTGTATTGTATATATTGCTGTGCGTCCTCTTATGTGCTGGAGAGCCCCCAGATTAGTCTTTGTGTACTATTAGGCAATCCATAGAAAATGAATATGTTTATAATATATATATGCATGTATGTATGTAATGCCAAGCTTTGGTGTGTGTGTTTATTAGAGAAATATAAACATATTGCTGAGTATGTTAGGACCACTTTCTTGTACAAACAACTTTAGGATCTGGATCACGTATTCAGGACCCAATCAAGATGGAAATGTTTTGCTTGCATGTACTTAAGCTTCTCGTTCTGATAAAAGAAAACAAGATAAAATTTAGTTTGAATGTACTGATATGAACCAAGTTCGCCTCCAACACAATAACGTCACAGCCAATGATTAAATTCCCATTGGTATGAAGGTTGGGGCATGATAAGTGCAAGTAGGTGAATATTGAGTGTAATCTATTCGTTCGGTTAACGGAGTCCTCTGTCGTATAAGGATATGCCATATTGGTGTTGTCACTCGCCGCTACGTGGTGTGCATACCGAAAGCTTTGATGATTGTAGCCTGTGATTTGGGTTAAGCTGCACGATTTAAATTGAAATAATAGTCATCATATTGTCAAACTCACACACCCTCAGAAAAACTATTTCTTATTGGAATTTTTGTCTCTGGAGGACAAGGTTAGTTTTACAAAGATTAATCATGCAGTTAACCCAATTAAAACCAGTTTAACATGTAAATCTCGCTCCTGTTCAGTGCCAAAATATTGACATTCTACACAACAAACTAAATACAGGTCTACAGGTTCTGTGATTAATCGAGTGGCCCCTGTATATCACTATATTTAGACAGAATCCTCGAAATATTATAGACCCTCTTGAGAAATTAAGCACTACAAAAACGGAGCAAGAGATAAGAGTGGGGCTATGCCCTGACATGTTGTGTATATTTCTTTCTCACATACCTAGGGGTGTTCCTGTGCAATTACCGTTTCTATCCACAACGATGCTGTGGGTAACTTTACTCATTGTTGCAAAACATTTCTGATTGGTGTGTTTAACAACGTGGCGGGCACTACTTTCTTTTGCATCAACTGTTTGCTGTCAGCCTCATGAACATCGATGGTCCTGAAGTGATAATGATCTGTTACCCATACAAATGAAATACTCTTAAACCGTATTTGTTATGACAAATAAATTGATCTAACGTTAGTCTTTTGTCACTCTTTACGTTCAGATTCACCATAGAACCAAGGAACTATGTTTCACTGAAACGCGCATTTATAGCTCTGCATTTATGCGTGAAGTGGCCCACAGTGAGCGTAAGAAATTCTCAAAACAACATGTCGGTTTTGAAGCGTGAAAAACGAGTCAATTAGCAATATGTTTTTGCAATTCCTGTCAGTTTGAGGAATGTGAGAAACAAAATTTAGCATTTCCCAAGCCTTGGTGGATAACGTTTGGGGCACTCGTTGTTGGAGTTTATGATGTTTGCTCGGCAAGCCTCGCGAAAACCACAAAATCAACAATTCGTGCTCTAGACGTTATCCGTTATCCACCATGGCTTGACAATGCCAGATTCTCTATGCCTTTGCACTTTTTATGGTGAAAGTACGTCAAGAAGTTTTCTTGGTATGCTTGTAGTTGTATACTATCACAGCGTGTGTCTAAATGGAAACTGCTGAATAAAAAGACTGTGCAAAAGCACTATGGCAAATTAAATGGGACAATAATCCACCATTGAAGCGGGAAATGAATAAACTGTTGCTTTCACAAAGTTAACCATATTATCCATAAAAAATGTGTACAGCATAACATGATTTTGAAATTTGAAGTAAAATGACAGAATGGAACAGTGGGTATATCACTTCCCACCTGTTTCTTGCATGAAAGCAAGTCTCAGACTGTATAAATCATCGACCAATTCAAATTCTACACAAGACCTACGCAAGTCTCAACATGTTCCACTCTACAAATTACATGTTATTATTATTTCATCTCTCACTCTCGAGATTTGCCATGAGCATCCACGTTGAGTTGAACGATGCCTTCAGATCAAATAAAATTATACCCCGTAGAAGGCAACATTCCCTATCTCATTTACTACTCTTCTTGCGTGTTTATCCGTCCTTAAATAAACTGCTGTGCCTTATATATATATATATATATATATATATGTATCCTATGTATCCTGTGAAAATATCTTCAACTAATGCTAGATCGTTTATTAACCTACGCACAATATTAAAACTGAGTCAGCATTTGTCCTGATGTGTGTCCTGCATATGTCTCATCGAACACTTGCGCTCACGCCAAACGAATCAAAAAAGAAAAAAAAAAGAGAGAGAGAAGACATAGCAGCCGGCGGAAGTGGCATGTAGCGCTTCTTTGGGTGCGGCTGAAGGACCGTGGGAGGATTAATGACGCAGTATTCGTCACCCCCAAATGCCATTCCCCCCTCTATGTAACTTACAAAGATGTGTAACTCATCAAGACTCATTTGTTACCGAGTCGCTCTCGACTTGACATTTTGTTGATCTGGCTTTTACTTCTATTTTGGCTTTTTTTTTTTTTTTTTTTGCTTCTGTTTTACTTATAGTCTGCCAGTATTATTCACTACCAGATATTTGGAGGAAACGAGATATTTGTCTTCCAGCAGACACACCAAAAGTGCCGTCTACAGTTTCCCTTCACTTTTTTTTTTTTTTTTTGGTACTAGGTTATATAGTTAAATAATTAGAGCATAAACCGCCAGGCTTCGAAAAGTTTCAGGGTCAACAACAACAACAACAACAACAACAACAACAACAACAACAACAACAACAACAACAATAACAATAATAATAATAATAATAATAATAATAATAATAATAATAATAATAATAAAACACGTAATGGTTCCCTTTCTTCTGGTACTATTGCAGCAACAATCTATTTGTTTCAAAGTATATCAAATCTTGTGTACTGCAAAACTGAAGAAGGTAAATGGAATTCATTTGGTCGCCACTTTTAGTTCCAAAATTGAACCCCCACAACAGCTGTCCTCGGCTTGCTTGGCCGCCTTTCATGAAATTAAGCCGATGAAAGCTGTTGACTTGGACTATCCTTATGATCACCTTAGCTGCATATATATAGGTACTTGATGGATAGATAGATTCACACAGAATACGAATATCATAGAGTTCAGTTAATTCAGAGCACACCGATTTGGTCGCAATTGGCAAGGAAAGAAACTCAAGGTTTCCTTGAAAGTGAACCACTATCTTTAAATCGTGGTTGCCACGTAATGAGAGGTAAACATGTTGAGAAAGAAATCGTTTTCACGCTAGATGGTTAGAGCCACATGCAGGTGAACTCCAACTGACCTTGCCTTGCAGGTAACAAGGTCGAGATTCGAATAATTTGTGGATCGAGTTAAGTTATTACTCTTCAATCGGGCCAAAAATATCACCCAGATTTTGCACCTTGAATCTGGACAAACATTGAAAAAACTTTGTGTTTTAAATTTTAGGACATTTGTAAAGCAGATCCCACCTTATCATTGGCCTATGGTGATAGCTTTCTTTGGTGGGTTGAAGGCAAAATATACATGTGGTGCCTCAACGACAATCGTTGATTAAGACTCGATTGAAGTGGAAAGCGGTACAGTGTTGCAGCACAGTTACCAATCGACGATTTCATGTTATTTTTACCAGACGTCACAATACTGTTCTTCGGGCATGCAGAATCACCACAGGCATACACAGATCTTTTGCTGACGTTAAGTTCCTTCAATGTGAAGGTCGAAGTCATCCCTTGTCCAACAGTCTTCCCCGAAAAGTTACCGTTAAAATCTTACAGGTTTGTATTTGTTAAGTTTCTTTTTATATTAGAGATGGACATGTGTAAGAGTGTCGCCACGATCCACCTTCTTGGCCCTAACTGTATTGAAACTATCTCTTTCGACAACTAAATGAATGTTGTGACCAGGGTGAAGGACAAGAGCAAAAATAGTATTCTAACCAGTGTGAAGGGCAGTATGGTGTTGTGACCAGTCTGAAGGGCACGAGCAAAAATGGTGTTCTGACCAGTGTGAAGGGCAATGTGGTGTTTTGACCAGTCTGAAGGGCAGAAGCAAAAAATGGTGTTCTGTCCAGTGTGAAAAGCAGGAGCACAAATGCCGTTCTTTATTCCAGATGAGAAAGTTACTCATATGCATTGAAAATAGGATATTTAATTAATCTATACATAAAACGTGAACGAGAAGCAAAGAAAACTGAAGCAAAGGTGTGTACACTTTGGGTTTGCATATTTACATCACATGTGCATGCAGATATAGACCCATAGACAGATAATCGCTGGTTTTGTTGTCAGTCGCAGCCCCTGGTATGTGTTAACACTCTGATTGCCAATTTCGGCAAAGTTAACGCTGATGTGTTTTGAATTGACCCAGCGATATGGAACCGTATTCTTTGTAAACCGATCTCACAAATACCAAAGTGGCAAAGTTTGCCAAGACCATAAAGTTGTCCAGGTTGACAGCTTTGCTGTGCACATTTTGAGTCCAATTCCCTCAGAGCGTATCGAGGAAAGTTGTTAACCCAACAACACATGACACTGAAAGAGTTAAAAGGGTGGAAGAGCAGTTCATCCAGTGCGGAATGTCACATTGTTACTTCCGGAGCCATGGTACGAGATAACGACAATACTGTTTTGTACAAAGTATCCCGTCCTTCCCCGGTCGATATGTTTCTCTTCCACGTTCGACATTCTATGCCATACATACACTTTGAACGTAATGCTGGGCGTGCGAATTATGGGAATAGTTTGAGGTTCAGCTTGGTCCACACAATTAAGCATTGGCAAGAGTTCCCCAAGTCCCAACGAAGAGGGGGCCTGAAAGTTGCTAATATTCCATAATGCACTTACCATTTGTAGAATACAGACAGGTACATCTTTGAAATTAAATATTGAGGTGTGAGAAACCCGCACGTTCAAAGCTCAAATATTCCGGGGTGATATTAATGAAAATCTTACGAATTTAAGATAAAAATCAACTTACCTTTTCCATGTTGTCAAATTAAAGATAACATTCTGACTTAATTTCCATCTACATTTTTCTTTTCTGGCAAATACTCTACAAGTATGTCCACATCAAGTCGACGAAAAGCGTCATAGGTAATGGAATGTCGTCTGCATTTAACTCTTTCTCTGTCTGGCTGTGGCTCTTTTGTTCCCTCTCCGTCTCTGCCCATGTCTCTGTCTATCAGTCTGTTTGTATTCTCTCTCTCTCTCTCTCTCTCTCTCTCTCTCTCTCTCTCTCTCTCTCTCTCTCTCTCTCTCTCTCTCTCTCTCTCTCTCTCTCTCTCTCTCTCTCTCTCTCTCTCTCAATAATGTAAAGTTTTAGCCAAGGGACTAGTTTTTCTGATCTGAGAGCAGTTTTTCGCAACGTCCACCACCCGAAATGTCATGAACAGTTATGCTTGTTGTGCACCGAGGATTTGGGTTTTGACTAGTATCCTGTCCATGCTGCATTGACATGGTCTCCCACTACCCTGTTTCTTCGTATACGTGCAATGTGTTTTTAAGGTTTTTGTCCTGACTTAAATATGTGTAATCCCTTCATGATGACCTTGCTTCTTCGGAGCACTTTCCTGTCAGACCACTAAAACTCCCGCAGGCCTACCCCACTCTCATTCATTTTTAGTGCTTTACGCACACAAAAAAACAAAAAAAACAAAAAAAACAAAACCAAAACCAAAAAAAAAAAAAAATTACCCAAAACAAAAAAAAAAACAAAAAAAAAAACAAAAAACAAAAGAAAAAAAAAAAAAAAGAAAACAACCCCCCCCCCAAAAAAACCCACAAAAAACACCACCCCCCCCCCCGCCAAAAAAAAAAAACAATATTCCAAGTGTGGCCCATTATCCAGAGCTGTGTACAGTAATGCTTTGACTGGAATACATTTAAGGACTGCGCTTAGTTGCCTACCACACACTCATATTTTATTTACACAAAGACAGTTGGCAGCATATTTATGTAATGTGGAGAATTACTTTACTGAATAAATTTAGAGGATGGCAAATATTTTTATGCTCTATGTGCAGATATTTGTATGCCTCTGGTAAAAAATGGAGAATGATATAAAGCCTGTCTACTACGCATAATACCAAGCCATAAACAACATGTATGGACCGGGGTGTCACAGATTACATGTAGTTTCAGAGTCAATATTCTGCATGGTAATTATACATGTGTCTTGCACTCTTAAGAATAGGTGCGTGCATTGTACAACCACGAGGGTGTCATCCACAAAGGTTATTTTTTTGCCAGTCACTAACCTTATCGAGACACACAAATTGCATAGTGTTGTGACTCTTTAATAAACGGATCAGCAACATTGTGATACCTCAGCAACGGGTATGCTTGGAAAGGCCAATTTACCATTCATTTTAGCAGACAATAACAAAGTGGCCTGTCACATAATGATATTTCATTTTGAGCAGTAGCTATATTCACAGGTAACATTTTGATAAGATATTTTGTTAAGACCAGATTCAGTACCTTAACCTGATATATATTCTTATGAGTGTACACCTTTTAGAAATATCGACTTGCGTAGAAAGTTTCTCTATTTTAGACAATTTTAGTTATAAGTATGTTCGCCCTATGGCATCTGAAGGTGCAACGAAAAACTCATACAAACGCCATGCAAGTCGCAGCCATACATTCCAATAATTGACTGTTGTCTTAATTGTTACAACAAATTGCCTAAAATGGCAGCCCGGGGAACAAGATTCTATTTATACAATCTCAAGGATTCACCGAGAACACCACAAATAAAACGTTACATTCAGGTCCAGTCTCGAAAGCCACTTGACAAGAGAGAAGCACGCAAGATTGCAGACCAAAGAGAGGCTGCCAGGAAGCCGCTAAGGCGCTTAAGTGACGTGAGGAGGGGGTGCAGGTGCGATTTTAACAAGGATAACCAAAACGGGAAATTTATAAATTGAACGCTCAAAAGTTGAACCAACATGAAATGGTTAAGAAAGGTGGATGGGCGCGTAAATTGAGAAGCCATAAGTGCAGCCTGTTTGGCGCTTAATAATGGTTTGTGAAAAGATCTATTTGCTTCCCCCATGAGCGCCTTCAGTACCGCAAAGACAGCCCTATGCAGGCAGTTTTGTCCGGCAGATTGGCACTTGAAATGGACACTTAATCACCCGGGCTTCTTGTACCCTCAGCATAACGAGCAGACACTCTTCATTCAAAACTGCAGCGCTCTGTGTCCGGCTTCTCTAGGCTTTGCTGTTATTTATTATCTTAGAAATCTGATTAGCTTCAATACAATTTGCTAACAAGGCTGGATATGGATATGGCAGAATGTCAGCTTCAATCTGAGCACGCTAACTGCTGCTTAAGGAATAGGATTCTGGCAAAGTACATGTGCATTCGCGTGGACTGCGTCATTGTCTATACTATACTAATATATGTAAACTCCTCTGATTCAGCCGTTTACAAGTTGTTATTAGCGCAAACTGAGCTTACACGTAGCTTGTGGCGTTTATTAAGGTCTAATTATGCCATCTACTACAGCAAAGAAGTAAATTATCGTCACTCCATTAGTTAGTGATCAGTTTGCAACGTTTTCTTACTACCACGGGGTAAGCGTTCTAAAAAAAATCAAAGATAATGTATTTTTGTTCATTCAATATACGCAAACAATAAATCAGTATTTAAGTATAGTACAGTATTTTTGTCAATGCATATCTAGTGATCCAGAAGACTTTTATAAAGGCCACATTTACTTTTGATTGCTATCCTAGAAGTCATCCTAAATTTGTTACTTTAATTTAATTAAACGTTTTTTTTTTATACAGATATAATTTAAATTCAATGCAGGCCGCAAAAGTTACAATGTTAGAGCATATTATTTGACAATATGCGTCAGATCTATATTTAAATGTGAATTCGTAAACCTTGAGTTCTGAAACAAAATCGTATCAATAATTATGAACGTGCCAGTTTTGCACATGGCATTCAGTATTATACTCATCTGTCCAACATTGCTTTTTGAATAGTAATAATAATAATAATAATAATAATAATGATAATGATAATGATAATGATAATGATAATGATAATGATAATAATAATAATAATAATAATAATAATAATAATAATAATAATAATAATAATAATAATAATAATAATAATAATAATAATAATAATAATAATAATAAAAAATCTTGGTGACTATGTGTGTTAAGAATATGTTTTATCATTGCTGGTGTATCCTTTAAAATGTGACAAAGTTAATGCCTCGCACACGCACATTGTTTATACAGAGGGAAGAATCACAAGTCTACCTTTTCTTGTGTTATAACCATGTATGGTTGTGTTTTATTATAAGCTGAAATCTCCATTATATTTTATGTGAAAAGGGACACTTTTGTTGTTTTGTTTCCTTCATTCACAATGTCTGTGCAGACTTTTAAACTTGATTTTATATCAAAATATTATTTTGCGATCAGAGTTACAGCATTAGCGTGCATAACGACCCATTTTATCATTTGCACATATTAACTTAGCTGGCTTTAAATTGCATGGAGCGCAGCTTTATGGACATTTTGTCGATGTTTTGGTGTCCTGCTATTGAACAAGTCTAATCAACGTCTTCTTGTTTTTAAAATACAATAATTGATCTATATCATAATGAAACCAATAAAAAGGTTGCCTACCACAAGAACTCATTACATAACTGTATCGAAAACAGTACTTTTCTCTTTTTGAACTGCCGAAGGCAAAGGCAAAACTAAATTATTGTCGTCATTTTCCCCGGCACTTTCCTCGTTTTCCCGTGCACTCTGCACAAATTCCTTCTGTTTGACGTTCCTATCAAAGGATAATTTTAATGTGCTTAAGCCCATTAAAGTTTAGGGCGCGAGGTCTCGCCGTAGGTGGGAGCACTGGTTCAGAGGCACTTTTATCACGACACAACATTTGCTTTGCTGTTCAACAGCCACTGGCCAATCAGAAGAGGCCATATGGTTTATCTACCATTTGCCTCCACCTGCAAGTATTAGCAACCGTTGTACTCATGAACTGTTGCATCACTTAAAAGAACATGCTGCAATACGTTTGTAACTGTTCACAACTGTTCTCCGTGGGCTCCTCGCCAGGTTACTTCTGCCTTATTATGAAAGCCAGTATAATTCCTTCAGTAATGCATTTTGGACTGGGTCAATAGTTTTCCAAGGCGCGCTTTGGGCACAATACGCCCTCGGCGCCTCAGGGAGTTTTTTGTTGACCTGGACATTATATTCTATATAACTATAGGCATGTTGGTAGTTGAGTGAAAAGTCTTTTTTTACAAGGAACGTGAATCTGGCATTCTTATTACAATTCAGAGCAGTTCCATTTTAGTTCTCCAAGTCGCAGCTGGCAGGAGAGAGTTAAAGCGTTAAGAAATACCAGGTATGAAATTAAGATGCACGGCCATCTTACTCATGTCCATTTTTCGACCGAATATGCCGATTCTGTAGCACGTGGGTGCTAGTTGGACAAAGCTACATAATTTGATCACGGGCTTTGATGAACAAGAGCAGCATAACGGGATATTTTTTTATGGGAAATTTCGCTCTAGGTACATACTATATGAGGCTAATTATAAGAAAATCGAAATGCCACAAAAACTTTACTTAAATGTATTGTTATCCCATTGCATTATCACTTATTTAATTGAGCACTGGACAGTGTTGAAGTTCACATAGATCTTCACTGAATGGTCTGCAATCCTAAAAAATCAAATGATTAAACCAAGATATTAGATATTGTGTGCCAATACTCAAATATCTAAAAATCAAATGATTAAACCAAGATATTAGATATTGTGTGCCAATACTCAAATATCTTTAGTATTATTTCTTTTTTAAACACATGTATGCTTATTGCCACTGCATCATAATCTCTGCATTTTGGGATGATTTTGTAGTTTCATTAATCCATTCGAAATCGAATTACACGCCCCGATGATGAAACGTAATCATCATATAAAACTGGGATTCATATACTTTTTCTTTACTTTTTATTGATTTTTCATTTACACTTGTGATCATGAATACATCTGGAATACCCAATCATGCACAAGTCAGACATATATATTACAGATTCCTGTGCAACAGTTGTCACTGATCAAATGAATTCACATATACAACCATCTGCTGTAAGCAATTTTTTTGTTTCCCAGGCCCTGTTTTTGTCCTGAGTATGAGGAATGTAAAAAAAAATAAACTTTTAAATATACTATGTTCTTATTACATAGTGTTATATGAATGAGGAAATTAGCGTGAAGAATGCAGTTGTTCAAAGTGTAGTTATGTTGGTCTGAAAAGAGATCCCAAATAAACATTGAGCAGAAAAACTATATCTTTCGACATTGGATTACAATTGTTCAGCCAGTCTTGAAACCGTGACCAAAAAAATCCTAATGACACCAAAACAATCACAGTGGTTCTGCATCAGTAGTCATAACTTGACCCAAAGAAAACAAAGAATGAAAAGATGCAAAATTCACAATAAGCCCCCCCCCCCCCCCATATCCTTCTGTATTGGGCCAGATGGAAACCAACATTTTCCATAGGTAGTCACAATGGCAAGTTGACCATATATGTTTTACGGTTTCTGTTAAGATAAATTGATTATGTGTCCAGATGTGATAACGTAATTACCCATTTTCCGGGGTACATTGAAAGACCAGAAGGGGCAAATTAATCAACGTGGAGTAGCAGCCTTTGTTAACAGCAACAAGATGGCCATGTATCTGTCAAAACAGTGCCAAGGTTTTATGAGATACGTTTAAAAGAGGTGGACAGTAGTATGATATTGTCAGTACATGCAGATGTGTGGCGAAAACTTAAAAGCGAAGTAACTTGTTCAGGTAACAGCAGTTGTCAAACGAAGGTATGCTGCGTTAACCAAATCAAGGCAGGGCAAGGGCAATGGGTTTGTTATCAACTAGGATTGGAGAGAAAGATGTCGCCCGCGATACATGAATGTAACCCCAAAAAACAGTTTGAAAGATTCGGGACAAATGTGGACAAACAAGGTAAGTGTTACAGATCGTCAAAGATCGGGTCGGCTAATGATAACAAGGCCTAGTCAGAACATGTACATCACAGACTTGGCGCTGCACAGAAGCAGGCACGCAGGGGTCGGGGACCAGACTGTAAGCAACAGGCTACAAGAAGCTGGCCTCCACGCTCGTCGGACGGTGAAAAGACCACACCTGAAGGAAGGACACAGAATACTGTGACTGAGACAGAATAAGGAGCAACTTCGGTGGAGTCTGCAAAGGTGGTCCTCAGTGCTTTTCTGTGATGATACTCTTCTTTATCTAGCTAATGTTGTTAGTCGCATATAGGTGCATTGCCACAGAGGGGAGATGGACCCCAGACCAATGCATAAGCAGTGTAACTGACAAGTAAAGTAGAGTGAAGTTAAATGTACGGGTCTAAACCCAAGATATTCAAAAAATTTTGACTGACCATACAGATAATTTTTCTTTAAGCACGTCAGATCCACACGCAAATCCTTGCTGCAGGAGAAGCAGCCACCCAGGAGTCGGGGACCAGACTGTAGGCAACAGGCTACAAGAAGCTGGCCTCCACGCTCCTCAGTGCTTTTCTGTGATGATACTCGTCTTTATCTCCCTAATGTTCATAGTCGCATGTAGGTGCAGTGCCACAGAGGGGAGATGGACCCCAGACCAATGCATATAGTCCTGTATGCAGGGAGGAGGTAGTAGTGTGATGGCCTAGGCTGGAAAAGGTTGTGGCGGGAAAACCGATCTCATCGTGACTGGTGGCAGGACGGCGTGTGGATGAGATACTGCCACCACATGCCGGCCTGCCATATGCACGGGCAGCGAGGAGGTGGTTCTGTATCCTTCGATGACAATGCCAGACCACATCGTGGTAGGATAACTGCACAGATTCTGCGGGAGTCAGGTATTGAATGATGCAGAGGCATGCATGTCTCTGCGATATGAATCCTGTGGAACATCTTTGGGACTACATGAAGAAGAGAGTTGCACAATCTGTTGATGAATACTCCAAGCCACTTGCCACATGATGGCTCAGGTATGGAACCTGATTGGACAAGACAGGATACGTAGGTTCATCCTCAGCCTGCTCCGCGGATGCCAGACAGTGGTCGATAGCCGCGGTGACTACATTTGCTAGTATTTGGAGAACCCAGCCGCTGACTCTGACTTTTGCAACTTTTGATTCTTTGTTTTGGTTGAGTCAATTCATGGCTACTCAGGCTTAACCACTGTGATATCTTTGTTTTCCGGTTTTTTTATTTTTTATTTATTTGAGAAACATACTTTGCTCATGTGATCCCATTGATATTAATGTTCATGTAGCTATTATTCTCCGAGAATCAAGGAAACATTTTTAGAGGGGGTGGGGGGTCACTCTTTTTAACCCCATATAGCGCCGTATTGCGACTTTAAAACTTAAACCAGGTACTGTGTTCCTTCGTTTGTCAATCATGTTGTCGTGTTGGATCTTGTGGTGGCGGCGAAAACAGTGTTATTCGCTTAAACAGTATCCCAAATTTTGATTCTTTTATATGTGAGCTTAATTTTAGGTGTGAATTTCATGAACAGCTCAAACGTGAATCGGAAGTTTGTATAAATGTAAAATTTGTGTCATTTCTTTTTTCTTGATATACGTATGAGTGTGGTGAACTTCAAAGTGGCAGCCACATTTATATTGAAATATTGTTTAACGTCCTTATAAGCATGTTACTGATCTTACAGTTCACATAAACCTTCCGTGTGGATGTCATTTGAGACTTCGACAGTTTTCAAAGATTTTTATCAACTCTCCTATTCACACATTTAACATGGAGTTCCCTCCCCTGGGATATGTATGTATATTAGGATTAAAGAAAAATGTCGTCGCGTACAAGTTGTTGCATCACAAGCATTATGTGTACGTAAAGTACTATAACAAAGACTCTTTGTCAAGGTTGTATATTGGATGCACACAATGCATACTAAATAGGCCGTCAAATGTATGGATATTTACGATAGATTCATATATATATATATATATATATATATAAGAAAAAAATAATGTGATTGTCAGCCCCAGAGAATCATCTTTCATCAGACCTGATGTGTACAAGTATCAATTGCGAATTTCTCACGTATTTGCGTTTTTAT
This sequence comes from Hermodice carunculata, assembly GCA_964020975.1. Classification (NCBI taxonomy): domain Eukaryota; kingdom Metazoa; phylum Annelida; class Polychaeta; order Eunicida; family Amphinomidae; genus Hermodice; species Hermodice carunculata. Next base: position 277,148 of record CAXHWN010001605.1, on the reverse strand, counting down.
TTTCATACATCACCAAACGCACGATACGAATGGCAGATATCCCATGGTCTATTTGCATATACACATTGGCGGGTGTCGTTTTGCTCGCAACCACTTGCAAACTCGTCCCCTCTTCTTCCAAGGTAGGCACAATGGCTAATTCTTGATCACAAATGACTACAACACTCCAGTTTATATTATAATCCCCTAATTCTCTTTTCACTTTTCCCAACATAAGGGACTTTTGCACGTTGAAACTACTCTTAACATATTTTTAGGGCCTTTAAGTTGAATAAAATAAAACCCAGACTTTTAACTACATGTCAATCAAATAGAATTCACACGTAATGGGGTTACCTTGAATATAAGGAATCAAACGCATATCATATTAATGCATGCGTTTATCTGTACTGTGTATCGGCATTTAAGGCAGCCTTTCGTGGAATCATTTTGTCGATCAATCACAAGTCAGTTTACCTTTAATTTATGATAGTTATGACATGTCGAAGAAAATACCTTAAATTTGATAGTTTATGTTTTTATAAGTCACAAAAGACATTAATTTAATTCAATTTTTTATATTTAAATAAAATTAATTTAATCTAATCTAATCTAATCTAATCTGATCTAATCTAATCTAATCCAATCCTATCTTATCTAATCTAATCTAATCTAATCTAATCTAACCTAACCTAATCTAATCTAATCTAATCTAATCTAATTTATCGTCTTTTCTACATTATTGTCGTACCGATGGACAACATACTGTGATCTGGCATGAAAATTTTCCCGGTCAGAACAAAACTGTGTCCACTTCTTTCCTTGGTGCGTGTTGAGCAAAAATGCGCCCAATCTGCGTCAACGCCAGTTGTTGAGATCAGGTGTACCGTGTACCATCTTGATGAGTTATATCTAAAATGTTCACGGAAAATGCGTATTTACATGGAATGTAAGTAAAAGCATAAAAGCAGACGAAAATTTAGATCCGCGCATTTTTGGGCGATTTAAGAGGGAGCGCCAAGGGCCCAGTGAAGCCAAAAAACATGTAACTCCCCCCCCCCCCCAGATAATGCTTTATATGACTTTATACTATTGATTTAGAGTTGGGTAGATTTGCAGGTATAGCCTACGATCTGATGGGCATACTTTACATTTGACAAAGTATCGTATCCTACCAGTTACGATGACATGTGGGAAGATGAACCTTAACTCCCAATAGAAAAGCCAATACCAACTATCGCTTGTTCGGATGGACCCACTGTCAAAGGAAGGGATAGAGGGAGGTGTTAGATCTAGGATCAAAGTCGTCCTGAAGAGTTGGTATGGAAACCCACTGCGCTTGTAGCTGCTGATATCATTATGATGCAAAGCCACCCATGCACTGATAATCATATTCACATACTTTTTTTACCACAGACATGTCACAAGAACGCTTTATTTCACGCTTGTAATTTGACGGTGTGATGTCAGTTAGATCGTCTCAAGAGAGGCTGAAATTTGCAATGTCTACTGTGTTGATGTCCAGTGTTACAAATAAAAATATTCAAATATGACAGAAGCTCATCATATCATAAATTCGATTTGGGATTTACGTACAAGTACAAAGTTACTTGTAATGTTGTAAACACCATACAATCTCTTTGTAGCTGTATCCAGCATATCATGTACCTTCTGTCAAACAGATAGGTGTATCCAGAAAGAAAACCCTTCTTATAGACATTAACTCGCAGAAATCATGTAACTCATGAATAAATACCAAGTAACTAAATTGTGAAAACAATATTCCATAGCCATGCCTACTTAAAGTTTATCTGCAAATGAGAATTCCATCTATCTTTGATATGCCTCAGGGGACCATTCCCCTTGCGATTTTATGAGTTCACCAGGTACACTGGCTTTAAAAGCAAAAGTAGCACTCTCTCTGCAAAATCTATCTCCGGTATAAGTGTCTGCACGTAACCCAGCTTTATACAAAGTACATTGTAGGATGCACAACTTTGACAAACACAGGCTACTCACTAAACACTTCCTTTTAGGTGACATAGGAAAAGAAAAAACAAAAAACAAAATTCAAAAAAAAAACAAACAAAAAAACAAAAAAACAAAAAAAAAAAAAAGAATTGGCGGGAACCAAATCAACAAATCGTGAATATGCAGTTACCATAGCTGTCATCTATCCCTTTTCACTGGGAGTCTCCCGTTTTGGAGACAGAAAAAGTTCTTAAAATGACAGGGATTTCGAGGCAAAATTGACTATTTTCATTGATAATATGCATTTTTTACAAGAACCTCACGTTCACGCGTCTTTCGGGGTAGACACCTATGAGTTGTAGGACATAGACAATATTTGTGAAATCTAGGTAAAGAAAAAGTAACAAAATGCTCCGCCAACTGATTGGTTTCAGATTATGTGAAACAAAACTTATGCGACGATATTGATTGAACCAAGGTATAAAAACCAAATGAAAGAACAAAGGAACCACTGGGAAAGCCGAATCACGTGATGTCAAATTCGGAAATGAATAACAGCGAGCCTCTCTTCATCGCCAAGCTATAATGCAATTTCAAGCATACAAATTAAAAAAAAGGCATTTACTAACCCAAGTGCATGCTAGTTCAACTGAAGTCAAGCTCAACCAAATTCAGTTAAAAGGTCACTTGGTAGGCTATGGTAACTGAAATATATTTATGCAGTCTGTGCACGTACTCGGCTGCAGGTAAAATGTACTCTCGACAATAGACAACAAATTGGTCATCTGTTACTATGTTTATCATTTTTCCTGGAAACATTATCAAGTGTGATTATCGTTATGTTTGAAATTGATTGATCAATTAATCAAGTGATTTTTAAAAGTTTTTGACAAACGACAAAATGATCTATGTTGGCCTCCAATGTTGCAGGTAGAAAATCATCACCTGAGGCCTAGAAGCACTCTAATGCACGCACGCAAGCACGCACATACATAAAAACACACACGCACGCATATGCATCCATATATTTCTGCAAATATATCTGTATATGCATGTATTTATATATTTATCCATTCATTCATCTATTTGTTCATTTATTCTGCACTTAATTACACACACACACAGATATATATATATATATATATATATATATATATATATATATATATATATATATATATATATACATATATATATGTATATATATACATGTATATGTATGTATTTGTTAAATGGCAATATGAAGTTGCATACATAGACTACCATTGCAATGCAAGCTGTTAAAAACTAACATAAAGGGAATAAGAGATGCTGCTCCTAACAGTTTGCTGATTGTATATTAATTATATGCATGAGCAGACCAGCATACATAATCTCTTGTCAGCTCGAGAAGTGGGTAACACCTCAACCAATGTTACCCTGGCATGCCCAGCCCACAAACAGAGATGAAAGAAAAGTGAAGGATCACATAACCATTGTGGAATGACCTCACAGCTAAAGAGCCCACCCAGGAAGTAAAAAGTGGCCCACTTTTTATGCCCACTTCCCATGACCTTTAATTAAACTACGGCCGGAATATTAAAGCAATGGTGACGGCCACTTCGCGGAAGGATGTGGGTGTACGTACGTGGGTAAATAATAACACAGGTTCAAATTTTGGAAAAAGGGTGCGCTTCTTCCCTCCCCCCCCCCTTTTTTTTTCTTTTTCTTTTTTTTTTGGGGGGGGGGGGCTTTTTCCTTCAATTTCACATAATTTTCAGAAATATTGCCGTTAGTGTAGGAGCTCAAGTCATAATGGTACTATATTTTGGGCGTTTTAAGTACTAGAAGTTGTTGTCACTTAAGATTCATTCTGAGAAATTCAGGGTGCATGATTTTCACTTTAGGGACCAGATGATAATATCCAGGATGTCATGGGCATACAATGATGCTGTATATGTGGTTGTCATCTAAATGTGTTTCCCACACCTATTATGTTTGTTAATCCAGCTACTGTTCTGTTCATTGAAACGCGTGGATATCTCGGCCCGTATCTGATAAGGATGTGCCAACAATAATCCAAGTCTTCGCGGTGGTGTGTCGCTGGTATTGGTACACGTAGTTTTTGACACGGGTGTTCACGTGCACACAATTGTTTTGCAGGGATTCACTTCTACATGCAGAATTACTAGAAACAGGAAAAAAAACCACGGCATTTTTTTTTAAAGTTAATAATGTGTCAGCAATAGCTGCAAAGATTAAGCGGCCACACAAGACTCGTCTTATTCATCACTAGAACATATTGTATATCAGAGAGGTCTTATCTGTTTGGACAGTTGTGTTTGGTTTTGTTTTGTTTGTTTGTTTTGGTTTTTATTGTTTTTGTTTTTTTGTTTTTTGTTTTTTGTTTTTTTTTTGTGTGTGTTTTTTTTTTTTGTTTTGTTTTTGTTTTTTGTTTTTTTTTTTTGTTTGTGTGTTTGTGTGGGTTTTGTTTTCGTATGTATTTCTTTTTTTCTTTTTGTTTGGTTTTGTTTTTGGTTATTGTTTGTTTGTCGTTTGTTTCTGTTTGTACATCCCTCTGCACCAGCCACATCAACATTAAATATACAAACTTTTTTCCATCTCTAGACCTTCATGTCTTGTGTTATTATACGTAGCTGATCCGCACAGGCATTGTATCATGCGATGAGTTGATAGCGTAACTGATGTATGATATTTCAGGCTGAACTATGTTGTAGGCTGCTTCGCTATCTCAACCTGTCATTTTTAACAGGAGCCATTTGAGAACGTTTCCCTGCTTGACTGTGTCTTCGTTGTTAAGATCGGCAGGCATGTCCCCCCCGATGCTGATATTACCTCCTCCAGAAACCCATTTCTGTCGATCTTGAAAGAATTTTCAATTGCCTATGTGCACAAAACTTAAGCATGTCATTTATTTTTCATGGCAAATTTCCTCTTAGTATTTTAACAAAATTAAAATGAAATAAAATATAATAAAATGGAACAAAGCAAAACAAACTAAACCAAAATAAAATAGATTTTTTTTTAAAATGCTTAATTTAAAGGCAGAAAAGACGGTGTAGATACCTTCTTACCAGTTGCGTCAATTGTGACATCAAAGAAACTGAAAAGTTTTTGGCTTATGCTTGTTCGATTGGTGTGCTTTGTGCCTGGTTAGATAAAAAAAATATGAAAGAAGAAAGGAAGGAAAAAAGAACGAGGGAAGGAAGGAAGGAAAGAAAGAATGAATGAATGAATGAATGAAAGGAAGAACAATTGAAAGGTACAGCCCAACTAAGTCTGTTGTGAATCTGGTCAAAATTGCTGAGGCCATGACCATTATAAGAAATTAACATTCCACAATTTTTTAGTAAAACGTTTAAAGCTGTCCTATGTGGAACATTATCAAGCCATGCTGCATATCTCAGAAACAAGTGGTGTTTGCATAAGTATTAATTGCAGTGTTATTTCCTGGCAAGTTCAGACAACCACAACATGTAAACTAGAAAAGAAGATTTGCTTCAAAACTAGATCTATCTGTGTGCTTTCAAAGCTTAATTGGTGGCTAGTATGGCACAAACCCTAGAATTTGAAGAATGACGGACACATCTACGCCATTTAAATTGTTAAAGTGTCGCTAATTAACGTAAATTGAAACAGATACTGAACATTTAAAACTTCAAATGGCCCTAAATTCACAAAAAATAAAATGCTACAAGTTTGGTTCATGATTCATTGGATGACAGTTTGTTAAAAATCAATGTATTTTATATTTGTTGGATTGGCGCATCAATCTTAACTAGTTTTTGAACTACCCAAGAGTTATATTTTGTTAATTTGTCTAATTTACATTAATTAAAATCTGCAGCTTTGGTTCATGATGTCTTGAATAGAGCTATGTGGAAAACATGTAAATTAAGGCCAGAATCGCACCTCTATCTTAAGGTTAGAATCACACCTCTATCTATAATATTGTTGGCGATTTTCACCTTTTTATTTGTTCATTGCCCTCATTAGCTTAATATAAAATTCCGAAACCTTTTTTGACTGGTTATCACATTGGCAGGTGTCACAAACCCATGTGTGCAACTTATAGTTTAAGTCTTTTTGTCTATCTGTAATAGTTTTGAAAATTTTGAAATTTTAAATATTCAATTACCCCTAAGTTGCATAATTATGAACATCATGAATATTCCAAACCAGGTGCACATCTACACTACCAGGTCAATCATCATTGGCAGTCCGGTGCTCTTTGCACAATACTGTCCGAGAAGAACTCCGGAAAAATAGCTATAAGAATGGGGATTTGGACGAGTGTTTTCGGCACTTCCTTAATGCTGGTGGATTTAAGTCCCCGTTTCTGGAAATCAATGCCAACTCAGTACATATACTGCATAACCGTGTTGATATGGCACTCACACTACCTCCATTGAACCATCCTTGTTTTTTAAGAATGGGGATTTGGTCGAGCGGATATGTGCGTTTCCTATTTCAGCTAGGCGACTGGTGCCAAAGGTTGCAGATTCGAGTCCCGCTCGTTCCTAACATAAAATATAAACAAGAAAGATAGCAAGAGAATTCATAAAAAAAAATATGTCGATGTTAGCGCGCAGATATAAATACACTTGGCACATCAATCACCGAAACAACACACCAGCAATTGTAAAATTTGTTATATGTCCAGGTTCTGAAAGCCCACAAAGAGCATCATTTGCAGATCTAATGGGCCAATGAGATAACTATCCAAATCTATCAAATGCATCTATTGCATCACGTGAACACGTCTCTAAAAAAAACATGTATAATGATGCCACAACAATGTCCCAAATCAGCAGGGCAGGCTGGCTTGAAGAGTGACAGCCATCCCGCTGCCCTGTAGTACCATGTGGTGGAATGCAGCAGATGACATCTACCCAAGTTAATGTTCATATAACAAAAATCACTGGAGCATGACCATTACAACGAACTCATTGGAGATCCACCCACGGTACTCCCCCAGCAAAGTTTGCAGTAAACCGGGCCGTCAGATTTGGAGATGAGTATAGTGTCATTTACTAAGTAAATCTCCACTGACTCAGAGTTGCTCAGTAATGAATAGAAATATATGGTCTCTCAGGTTGGCCCAGCCCGACGGGGGAGCCCCTGCAACTTTCGGGTTTCAGTGTTTTGCAACGGTACTTCTTTTCGTACATTCGTACTTTTAGTCCATGGTGTGAGCTCTTGTGGGCATATTACGGTAACAATGAGTGTAAATCTTTTCCATTTCATCAATGTAAGTTTTATCTGGACGCACCACGGGTTTACTCCGTCCCGATGGTGCCCGCGGTGTAAAGGGGTAGTTTTCCAATAAATTATTATTATTATTATTATTATTATTATTATTATTATTATTATTATTATTATTATTATTATTATTATTATTATTATTATTGTTTTTGTTTTTGTTATTGTTATTGTTGTTGTTATTATTATTATTATTATTATTATTATTATTATTATTATTATTATTATTATTATTACTACTACTACTACTACTACTACTATGCATTAACCAATAAGTACCCTAATCAGGGGTCCACATCAACATCACAAAAAAAACTTTCTTTGACCCTTGAACAAGGCACATTTCCAGCACGTTTTAGCAAAATCTGGGCGATGGTAAGGGGAGATGTGAAACAGCTCTAATGTTTATTAAACATTACTGACGATTTAACGTATTCAAATTCGTGTCAAATAAAGTGACTCACTGATGTGTTATGCTAACATGACGTCAGTTCTTCGACATTTATGGCTGCCGTACCCACCGTCTTTTCGATGCTAGGATTTCTTGTTAAGGTATCGAGTTGCAAATTGTTAAGCCAGACTCGTGGTCAGAAGTTTCAACTAAGTTAAAGTATATATATTTTGATCATGTTTGTAAACAGTAATTTTGTCATTGTTGTTGAAATATGACATGTTCTGATATTCTGCTTTCTATAGCTATGTCTGTCTCATATACATGCTCACCGTCACATTCCGTAAAATCTGTATTGTAAATCAATCAACATCCACATGATTTGTGTGCCTGATTGCAGCTTATTTTAAGACAGCCGTTGGTTTTGATAGAAGTCAAACATTGTGCTTTCTGCAAATGTGTCCCTTATTACACCTTACAGCTGCAAAAGATTACAGGATGAAGCTATTGCTTTATTTATTTATTTATTTATTTATTTATTTATTTATTTATTTATTTATTTATTTATTTATTTATTTATTTATTTATTTATTTATTTATTTATTTATTTATTTATTTATTTATTTATTTATTTATTTATTTATTTATTTATTTATTTATTTATTTATTTATTTATTTATTTATTTATTTATTTATTTATTTATTTATTTATTTATTTATTTATTTATTTATTTATTTATTTATTTATTTATTTATTTATTTATTTATTTATTTATTTATTTATGAATGAATATATTTACCTTGGGTAGCCCTTTCAGAGCAAAGCTCTGTTCTTACAAGGGGCCCAGCATACATCAAGATAATAAATACAAATATAAGTAAAACACATTGAACAATATATACACAAAAATATATACAATACTACATAGTAGCAGGGGTACCAAAATGATTTGAAAAGAGCATCCGATTCAGAAATAGAAGCGTTTACATAATACTTTAAAAGTAGGCAGGTCTTCTGCTCTCCTGATAAAATCTGGTATGGCATTCCAGGTGATAGCACCATTGTAAACGAATGACTTTTTAAAAACGTTGCGATATACGGTTGGTACTAAAACATTTAATGTAGTGGTACTTCTTGTGTTGTAAATATTTACATCTGACACACGAGGCACTTGATCTGACAGATAATGCGGTGCTAAACCATACATACATTTATACATTAAGACTGCAGTGTGAAAACGCCTGCGTTCACAGAGGGTTTGCCAACCTAGAACTTTTACCAACTCTTCACCTCTACTTTAATTCCAGATATTAGTTCCCAATGATATAAGAGTTTATACTGTGCAACACATGGTGTCAAATCAAAGCACTATGGAATGGACCACGTGACCGATAACCAGAAAGAGGCAGATACGACAGAAGCACTGCAAACTTTGGATTTCCAACTCAGAAGACACGCGTTTGTTTCAAGAATGGTCACGACCTTAAACCAGGCATATTAAATTTAATGCAATTGAACAAGCTAGAAAAATGTTTCTCTGAAGGTGATACATCATACAGTCGGTCATCAGCTAGCTGCTGCCCTTTTGGTTTCCACTGTTTTTCAGTGTGCGATCCTGTCGAGCAGTTTCCTGGAGCAAACTGCATTCGGGGATACTCCACTAAAAGCAACACTGCGCATATCGAATGCGTCGGTCGAGCTTACTACGACTGTTTCTTTCTCAGGATGCGATGTTAGTCTAGGGTAATCATTCATTTTTTACCCCCAAAAGATCACAGAAATCAAGCAGACACTCTAACTGCGTGGATAGAACGATGTTAAGAGATAAAAAAAGTCACGAGTATTAGTCAAGCTACTAGGACTCGAACGATTTACTTTTTGCACCGTCGTGTCAATATCAAGCCCACCACTCTGCCTTTTGAGCCATTGCCCCCCCCCCCCCAAAAAAAAATGTTGGCCTGGGACCCTGCGTGATGTTATAGCATGTGTAGCTTGTACATTGACACACTAGGGCATACCCGTAGACTGTCATTTTTTATTATGTTTATGAAGATACGCATCTAATATAATTTCAAAGTCGGAGCGATGGCCCACAACACATAGCAGCCAATAAAGGATTGTCAAAATAAGGAAAATCCTATATGATTTTGTAAGCGTACTGTAGGATTCGAACCCCCAAAATGATGGCAAGCAAATGGAGACGTGATCGCCAATACGGTTGGCATTCAGACATTTTAATAACACGTACGTGTCCAGCTGTTTATCAGACACACTGTTAAGTCATAAAAATGGCATAGCGCCATCTACTCAAGCGCCAGACGCGTGTGGCTAGAAGAGGAAAAGGAAGCGATTTGTATCTATCATAACTAATCCTTGATATGTAGCAGCCCCTCTTCTTGACCTGCTGAGCTGTGCCTTCGCAAAAACATGTACAAAGTCAGACACTTTATACAAAAAACGAAACGAAAACACAGCAGCATGTTCCTGCTGTCTACAGGATGATTGGTTTTACATATATATATATATATATATATGAGAGGAAGGTGAATAGTATTCCCGACTGGCGTACCAGTGTACTTGCAGCCATCTAACTTTCTGGACTTTTTACTGGCAATTATTTTGGACCATTCTTATTTTCTATCCATATAGTCTGTACTTGGAGAAATTATTTTCCGTACCAGTTAACTGAGACCCCCCCCCCCTGTCGTCTCATTTATCATTGCACAGCGGCATCAGACCACTCCTTAAACTGATTGATTGTACTGTATGAAGATGGGTCATGCTGTTGCTTAAGCATAAAAGAAATGCGCTCATACTCCGACCCCTAACATTGAGACCACTATCCCTACAGACCACAAGCAGCTTTTTTTGCCCAACGCAATCAGAGCAGACTGGTTCCACCGTACAACCAAGTACCTGTTAATAACTGGCTATGAATGAAACATTCGCGGATGAACAGAAACAACTCTATATGGAATGTTACAAATGCAAACTAGGGTTAGATATGGACACCCTTTTGTGGCTCAACAAGCAATATATGCTGCCCTTTTATCCAAAATTTCCTACGTATTTTAAAGATGACGAGCCCGGACAAATAAGGGTAGTACAGCAATTTCTGTGGCACTGATAGTCCGTCCTATATTGGTGTATACGTTACTAGAATGACTTTCTCATCAAAAAGCAAAACTGATATTTTACCGCTGTGTTTCTGAGTAATCGCCGCAGCATTAATACTAATATGCAGTTGACGGTTCGAGATGCTGAAACTTCAAAAGCTCATATTTGGTGTGAAACAATGCAGTCTCTACTGACTGCTCTGTGACAGGCACTGGGGAGCTGCTTGATATGTAGACCGCTGCATCTGGGGACCACGCCATCACCCTATCCAATGCCTATACATCAGCCCTGGCATCAAAGATCACCCGAGCTTTTCAATGCCAAATGCTTCCTCGCTAAGGAACACATTTCAAAGACTCCCCTTCATCATACTGGGGACAGATTATTCTAGCTCGTTGGTGTTAACTTACTCTGCTTGTAAGCCTCACCCCAGCTGTACATCAGCGTAAATCTACACCTTTTGCCTAGATTGTAGGGCCGGGGCTTTACCATGTGCTAATTGAAGAAGTTTTCACATACACACACAGACATTATATATATATATATATATATATATATATATATATATATATATATACATAATATATATTAAACAATTCCTCACAATTAGAAGCTCGTAAATTTCCTACAAGTGTGAAAGTATTCGGTTCAATTATCATGACTATCATCTTCGAAAATCCCATACATACATACACACACACACACACACACACACACACACACATATATATATATATATACATATATATATGTATATATATACATATATATATGTATATATATACATATATATATGTATATATATATATAGCGATATCGTTTACATGGTGCAAATTGCTTTATTTTCGCGTATGTAAATATTCAAGGGTTTTTTTATTTTAGACATTTCACTGCAAGTTAAATTTCACTGTTTTGGACAAAATTCCTGTTCAGACAATGTTAAAATACTTCTTACCTATGCATCTATTTGCACGGGATTGTGCCGTTAGCGAAATGAGCAAAAATAAGAATAGAGCGAAATTAAACCAATTTACAGTATCTTGAACTTCACCCTATGAATTGAGGTATACTGCTTTCCTCATGTCCCAAAATCAATGGGGCAATTCTTGGACAGAAATATGACTAACTGGACAAGTGCATAAAACAAGTTATACGTCTCAGATCTCTGGGCAAAATGCTGATTAGATTGAATGAATGACTCCTGGTGGGTGCATTCATATTACCTTTGCGTACCGTCTCATATCGGGTTCACGGTAAATGTCTCGGACGCCTATCGCCCGTCTCTCAGCAACGACTCATAAGAGGACTGGAGATACAGAAGTGCTATTGGCAGAGACCATGCATCGAGAGATCACTCGTATTATACGCTCATTTTGGTTTGCTAACCGAGGGGAATTGTCGATCTGAATTCTTGCTACTTGATGCGGCGGACAAACCTATGGGATGACATGTTACTGTAGAGTTGTGTACCATTTATGCTCCTGAACTGACCCGTTTGATACTCCTTTTTTAGTCTTCATGTGTATTTCAGTACTCTTGAACCACATCAAATTATTTCTGGTCTCAATTCTTTCTAAAAAATACGGATTTGAAGTCCAAAATACGTGAACTAAATGTAGCAGTTTTGTTGTGTTTGTCAAGCAAACTCTATCTGATAATTTAAATTTTTCTGGAAGTAAATTGCGTCCAGATTAGAGATCAAACCATTGCCAGCACAGACGGCAATTGCATTACATTTAACCATGTAGCTAAGTGTGGAGGCGTCGGCATTAAGTTGGCATTATTTCCAAGGATGAAATGCAATACAATTTTCCAACCGTTCACGCTGAACGCCAGAACAAAGATAGACCAGGGTACCTAGATCTATGTTCAAATGTTTGCATCAAATTTAAGTGCCAACGGCACCCAATGTCGGTGCTACCATCTGGCGGCTATGATAGACTGTTGGTGATGATGATGGTGATGATGATGGTGATGATGATGGTGATGATGATGATGATGATGATGATGATGATGATGATGATGATGATGATGATGATGATAATGATATTTTTCAAATAATAAGGCACCATTTCCATTCAAAGCGTACAAGAGCGTAGTGTATTTATATTGCTGTGAGCAAATTAAAAGTGCATGTTTAATATATTGTATAAAAAAACCACATAATTTATATGTATTATATTAATTAATATTGAAACCACCAATGCGAACATACATGCTACATGTAGTGAAGTTATTGATTCGACGTTACAGACCCATTAAGTTATTTTCAGCCTTAAAGTGCACAAGTTTAGATACATGCGCAGACAGGATGCATCTGTTTTGCCTAACCTATTCAGTTTCATTTACTTAATTGTGGACCATTAGAAGTCAGAGAGAGAGAGAGAGAGAGAGAGAGAGAGAGAGAGAGAGAGAGAGAGAGAGAGAGAGAGAGAGAGAGAGAGAGAGAGAGAGAGAGAGAGAGAGAGAGAGAGAGAGAGACGCACTAACAATCACAAACACAGACAGACTAACGCACTTACAATTAAAATATTCAAAATAAATCAACAAAAGTACTAACGTGGAAATACCTTATTTGACGGATATGTCTTCTACACAGTTCCATGCCTCCCTCTCTCAGTCAATTTCTGCGTTTTCTGTACAATTGTATCGAGTTCTCGAGCAAAACTTTCCCTGCCATCGACCCTTTGCTGGTGCACTGCATTTGTCTCCCGTTGGGTATTCAGAAAATATATTTTCTACAGTAAAATGGTTATTGGATATTTGAAGATCATAAACAAAATTCCGTATTAGAAAATGTAAACTGCCGCTTCGTTGCAATTATGTACTGACGATGCTTTCACAATAAAGTACCAAGACGTCTTTGCTCTTTTGCAGAACTGAAAGAACCTCGGGATTAACCAGAATTTCCCATCTTCTTTCAGGTCGGACTTAGTAGAAGATGAAGATAGCAGTTTGGTTTCTGCTGGTAGTTGTGGTGGTTAGCGTGGAAGCCTACTCAAATCACCTACTGCGGGACAGGCGAGGGTTTAAAAATGGTGCAGCTGACAGGTTCAGTCATGGATTTGGAAAGAGAACAGACACAAACGACAGGATAGCAGACAACAGGGACAGGTAAGAATACAATCCAACACACCTGCACTCAGTCTGGGGTCAAATTGTCAGGCTATATCGTGTATACGAACTACATATTAATACTGGTATTACGTGATTCTTAACATTTCCAATTCTGGTGCGTATGTCCACACCTGGGAGTCTTTTAGTGTGTAATTAGGGGAAAGTACAACTAATATTTAAAAACGTTTTGATACCTTACCTGTATCATCGTATTTTCTTATGTTCCGTAAATTATCCATGTGATGAATCAACTTTATTTTCTTTGCAGTAAGGAGTACCCAAACAGGTTATAAACTAATCCGTGTCATGCTGAAAACTTTTCCCTAGAACTGGGAACAAGTAGCTGTATGTTCAGGCACAGCATGAAGTCCAGCTATATCACAAACATACAATTAACTGAAGAGGCATTTGTCTAGTGATCCAGTACCAGATAACAGCGGATGTTATCCATTTGCATATAGTATACACCCCGTTGTCCTTATCAGCATAATGAGCATAACGTCCGTTCCAAGGAACAGATAAAAGCTTAAACTGGACCACTATAGTACCTGACCTAGCTTTTCATCTACTAGAGGTATTGAGCTATCCTTCCTCTAAAGCAGTTTCTCCATCATGATAAATAAATAAGTAAATAAGTAAGTAAATGAATGAATGAGCAAATAAATGAATGAAAGAATGAAGGAATGAGTTAATAAATAAATAAATAAATGAATGAATGAATGAATGAATGAATGAATGAATAAATAAATAAATAAATAAATAAATAAATAAATGAATGAATGAATGAATGAATGAATGAATGAATGAATGAATGAATGAATGAATGAATGAATGAATAAATAAATAAATAAATAAATAAATAAATAAATAAATAAATAAATAAATAAATAAAGTATGCAATCCCTGCACTACCATATTGAATTAGGTCACTTTCCATGTCTTGACCTATACTTTAATTAATCGCTATCATGCTGTTCGATGCACAAATTAAGAAAATTCAACTGGCAAATGTATTTCTAAATAATCATCAGATGGAAACCATCAAGTATATTCAACAAAAACAAAAAACAAAAACAAAAAACAAAAAAACAAACAAAAAGAAAATTTAAACAAATGAAAACACACACACACAGACAAACAAGAAAAGACAAGCAAAAATACCAACAAAAAATGGAAATCAGAATAAAAAGAAAAAAATCATCAAAAAGACTACACTTAAAATCTCTTAATGTAAAAACCGGTTTTAAGCCACGTTTCCGGAATTCGAATTAGCCATTTCTTTTTCTCTCAGGGTATCATTAATATTTTAAAATATAATTTTGCCACATTACCAAATATACCGTGTAAATAAGTTCTTTACTATGGTATAAGCAAGAGACGGAGATACGGATCTCGCGTCTTTTTTGCAATATTGATTTGAAAGACAGTGTGCAAATCCAACTTTGGTGCAGTGACATTTGGAACAACCATGCCCTTCACTTCCTGAAGAGACATTTCAGCTTATAAAAGAGCTTTTATGTCCATATACACCGCGACGTGTAATTGGTTGCTTTCTGGTGATATAAACGGGTTGTGATAGGTCAAAGTGTGTGTTTTCTTCATTATCGAACCTGAATAACAAACTGAATCCATTGTATCGGATATCCGCGCACGTGAAAACGCATGTTCAGTTTGTGCTAAAAATGAGGGCCTACGCGGAGATTCTTTCGTTAGCTAAGAATTATTAACTGAAAACAAGCAAGACGGTGCATGTTTTTTATTCTCTCGTTGCCATTTTTATTAAAATTCGATGTGCTCTGAATTGTCATAACAGTAACTTATTATTTTCATTTCATTCAAGTACCCGGATGCCTGCAATTACAGCCTAAGGCTGGCAGAGGTCAACAGTTCTCCTGGGAGGCAAAGTCCCAAAGCGCCAGACAGGAGAGCTGTTGATTCTGTCGAAGTGTGAACATGTGAGAGTGGTTTTAAATTTCAATTGTGTTTCATTCCACTTTGAGTCGCAAACAATTAAGGGAAATAACAAAACACGCTTATGGTACTCATAGCCTAAAACATAGCCTAGAGGAGCGAAACTAGACCTTAGTGGCTACTGCTGGGTTTTGTCGCCTGTCATTGGGCCTCATTAATATAATGCAACTTATTGAACATCGTAAATTATCGTTTTTACTGGACCTTATCACATTTTTTGCACCCCCCGCGGAAGTTTATAAAACATTGTCATCCGTTCAATTATGTATTCTGCGATTTGTCACTTACGCTGTCTTTTGATTTGGAACCTTACCCCGTTGGCGATCTTCGTACTTAACTATGTACTAGATTTTGACCTCAAATGCTAAAAATATTCGTTTATCTTAACGATAAGACCAGATACGGAATAATGTGTGGTGTGGAAATATGTTATATGTAATTGTGGTCAAACGTTTTCATGAAATTTCACTTAAGGCACATTCAACTTTTAACTGCGTTTATTTTTTATGTTTTGATTTAACGTTTCGGGTTTTTTTTCGCATTAGGAGAAAAGGAACAGCAAATGGAGTTCACATGTGTGTAACCACAATGAGCTCTTTACAATGCGCAATAATTCCTGATACTACTTTAACTTTCCCACGCCTTCATAAGCCATTACAGGCTAACAACAGTTTTCATATTTATCGTGATACTCCGAAGTGACGGCGCACTTTTAGACTCTGTTTTATTTTCATAGTTACTGAGCGCGTTATTAACGGGTTCACAGTCCAGGAACCTCTTTACCAACTCCTGCTGGTTTGAGTATTTCGGCCAACAAATTGGAAGTTGTGTACCTCGCTCAAATCACAAATGATCCCGCAACTTCCGCCATCTTGTTTTTTTTTTTCCAGACCCTGCCTTTCTGCGGCTGCGAATTCTCCGGTCAAAATGACCCACGACCTCTGTCTTGTTGCTTTAGAGAGTCGTGTCCTCTTGGCGACTTTCCTTTGACAAGGCAGCCCCCAACATGTTCAGGATCCTTTCTCTGCCCAAAGTCTGCTGCAGATAATATGCATGCCGGGACATAGTATTAAACCTATGGTTGTTATTTTCGTCAGAATGTCATCATTCATACATCCCGTGTCCAAAATGTGATGAGTCTTTTTTTTTTTTTTTTTTTTTTTTTTTTTTTTAGCACTTGGATATACTCGTATCTTGCAGCTGTAGAATGGCCACATCATGAACAATTTAATGGCTGAAATTAATTTAGTGGAGCTTATGTGTATGTGGCACGCATACAGCTTCCCAAATAGTTAGACTCAAACACTTTTCTAAAATATACTGTTAATATACTTATTTTTACTTGTATAAACTTTCAGATGTCAACCGACGTTTGAATTTTACAATGTCTATATAGTTCCATTGGAAACTATATTAGATTATCATTTTATTTATTTCAAGCAGCGAGTGACTTTCACTTTTTTATATAACTCCTGTGAAATGCATATTGAAGTATTACCGTTTTGTGGTTTACTTTCATGGGTTCCGCTATCAGTGAAATAAGCGATTGAAAACTAAAATACAGAAAACAATAGGTCTACGAAATAGCTTACCACTGTTACCTTGTATCATTATATTTGCAATTTATACAGGCTGATATTTTAATTTAGTCACGTCGTTTACTCTTTGTGGTGTTGATATATATATATATATATATATATATATATATATATATATATATATATATATATATATATATATATATATATATATATATATATATATATATATATGTATATATTTACATGTTTTTAGGATCAACTTCTAAGCACACGCAACTTCAAAACTGCAGTTGCTGACCAATATTATTGTTTGGAATTGATGAAAGACAAGTTCTGAATTGTATGTTTTTCACACATGCCGTCGTAACAGAGAGCACAAAGTATAATCAGTGAACGAAAACGGGTGCCTGGATATATGTTCAGGCTATGTCTACAGGCGATTTATGAATGGGTCGTATAAAGATTTTACTTCAAATGTGGTCTCGCAACTAATCAAAGTGAACATGCTTATGCAGTGAAATATCAGTGAAACAAGCGATTGAAAACTAAAATACAGAAAACATTTGGTCTGAAATAGCTTGCCAATGTTACCTTGCATCATTATATTTGCATTTTTGATACAGGCTGATTTTTTAATTTACTCACGTCGTTTACTCTTTGTGATCACACATATATATATATATATATATATATATATATATATATATATATATATATATATATATATATATATATATATATATATATATATATATATATATATATATATATATATATGAGACTAAAATCCTTTTTGAAGACCAACTACTTCTAAGCACACGCAACATCAAAGCTTCAGGTGCTGGCTTATGTTATATTATTTGAAATTGATGAAAGACAAGTTCTGTATCATATGTTTTTCATACATGCCGTCATAACAGAGACCACAAAGTGTAATCAGTGAGCAGAAATTGATGCCTGGAAATATGTTCAGGTTGTGTTTACACAAGTTTTATGTCAGGGCTGTAACAGAAAAATTGCCTCAAAGTATTTTAGGTAAAGATCGTCTAAAAATACTGCTTTAAATATTGTATCGCAGCTAGTTAAAGTGAATATGCTTATGGAGTTAAATGATCCTATAAAACAGTTGAATGATATCGTAATTTTACAAACAAAATGTTTAGTCTATGTGTGAAACAAACACCATTCACCTCGTGTTTTACCAGGATGTCGGATAGAAAAATAGGCATGTCATGTCAGTTCATCAGGGCTGACATGCAGAATACACAGTCACAGCATGCTTGACACGTGCATAAAAGTAGATCCTCAGACTGCTCATGTGATTTTCTCCTGACTTTCCTGTCAATGCGACCCATAAAGCTCTGATGGTGCGTCTTTGACCTGGCTATGAATGACAGTGAAAAGGTGGCTTGTGATGGATTCATACAGTAGGGGTTACCTTCAATACAGCCCATTGAGTTGGGTCTCTAAACAGATTATTGGCATGCAAGAAAAAACATCTTAGGTAGAGATTGTAATATCATTCTGTCTCCGACACAAGATAAAGTGTAGCAGCCCAGGTTCAAACACACAGTTCATACAATGCTTTCAGGACTTCGTTCTTGAACAGCTCAGTCTAGTTGGTATTTGGTATCAAAGAACTCCAGATGCCTTTATGTTTACTTAGCAATCAAAGACCTATCTTTTTAATGCAGACCAGAAAACTGGCTTATTTCATCCCCAATATCTCCATAGATTTAAGTGACAAGATCAGGGCTTCTTTTAAAACAGACCATAGCTTGAAGTCAGCAGGCCTCGAAGGTAAATCACATGCTTCTGAGGGAACTGGCATTTTTTAAATTTAACTCTGGTCTGATCACTTCTGGATATTATACACAAACAGTGCTATATGTCATAAATGATCACAAGCTGACCTATGCAAATGATAAAAAATAGTGTGCTCCGGATATGATTAAAGCGGAAACTGTATAAAGTATTTATATATTCAGTTTTAGCAGGTAGTGCAAATGGCAGGAGGAGAAAACACTTTTAACAGAATTGTTGGAGCTTGAGTGATTTTTGAATCTCTTATGTTTGAAATTAATAATAGATTAGGAAAAACACTGGGAAAACGATTTCGTCACAAGGTGAGGTGGATTGCGTCAAGAGACAGATGCAGACGACTATTTGGAACTTAAAAAGAGAAGCGTTTTGACAAACAATACATACCTATGTCAACTAACAGATCATACAAGCGACAATTAAAAGACCATAATGAACTTTTGAAGAGGGAAAACATGACCTACCAAATGCTACAACCTTTTATCTGACCTGATGTGCTAAGAAGTTGTCTCATAAATATCTGCAAATTACCAACGTCAAATGAACTACAGGAAGAATAATATAATCTATGGTTTGCAATGAAACAATATTGATTAGCAAGAGAAATGGCATGCAATCAGTTACAGTTAGATTTACTTTTGCATTTTACGAAAGCTTTACTTGGAATAAAAGTTCTAAATTTTGCTTACAGAAACCTAAGATTTTTCCAGTTTTACCAAAAACCACATGCATGCACTTTAAGTATAATGCTATTGGAGTGTTAATTTACCATTTGACCAAGTGAAAGATATAACATATCTGTTGCAGAAGAATGACACAAAGTGGACACATGTTGAACATAGCGATTTATTTCGCTATTTAACAATTATTTGAAGATACGGCCAATGTCCCAGTCACGAGAATGAAAGCACGGCTGTCAACGTAAGGATATGACAACCACGTTGTTTTTGTGCTAGATTATTATGCCGCGGAATTTGTGAGGTTTGTCTTAGATTGATATACTGTTGAATATAGGAGACCTTTGGTACACGTTTGACATTTTATATTTAGTACAAAATATGTCTGGACTTGTAGTAGATTTTGAAAAGGCGTTTGCTGCCATCGATTTGCATTATGTCATCAGAGGTTTAAATGTATTCAGATTTGGAAGAACAAATATGTCAAAAATAGGTTTGTTCAAGAATATATCAAGTATATAACAGCGAGGCCTTGTCTATGAAAAGAGGTGTAAGTCAGGGAAGCCTGTTGTCAATGCTTTTTTTTATCTTGTAAGTAGAATTTTTGGCGAAAATATCATCAGTATTGAGGTGGAGGTGTTAGATGACTTTGAAGAATACAGCAAGATTATTTATTTGCTTTTTAATATATTTATGTCATTATTCTTTCCTATATATATATATATATATATATATATATATATATATATATATATATATATATATATATATATATATATATATATATATATATGGCGGGGGCATTACCAGCTAACGAAGACACTGCACATGAAGTTTTGCCGGCCAACTGGTGAAAAAGTGAATTTATAAATATGGGCATTAACTGCCACAAGAGATTAAATAAAAAGCCTTAATTTTGGAATATTTTAAACCAACCAATATTTGGAAAATTCTTAAGGATTAAAATATTAGAGAATCCGTTAGCTCCTTAATATTTGAAAATGCTGAATTGCCAAACAACATTCAAAACCATAGTACAATCAAATATTTATAAATAATGTCGAAAAATGATATTTACAAAAAAACCCGAAGAATTATATTGTGCACAAAAATATGTGGCTGGGTTTGAAGCTGTTATATTATAAATTACATATAAAGGTGTCATTCTTATCACAACGGGCAAACGTCTGCACACTAGCCAGGATGACCAGTAGAAATAATTCCTTAGTGGATGTTGTGTTAATTTTTAACAGTAACATATACCATTATCTCAATAGCAGCTTTGAAATGTAGAACACTTTTTAACTGTAACAGCATTTATCACTGTGGATAGATCAGAGCATCTTTAGCTCAGCTGACCTGTCAATCGGCTTAGCTTTTAGATTAGTTGCAAAGCTGTCGTCTGTCTGTCCGTCAGTTTGTTCACATTTTACACTTTCGACTCCGTTTCCAATTGCATCAGCCAGATACACTTTAAACTCAGTGGGCCTCTATCAAATGGTTCAATTGGACACGATTAACTACACTTTGAATCTTTCAGCGATTTTTCGTTTACTTTTTTCGACCAAAATAATTTTTTCTTAAATCTTCTCCAAAATTGCTTGGCCAATTGCTTTAAAATTGGATTAAAAAAAACACTTTCGGGGGATCCATAGACTTTAATTTGTTCGAACAAGTGGCCCTTTTCTCTATCTTTTCACGATTTTTGCGCATTCGATCTTTTCGACATCTTCTAAAAAACCGTTGTGCAGATGGCTCTGAAAATTGGTGTCAGTGTTGCTTGCAAGATGGTTGAACAATCTTTTTCACTGGGTCGTGATATTCTAGATCCCTGACTTCTAACCTTTCTATCCATTTTGGTACCTGTCGGTTGATGCGTGCATTTCTGTTGACTTCACCATGTAAGTCAAATAGGGCATGCAATAGATATACACATTCCTGAGCGCACGACTGTCACAGTCCTGTTGTTTTCAAATGTCATGATTTATCCACACGACAGTTGCGATCAACCTACACTTACCAAGAGTAAACTACCTTCATTTTACTTTGAGATGATAATGAAATATTAATTTACATACTACAGATACGTTATGCTGAATTGCGGCCACATCTGGGCCACGATGATATTCCTTTGGGATACAGTTTTGTGTGTGGTTTAAGTGTGTGCGTGTGTGTGGGGGGGGGGGGGGGGTAGGCGAATGCATAAAAAATTGCAAAGTTAGCTCATATTTGTGCCTATGAAGAAGAATATTTCTCTCTCCAACCATTGAACATCAGGTATATGAAATGTATAGATTATAGCATGGTTTGTTGTCGATACGAAGTATATGGACGAGCACTGGGTGCTATATATGCAGAACGTGTGAGCGAAGCCTACTGAATATAGTTGTGCCGCACCAGATGCCGAATATTCCACCAGAGGTTCAGCATTCTCGCTGGCAGCATACAACGCTATCGTTACCCGGGAAGTAGCTTAGGCCATAAAAGTATATAGTATATCAATATTTCCGGTTATAGGTACTCAGTCGAACAGTAGGCCTACTATAGCACCTTCTAATGACTTTGTTATAGGGCCCATAGTGGTCTGGTGTAAATGATATTTATAGTCGGGTTTTATAGCACTAAAATAGACATATATATATATATATATATATATATATATATATATATATATATATATTTATATATATGTATTATATATAGATAAATAAATAAATATATATATATATTTATATACATATAGAAATGTATATTTCAAAATATCTAAAGAGCATTGAAATGCGCTTCGTTTTTGTTTATTATATTTATTCATAGACATGTCAAAATTGTAGAGAACTGCCAGAGAAGTCTCATTTGTATGTCGGGGTCATATCAAGGTCATTTTGCTCAAATGTGTCCGACTTGTGTGTTGACATACATTAAGCAATCATGTCAACTGTCGGTGAAAATCAATTTGGTCCTTGTGTTTCTATCTGGTAATCAAAGTGCCTCATTTCCGTGGTATTACACTTAATTATCAAAGAATTTAATTAAGGGAATTTTGTTCTTTTTGATAATTAATTATTCATGCGTGATAAGAGACTTACATGGAGAATTAGGCAGTATAACTCAACAATGCTTGACTTGATTTTCATAAACTGTTTTTAATGTGCGCTATTTGATACGTTTTCCCTTTATAGGGATAAACATTCAGGTCCAAAAATATGTACTCGCACAATCTAAAGATGAGTACCTTTATTTTGCGCGAAACAAATTGTTGTACGATACTGGGAACTCATGAGCACTCTGCAGACGGGAATGGACATCCACTTAGGCATTCCCGATACAGCACCCAGGCAAAAACGGAAGAAGTGCAGCGTAAAGAAAACATACTATAGTAAAGTCAGAAATTGCGATACTAAATTCACATATTGAATTTGGATATTTGATTACCCGAAACTGAATCGAGTCATGTTATTACATAATGGCACGCAAGCATATGGTTGATTGTGGCCAAGACCTTTTTAGCGTTATGACACAGAGATCCATGAAACAGCAAATGGATAACCAATAATATAGCGCAAAAAGCAAATCATAATCAATGTCGAATACCTCTACCCCTTTATTCTGAGCACCTCAAGTTAGGAAAAACCTTAAAATAGTGTCCACACAAACCAATGTCATGACTATTTTATTAGATTGTGTAAAATTGTATTACAAGGCCAGACATTTTAGCCAAGATGTGTTTAGCGTAGTTACATAACGTCGTGTGTGCGTTTCTTGACGGCTAATATCGGCGATTTTGTAATTGCTATGGCAGACCTTTTCATACAATTGTGTCGGCACTCTTCACCGATAGTAAGAGCAAATTAGGATCCATCGATTCTCTCTGTCAGTGCCACTTTTTTACGGTGTACACAGCTTTCCCGGCGCGCCTTCGCAGTTATAATTGTGCCCGGGAAAGCTGTTGACCTGGAGCATTCCAATGGCCTTTTATGTCGTCTGCAGCTGTAGGCCTGCCGGTACTTCAACGAGAAGTGAATTTGCGAAGAATGTGAATCTCGTAATACCATGTCTATTCAAAGCATAGCTACCTTTGGCATTGAAAGAGTTAAAAGTGCATTGTGCCTTGTACTTTCTGGTGGATTGCCGCTGCCGTTACGGGAAGAAACTTAGTCCACAAACAAGTAAAAATCCCAGGGCAAAAGGAGGAGGTAACTTCATGACAGCCTTGGTGTAGACCGAAAGAATACTTTCAACTTTAAATTAAAAAATGCGAAATTCTATCGGGAATGTTTGATTTGAAAGCGACAGATGGAAAGCAAATCTTAACTGAACGTTCATGAATATCTGAAAGCAGGCTTCTTTGCCTAACCCCTAATCGGTGAGACCGAGAGTGGTGTCCCGTCATATCCCTTTGTTCGGTATTTTTATCCGCAGACAGACAGAAAAAAGACATATATATATATATATATATATATATATATATATATATATATATATATATATATATATATATATATATATATATATATATATATATATATATATATATATATATACATACATACATATACACATAATATCTCATTGAAACTTTCAAAGGAAACGTCCCCTTACTATCGGCGCATATCACAGAATGTTATTCTGTGTTACATATTTCTACTCACGTTCTGTGACGTCTGCCATTTGTGTTGCAGGAAACTTATGAAAGTCAAGCATCTGACTGACGTATTGCGAGCAAATCCAGAGTTGACGTATATGTTCCTGAAGAAATTCATAGATACAGATGGTAAGTACGCAAGCATCAAGACAATGATGCGAACTGAGAAAAGCGTATTTGGCATTGTCGACCGTATTTCACCACATGATAATCTTTCATTTGCATGTATCTACCATCACACTCAATAAACATTCAAACAAACAATGGTAGAGACGTGTTTCAGGCATCTTTTTTTTCATTTTAAAATACGAATTATGTCGGTCAATTCTTTACATTTAGGTTCGTTCGCAAAAAAGATTAAAGAGTTGACATTAGCATAATGTAATGTATAATCTTTATTTTCAGTCACATGACTTTAGCGTATTGAAAATGTATGGTTGATTGGTTTCCGGACATTTCTGTCATTTTGAGCAATTGAAACCCTTCGTCAAAATATTTTGTAAGGAAATGCTTCACACATTCCCATCTTATTATCTGCGATTTTCAAAATATTCATTAAGAAAATACTTCTCACATTCCCATTTTTTCCCCCTCACATTTGCTCCTAAAAAGGCCAAAAGTTCACTTGGTAACATATAGCAAACAAGTGAGAATTGTGGTCAAATCCGAATCGGACAGCATTTACGAGACCCGATTTTTTACGTTACGGTTTGAATGCAAAATTCAAATTCACACTCCGCCGTATTTGGAGTTCAGTTTCTGTTAATACATTAGTTGTCACTTGTTATATTGCAGATGACGGATATGTATCAAGGGATGAATTGTTTCCGAGAGTACGGAAGCCCTAAAGGACCCCTTTGGTCGCAGTGTTTCGGCTGATCCTTCCCGCCCTAACCCATGAGAAAACACAGGACATAACCTTCCCCCACGGATACCAATTAAAATAGAATAAGTGACACCGAACAAGTGCGGTCTGCCAGTGAACCATCTGTACTGATGGAAAAAGGAGACATGTTTTACCAAAGTTGCGCCTGTGTTTCAGGTCAATTTATTTCCTTGTAGCGCCATGTCTGCTTCAAGTGATCTCAATAGTGCATAGTCTGGATATATCAGCCGACACGTGTTCAAGATAAATCGTATTCTTCTCTTCGAAAACAAGCATTGGCATAGAATAGTATGGGTTCCAACTACTTATATGCAGAATTATCTTAACAATGCTGATGAGGGAAAAGGCGCATGCGCTTCATTTCCTCTCCGTTGCACCCGCATCTTGTAGAATTGTAATCTATGTCGACATTTAAATGGACTGCAAAAGGATGCTGTTGGCGGAGACACGGTTTTCAGAAGATTAAAAACAACAACAACAACAGCAACATCAACAATACCAAGAAAGCTGATATATACAAACTGATGCCGAATACCACATAATTTACCAACCATTGGACACTATCAAGCAATAAGTGAACTTCGTAAGAAATGAGAACCGTTTGAACTTCGATCGATCTCAAGGTTCTTGGATCAAGCGAAAATGTTTTGCATTTGCATAGTACCCTCGGCACCACAGTACGTGGTTACAATGTTGTGGCTACATGAGGACAAAATGCTCCCATACCGTTGTAATAATGTATACACTGTACCTTATCAGGAACATAAATCTGGCAGAGCTTATGGTCTTAAATAGTTCATATACCGGGCAATATAAATTCTGTGGAGCATTTGCATGTGCATAAATTTGAACCTGCTTGACAGGCTAAATTTACATTTCGAGTAAACATAATGTAAACTTTGCCAACACAGATAGTATATATATATATATATATATATATATATATATATATATATATATATATATATATACACACATATATATGTAGATATATTTTTATAGGCCAGTCACAATTTATGCTGCATGTGCAGGCCTACCATGTGCCCACATCGAATGCAAGTAAAATTTTTGGGGCCTGTATAAAATATAAACGTCTATTTATGTCTACATATATATTTACAAATCGACAAATGGATTCAAAGAATGTGGAATTTATAAACCAAGAGTATATACTTAAACTTTCATGGTAAGTGTAACTATTTGGCCGACTTGCTGGCTTATTAACGAAAGTTAGCACGAGGTAATACATGACAAAATGTTGGCAGATGGAGTTTTATTTGAAACATAATTGTACAACGGTTTGCTGGTACTAATGGACGCAATGCAAAGAACTATGTTTTGCTTTAAACCCTCCACTTTGTGTTGGGATTTTGGCCGATAAGTATGTCAGATAGACAACATCTGTCTCTGCAACTGTGAAATCGTGACCAGTTTTCTGTAATCTTCCTGATAACTTGAATACCGTTTCAACGGTTTCTATTCTAATGAATCAGAAGAAAGAATTAACGGTCTCAAAGGTTGCACTATTTTGATTACAAGATCGTAGTTACAATCACGTGACTACATCTAAGCAGAGCCTTTTTGATACCATATGCACGTCTGGTGAGACTAAAACGAACTACTTTGGAGAAATATATTCAGTCCATCAACAACGTAATAGTTGGGAAACTTATATCAATGAACGTGTGTAATCGTTCATGTTAATACTATCTATATTGTGCTGTGCACGTGGTTCTACTTTGTCTGCTCAAGAACGTGCTGTTACGTCATTACACTACAAACGAGCCTCCGATATGTTGTACTTACCCCCTAGTGTGTGTCTTTTTTTCACTAGATGGCTAAAATATAATTTAATGTGATGTTATGCATAAGATCAGTTTTTGTTGGTAGACATGGGAACGCAATTTATATATTTCCGGTCACTTTTAAAGTCAATAACATCCTTAAACCTTTTTCATGCATGAGTGATTAAACGAATTAGAACCAAAGTAAGTGTTGTAAAAATTGCATCATGCAGTCAATTTTGTAGTATGCTTTGGGCATGCTTGCTGCTGCTCAAAAGGCACACGTGCAATCCCATGGTTTGTGCATTTGGGACGATTAACTCCACAATTTATGCTATGGAAAGTTTATCTATTGACTATGTAAATTCATAGTATAATCTTTAATCACTTTGGATATTTACGGGGCTGAAAATAAAGACCTGCAATGCCTTTAATCTCTGTACTTTAGCAGATCAGGACTGAAGTCGTTACGGAATCTGATGAACAATGGATAAGCCTGAATTATGGCCAACATCAATTATTGCAAAACAAAGCACTCATTTATGCGCGCATATACCAACCCTGCGTCACATATATTTGTGTATTGCTGCGCTAATTTAGCAATACCATGCTGGCACCGCACATTGAAACCACTGATGTTAATTCAGTATTGTCCCAACGTCACATTTGTAGACCCAACGTACTATACCACAGGGAAGGCGAGAAAGTTTAGCAATGTGTTCACTTTGATCAGTTCCAAACACTGCGATAATCTGTAAACGTTGATGTACCGAAAATGTGTTTCTGCCTAAAAATCACTGATATACTAAAGAAATATGGGCTTTACAACACACACACACACACACACACACACACACACACACACACACACACACACACACATACATACACACATACATATATATACATATACATATATATGTATATGTATATATATATATATATATATATATATATATATATATATATATATATATATATATATATATATATATATATTCAATTGACGTACCTGACAATACGATAAGGTACTGAGCAATTTTACAATATTATCTGGTTGACAGGTTACTGAGTAATATTTTGTCAGTAGCATTTACAGCGAATAACTCAGTTGCCCCCTTTCTGTAGAATTACAGACAAATGTCTGCCATTCAGGTCAAATAAATGCCTGAAATAATGAACAGGTTCTAACAAATTTCAGAATGTTAACTGGTCGAAATGTTGCCGATAAAAAATACTGAGAATTCTATGTTCATAAAGTTGAAATTGCATTTAAAATCGTGTCAGGTCCAAAACAAAAAAGTTTCAGTCAAAATATGTACACATGGTTATTAATTAAATTAACATCTTTAAAAATAAAACCCGATAATTAAATCATCGGGCGATTAATATCCGCTCCCAGCCATACCAAATACACAGACTGGGACTTCTAATCAAACATTAAAGTGCAAATGTTAAAAAAAAATACAATTATACAAAGTCAAACAAGAGAGTTTTGTTTTTGAACTAACTGAAGAAAAAACAAGCAATCCACCGTTTTTTCAGTAAGATGTACTGTTCGACAACTCTCACGGACTTTTATAAATTAATTTGATGTAACACTACGCACAAAAACAAATGTACACAAATCTCGTATTATAGCACTCGTTCATTATATGCTCCAACACTTATATATAGAAGGATATATCTAAATGAAATTCGAGCGTTATACTGGGAATTTGATACCATGTACCCTTCAGTTAATAGTAGAGAAAGCTTTTGAAATCTTGATGCAATTGCATCACCAGCACAGGGGCCGATACGGCCGTATCCCAGCATGCAATTGTCCGACGATTAGACTTCTGCCATGCATTATTGTTGAAGATTGATTAAGTGACTTCAAATCACCAAGGGTAGGAATTATATGATTCGTTTTGAGTGGAATATAAACACTACTAGGAGAATTTGCGGAGAGCTCTGTAAGTGAATCATGATTTGTGTCTAAATTACCATTTCCCTCCTGTTTGTTTGCTTCAGGTACGCTGACAGTTGTAGGGGTTTGTGGAAATTATTTTTCTTTCAATACAAATGTAGATTGACACACCATGGACACCTTTCTTTGATATCTCAGTTCAATGTTTTCACTGCCTTCGGTTGCTCGACATTGTTAACAAATAGTAATTGGTCACAAATGTCATTAAAATTGTGCTCACTTTTCTACCTGTATTTTTGTTGCCCATGCAACTGTGATTCAGGATGGCTACAAACCGGGGGCTTTTTCTGAAAGCACGTATAATTTTTTAACACAGGTGAATTAACCCACGATTGGGTACTAGTATCATACGTAGTGATGATAGCGATATGTATGTGGCAATTGAAACGAGCACAGATATATATATATATATATATATATATATATATATATATATATATATGTCGGTATCCCGCATCAAGACTACCTGAGCAATGAGATCACCTCAGAATTAAGACCAAACTTTCACTAAACCACGCATATTCTGTTCAGTCGTTCCATAGCAGCTGCGTCTAACGTCGAACTACTAAAGATGGATTGCTCTCAATTATAATGATGAGACTGTATTCATAGTGTCTGTGACAAGACTTTTCATTCAAGTACCAGCATGTCTTAAGTTCAACACAATATAATCCCGGGTCAACATCTTTCCTTGGCGCGCCTTGGGCACCCAAAGCGATTCTAGGATAGCCGGTGACTCAGTCAAAATTATGGCACTAAAAGAGTCAAATTTAATACATATACTGACAGTTTCAAACTTAAGGACCACTTCAAATAAAGACCATTTTTAGGTGCACTTATGTGTAATCTTAATATCTGGGTTCCTCTATACATATAGCTTTTCCTGAGGAATGGAGCATCATTTTAGAATTGTATATATATATATATATTCACTGACGATATGGGACTTTTGAGCAGAACAGTCAGTAACAGGAATTATACATGAAAGCGTCACGCTTATATCTTGTCAACAAAAAGCATCGACCACCAGATCATTTAAAAGAACAACTGGGAATTACTCATGATGTCACAAGAAGGAATTCCTGTCACGGAAGTACAGTAACTGATTTTAACTTTAAACCTATCAACCTTACTCCATTTAACTTACCATGCCATCATAACTAGAGGTTCTTAAATGAAAAGGGCCCTAACTATAGCCCTGTACGCATGTAGTCACAGCCATAGACCTATGTATGCAAACCGTCCAAATAAAAATCACTCTTAGACTTCCTCGTGATTTTCCGTGCCCTTCAGCGCACTTTTCATGGAAAACCGAAAGGAAACGCACACCTGGCTGTAGTCTGTAGAAATTATTGGTGATATGTGCCACATTTACTCTACACCTAGATATCCTTCACGCCTTTTTTTGGGGGGGGGGGGGGAAGGGGTTACGAAAGACACGTGTTTAGCACAAGTAGCCGATTACAAATCCTTTATCTAACAGGACACCATTAGTTTTGTTTCTAAAATGTAACTAAATACACACACACACACACACACACACACACACACACACACACATATATATATATATATATATATATATATATATATATGCATATATATTTTGTGGGTCTATATTTGCTTCAGATCAGCTGCATACGGATGGGGGTTACCTCTTTCTGTTCAGCTTGATTATATTTGCAAATTATGTTGCACACTCGAGGCACTTTTTATTATCATTATTATTATTATTATTATTATTATTATTATTATTATTATTATTATTATTATTATTATTATTATTATTATTATTATTATCATCATCATTATCATCATCAGTATCATTATCATTTATCATTATAATTATTATAATTATTATTATTATATATTTGGCCGGCGTTATACTCCCCATTATTTGTTTCTGATATTAATATTCATACAATAAAATGCAATATATCCCTTACCTCTTTCAAAAGCAATAACGTTAAATAACTCTTTTACACTTAAATTATGGAAAACTGTATTTGATGCGCTATTGCGTCTGGCTATTTGTACATGTGCTATATTTTATTCTATGTATGCTCATAATGTGTAAAAGCGGCCGGACGCACCCTTCATCCCTTTATTCTGATAAAGGTTTGTACACGTAATGTGAAAGAACAATAGGGGTAGTAGTAGTTACATCTGCGCAATACTTTCTATTGTCATTTGGGTTAATTGACGACTTTCGTGCGAAACATAGAATGGCCACATATTTTCATGACATACTAACGGATGTGCTGGAACCTTTCAGTTTCTGAGTCGCCTATACACTTCGAAAGAACAGTTGATTTGGTCAGAATACAAACGGGATAAATATTCATAGACGAATGTGAAATTAGCGTCAAAATACTAATCACAAGGTGAGTTATTGGGTCTTAACCTAGTAACCTGTTCAATAGTTTGTCGAAGTACCAGCCGTACTCTTGTTCTTCCATGCTGGTTTGCACACTGCCCAAAAAACCAACTCCTGTAAGTAAAGTTGGTTGCCACAGGCTCCGTCAGCAACTGCAAAGTACAATTGATTTATATGAAGTAAAGTTTTGTTCATATGCTCATATAAGTTTTTGGTACAAATAGGTAATTCTGATTGAAAATATTCTGTCAGCATAATCAGTGGAATGTTGTCATATACTTGAGAGATTGACATGTATTTACCAAATGTACTGTTGTCCAAGGGCAGAGAGTTCTGCAGTAAACAATCTGCTGTATTGAGTATTGTTCCTTGACTATTAAACAGCACCAGTTTACAAAACAAAATGGCGTTTATGATGCTAGCAGAAGCATCATTCCACCAAGTAGTATGACTACTGTGGTAAGTGAAGAAAAGTTATATTTTGAATGTATGGGTCATATTTGATATCAAAATTGTGGAAGCTGGTATCGGTCTGCACATCTTCCATCTCGTGTTAATTCTGGGTGTTGTCAAAGGATGACGCCATATTCCATATATGAATGCACCGGGTGACGTCAAGTTCCGTATGTTAATGCACACAATGAGTACTCGCTACACGTGATAGTAAATAAAGCCATTTGAGACCAGCCGAGCCACGCCGTGTTCTAAGTTGTTTATTTACGAGATTTCTAATTAAAGAAAAAAAAAATTACCGGAGAATTAGGAAAAGACACATAGAGTATAATTTGTATAAGCCTTAGGTATTGGGCTTTGGTATGATGCTTTAAACACATTTTCCTTCCTCTGGCCTTTAAGCTATTAAAACAGAATACTTTGAAGTGTATTCTCTTTGCAAGATTGTAATACAGCTGAACGCCTTTGCGGCATATTAAAAATAGAACCCCAAAAGTGTTCCACGTTTTAGAAACGAAGCGGGGGCCTTGCTACACCTGCAACAGGGAAACAGCTGTGACATCAGACTACAAGCACGCTGCGTCACGCTTAAAGTAATGGTACCAGGGCAAAATGATTTCATTTCTAGACTAAGAGGCATGCAGTCCTATCATGATAAACCTGCATACTTAACTGACAGCATGGTTTTGCAGAATCTGTATTCACTAAAGGTGGGACCCAAATTAAAGATTGCCGTACAAACGGTTCGGTATTCGGGATAGAATAACATCGTGTGCATCACAAAATAATATGTATCTGATGGATGTATCAGAGACTTTCCATCAAATTATATTATTTTTACAAAGGTGATACAAAAATAGGATAGTATTTATTATTAAATATTTTGTTTGACTGAATTTCAAGGAAAATGTTTAGGAATGGATTCATGTGAAACGGCCATTTTGATGCCAAAAGCTATTGTTTCTAATGAAGATTTAAAAGTTAATTAACATGGTCTATGCTTTCTTGCATTTAAAAAGATATTTTCATAAATTTGATATCGTAATCCTGAATTGAAGCAGGGACGACAGTGTGAAATAAAGCCGACAATGCCCTCGGTTGTGTCCGTGTATCCAAAGCGGTGCACACATGTGCCTCGATGGGTCAAAATTTGATTAACATTTTTGTGGCCAGAAGAAGACAGAATCAGTACGTTTGCATTCAACTTGTGCCAAGGAATACCATTGGCTTGGTGCGTGGCATCATGCTGGGTCTGATCTACAAAATTGTCAGCAAAATATGTCTTCTTCTTACTTGAAATGTAACTAAAAGTTTCAAAACAGACAAGAATTTACACACGTCTGGTTTTGAACGATTTGAGCAGGGAACGGTTAAGGTGCTGAAGGGTTCGTCATTTCCATCACTACATATACTGAAAGGTCTACTGCCTTCATTCAAAAATGTTTTACGAGTCTGGACAATTACTGGCACCATGAGCGCACCAAGATACTTTGCAATACTTTTTGAGAGCTACGTCGGCGAGCATCTCACTTTGTCATCACGCAGATACAGACAGTAAATGGCAGCATAACGCCGCGAGGATATATATTGGAAACTACTCTTTTAATAGCACTTAGGACTCGGCATTCTGTTGTATGATTGCAAGGTGTCAGGATGCTCTCCTGATACACGGGAAGTTACGCAACTGTGGACATATCCATGCACGTTGTGGTACATTCCCGTTCTCTTGCTCTGTTGACCTGGACAATGCGCGTCAAGGTGACTTGACATAAATAGAAACAAGGGTTTCCACGAATTCAATCATCCAAGAGATCCTCACGCTGAGGCGGCTAGAGTCTGTAACTGGATTTCGAATGGTCCATTTATTTGACCGAAAAGGAAGTTTGCTTCTCTCCTAATCTGAGGAGTAGGTAAGTAGCGAACATGGCAAAAAAAAAACTGACCCACTGCTGCATACTTAGAGGTTATTCCATGGCTAAATCAGTATCCTACCCGGTACAGTTCCCCTGAGAGCCTGGATAGAGCTCGAAGGGGAACTGTACAGGGTAGGAGACTGATTTAGCCATGAAATCATCTTTGTATCCTGAATGTGTCAACCATGACTAGACGAAAAAGGCAAGTGGAGCTTGTCCTTGGATTATGCATTGCTACATACCAACCTTGTAGCTAAAACATACAGTTTCTAGTTCATAATTTTGTGTGAGAAAAACCCACATCCCCTTCAGGAAGAAATAGGCCCACACGACACCCCCGTCAGGTCATGCATCTTGTGCGGCACGTACCCTTGCAACGTGAGTGACGTCATGGCGCATAACGTCATTAGAGTCACTGTTTACGCAAACGTAGAACATCAGGGATATACTGACTTTCAATGTTATTTTAATGGGTCGATTGTATTTCCCTTGGAAAGATGCTGGTTGTTGCTAGTGTAACATTATCCTTGTGTTCCAATTGGACAGTTTCAGTATCTTACCTTATTTTGGTGTCGGTATGTCCCCTGAAAGACACTGTATGTCACAGGCCTAAAATTGCAGTACGAGGGCAGTTCTAACACTACATTTAGGATACAGCATGGTATTCCTGATTTGGTCTAATCATACAAATGCATTACTCTCTTCCACAGCAAAATTGAAGTCACTAAGAGGAGCAGCGCAGGGATACGACAACTTGCATCTTCTTGTGATTTTAGAACAAGGAAATTGTATAACAACCTGTCATCCAGCACCAAACCTGAACAACATCACAGACACAGCACATTTTAGCGCGTGGTTCCATCACAAAGTGACCCCATAGGACACAAAATAATTTGAACAATTTTAGTTCACAAGTTTTGCTCAGGTTAACTCTCTGGATATTTAAAACTCGTCGCGATTTGTTGTATTATAATGATCGCACGTCCCCATAGAAGGGCGTCTCTTTATTTCTTTCATTGTCGATTTTGGCTGAAATCGATGTGTTCTGAATTGACATAATGATACGCACATATGCGCCCCCTAATGCTAAATTGTCCGGTACTCTCTTGTGTTGGAGGTACTTGTTGGTGTTTTATTTAAACCTGTTTCTAACCTTGATATCCATAAATTTATTAATTATCAGTCATTTATCACATCTTTTGTGACAATACAAGGTAATTTTGATGTATATTGAGGCATATTTACATATGCAAACGTATTGTTCTTTGTTCCAGGAAGTGATTTTTTGTGGTTGTCCTACCTCTAGCACTAGAGAGTTATGGGACAGTTTGGCACTAGGGGGCTATGTATGACGGGATTCATAACAGAATTCTTTGCAAAGAGATCACCTACAGTTGTAGGGTCATGAGAATAATCCAAGTCAAGGGCATTTCATCATTGCCATTTGAGAGCAATGCACAGAGAGAAGACCCATACAAGCTGTTGATTCAGTCAAATATAGACTCTGGAAGAGTTAAAATTCCTGCCTGCCAAGCCTTCAGATAACAAAGGGTAAATATTTTATATGTTGGTAATGTAGAATTTCATTATAGTCAGAGATGTGTATGTCAATTAAATTCACATTGAAGGACAACTGTTCTAGTTGTGGTAAAATTCCTCCGTACGTTATCTTAATGACGATAGATTCGATGTGTCCTTCTGACATTGTTCTTTGTATAACATGCTCACTTGGCTGCTAAAATATCTGACGTTCTGTCTATTGACGTGCGTGGAATAAAAAAACAAAAAACAAAAAAACAAAAAAACAAAAAAAAACAAAACAAAAACAAAAAAAGACAAAAAAAAAAAAAAACACACACACACAAAAAAAAAAAGACAAACCAAAAACAACCCCCCCCCACCAGCTTGGTCTGTTTAGAGGGCAAGGCGCCAACTTAACCGCACCAAAGCCCGCTAAGTAATTTCATAATTAACTTTGCATAACAAGGATATATATATGACTGGAGACAATAAACCTACTCTTATATACAATCTAGATCACAGACCTGATAATCTAAATGAACATCAAACAAACGCTCTCAGGCGTCACCAAAAGTAGAAAAACTTACAGTTGTTTCTACCCTGCCCCTTACCCCCCCTCCCCAGTTAAAAAAGGGAGAATAGATAAGGATAATTGCCATATAATGGGGGCGGGGGGGTAAAATGGTATTAAAGTTTTATCACCATCAGAAAGTATTAAGGATATTTTTTGATGAAATTAATATGTAAAATTCTTGTAGTATCAACGTGTGTTATTAGTGCCAGTTTAGATAGAGGCAGATCTCTGAGTTCTTTGTGTCCCTGTGTGCAATGGAATCATTGTTTACCTGGCAGGTGACCTACATAAACAGACATGGCCCATGTGGATATATGTGGTGACAGATAATTCATGAAGACTGTGACTGCAACCTAAATGTACAATTTGCGTAGTTTGCTCCATGAAAAAGTCGTAAACAATCAGACATAGGTCCACTGGCATGAAGAGGAAAGGCAGAATATGCATGTCTGATTGGCTACTGACCCAGATCGTGTGTACCCTCAAACTGAAGGATGCCAGTAGGAAGGGATCTTCAACTCAGTAGTGGAGGGTGGATACCAAACGGCCCTTGCCAGAAAGACAAAAACAACAAAACAAAATAAAAAAAACAAAACAAAAAAAAAAAGAAAAAAAAAAAACAAAAAACAAAAAACAAAAAAAAAAAAAAACAAATAAAAAGCAAAAAAAAAAACAAAACAAAAAAAAAAACAAAAAAAAAAAAAAAAAAAAAAAAAAAAAAAAAAAAAACAAACAAACAAAAAACAAACAAACAACCCCCCCCCAAAAAAAATAACTGTCTGGTGCTTTGACTGTTATTGTAGACGGGATTTAGTACATGTGGACTTGTCTTGGTTAAAATAATCTACAAAGAAAAAAAAAGGTAAGATGCCTTTCATTATTGTAACCTTGTATTTTTTTTTAATTATATATAGTGTTGTAGTTAATTTGAAGAGTCTGTACTTCCTTGTTGAGTTAGTTCATAAATTAAAGGAGTGTCCGGAATATAGTGTGCTTCATATCATAACATATGACAGCAAGAGGGAAATAAAACGCTTCCAGGTCACTTACTAATGTTGCCTAGTGTGATCATGATTTTCTTCATTGAAAAATTAATATATTCCAAGGTGTAACAATATCCTATGTGTCCCAATTTGGGACTATGACTGGCTTCCTGAGAATGCTACCTGATGTGGCCAGCGACTGAAACGGAATTTTCATACATAGCATCTTCTTTCCTTAGCTGTATGTGTCGGGTTGAAATATTTGGTTTGGAGGCTTATATTTTCATTTGTTTAAATATAATGCTTTGACATACTATTGGGGTTGGTGGTATGGCATCCCATGAAGACTATTCTTGATAATTGTAGAAAAATTATAAGCTCTTATTGCAACTTGGTATATCTGATTTGCGTGTGTTTTATTTATTTATTTTATTTATTTATTTATTTATTTATTTATTTATTTATTTATTTATTTATTTATTTATTTATTTATCTATTTATTTGTTTGTTTATCTATCATTTTGTTTGATTGTTTGTTTCTTTGTCTGTGTCTGTGTATCTGGCTATTTGCAAATGCCAATGCTATTGGCGGGTGAAGACCAGATATCTATCTACTTTTCTCCACGAAAGGAAAACCAGAAAAGTATTAGCTGATTGTGCTCCTGAAAGGTAACGAAATGATCATGTTACTGATTATTTATTTGAACAGGAGGAATGCTCCCAGAGGTTACACTTTACGTAAATTTATGACAAACACACACATCCTCTGTATTACAAGAATATTTGTAAATCAACGTATTTGCTTGAAAAGCAGTATTCAACTGCAGCGTAGGACTTATGATTCATCTTTTTTCCATTAACATTGTCACCACATTTGCTCATGCCAGTGTTCAAGTAGAAAATAAATTGCTACCGTTATTTGCAATACGTAAAGCATGAAGTCAATGTTTGTCATTATCAGGAGTTCATTTGGTCCATTTAAGACAGAAATTATTCCAACGCTCCGTGTTCTGATGTATCCCATTATGAGCCTAACAGAGTCATTTGCGTTTCCAGATATTCCAATCACAATGTAGAACACCACTAATCAAAAACTTGAAATTCTGATGCTCATATAGAACATCGTATGTTCTGGATAATTGTTTGGTGTGTTGGTATTTTTCGAACGTTAATTCGCCTTTTTGGCCGCTGCAGTGCCTTATACGCCGCATGAAGTTAATACTATATACTGTACTGTGAATGCATTGTAAACATATGTTCATAAACTGTACGATCAAATGTCTAAATGAGTACAATTTGACATGGTACAAATATTGACTTTCAAGCTTCGTTTGTAATTAAAACCGTTTCCACAATCCTGTGTGAGTATTTTTCTGATGTAAGGATCTTTTTGTATCAATAGGGCGTTGTCCCTGATTGTATATAAACAGGACGCTAATTATACAAACGGTTGTCACGGACAAATGGCAGTTGTCGTGAATAAACAGTCCAACCGATATTG
Source organism: Hermodice carunculata (assembly GCA_964020975.1). Taxonomy (NCBI): domain Eukaryota; kingdom Metazoa; phylum Annelida; class Polychaeta; order Eunicida; family Amphinomidae; genus Hermodice; species Hermodice carunculata. The sequence goes on along the minus strand of CAXHWN010001605.1, from coordinate 238,694 downwards.
AAAGATAACTGCCAAATCAAAGGCAGCTCATAAGGAAGTTGCACACAACAACTACTAAACAAAGTATCACAACATAGGATCTCCCCAGAGAAGCAAGGGTCAAGGAATAGCTTTTCAAGACAGGGACCACAATTTTTGATAGCGTTGCAGATCCAAATCACCAAGATAGTGTCATGAAAAATATAAAACACTTAGCATTCACATTGTATGGGTTGATGCAGTGTTAGCGTTACAGGAAAAGGGGCACAGCACACAAATACTCGCACATTATCTAGAATGCCCTGGGACCGAGTTGTAACCGTTTGCTATTGTGTAGGATAGTTATTGCCCATACATAGTATTTTTAATGGTTTAACTTTCATCTTGCAGTTGCTGGTATACGAGAGTACAACCTTTGGCGTCGAAGTTAATGTATGGTAATTGAGAAATGTAAACCCTAGGGATGGAGGTCTATCATAGATCGTGCCATAGGATTAGCAGTTACAGTTTGTGGTGAATTAAACGGAGGAGCACTGTACCTACAGTGAAAGCACATGCAAACGAAGGTGGAACTACGTTGTGAAAGTACTCATAAAACACCAATTGCAAACATTAAAGATACAGTTGCGTTATTTGCCTCCCGCGTATGTCAATAATTCATTGGTAAATTTGCCTTTAGCATACACAGTTCAAAGTCTGTTTGCAATATGCAATGTATTTAGTGAAGTGTACGGCTGTATCTTATCACATAATCTCGGACTCCAAAAGAAAGATAACCTTGTGATAGCTACTCAAGTGGTCACAGTGTGACGGACCAACAGAATGAGAACTTTCTAATGGGGCAGGATCTTTGACGAAATTTTTACTGAAGGAATGTGCGACCTATGATCCCCTGATATTTTCCTGTCGAGAACGAGGAGCCCGTGCAACAGATTGTACCATTCCATTGTTGCCGCGAGCTTATGGCTCAGTAAAGTCATCCAGTCAATAAGTTATTAACTGACACTGATGGCCAGTTATCCCACGGAAGTGACCTCTTTGTAGTTCTTCGATTCCTATCGCCACAAAAGATTACAAAGTGCCAAGGTCCGTTGTTCTCTGGCGCGCGTTAATGTAAATCAACATTCAACATGGTACTGTCTATTTGCAAAGTGCTAGCGCACATTGTCCGTCAACATCGCACACTCGTCGCTGAAGGCGAGGACCAGCAGACTCTCTGGGCAGCTTTAACGTGTTGGTATTGCTATTTTGTCCAGCTATAAGCTCCACTGATATAAGCACAGTGCTTGGGGCATGACAGGGACGTAATAGCTGGGAATGAGCAAGTGGTGAGTCCCACACCGGATACACAGCGAATGAGAGGGGACAAATTCTTATGGCATTTGTCACTGAAACAGCGACTTGCTTGGCTATTGTGCACACAATGTATGACTACTAGTGCAGCAAGGAATTCCTAACTCACTAAGAAGGGCAAGAATGGTAATCAGTAAGCATACTGAAGCACTAATGATAAACCAAACGCGCTTTTCTATCCTATTAGATGTGTGCCGCGTCCTTTTCTTGGCACACGGAAAGTTCTTGCTGCACTTGCTTTCCAACCGAAAAAAATAACAATCGTTCTTTTCAAATGGTTTCACACGATTGCTGTAGGGAATTCGTATGAAGAAATGATAATTTGAACACGTTACTATCGAAAATTAAAATGAATTGAAGATTTTATTCATTTCTGTTTTCTTGGAATAATTCCGTATGACCATGTCACCCATGAATGTTTGGAAGGGCCATGGCAAAAGACAACTTTTGCTTGGTGAAATTTCAATATACATGTAAATAAACGCCAAATTCTGAAAGATAATTTTAATTATGAAGACGTGAATTGAACTGAAACGCAATAGTCGTGTTAAAAAGTGAATATATGCACAGGCCGGCTATATTGTTTCGTTTTTCAGAATTGTGATATCATGATTCGGTTCCTCTAAGCCCTATATCACTTGCCATTACTTATATATTCTGAAAACAGCAAAGGACAACTCGGTTTTTATGTACTGTATTTCATTGTTGATAACGTGTTAAGGTCTTAAAAGCTCCCAGATATCTCTTTTACTCACCAATGGGTCAGCAACTGCCACAGCAAAGTCTTGGAATTATGTCCGGGAAGAAAGTCTCCAGCAAGTGGCCGTAACTCTAACTGTGACTTACTATTTGAACTCTGTATGTGAAAACGCACGGAGTCAGTTATGATACAAGGGAGAAGTTTCTTTTTATCTCTTTCCAAGTGATGCCGATCAAAGCTGTACAGCTCCTATATACAGCACGTCCCTTTACTTGAAAAGATATCATACAACCAGAGAACCACCCGTTTGTTATTCAATGATTTTCATCCTTATACTTTGGAATGTCCCTATTTAGACCGTAGATGGAATTGACAAATGTGGTCATAGCAGATGATACAACTTAATTGGGAATGAATCATAATGCCTGAAATATCAATTCGTCCTCACAATATAGAAATTGTCTGTTTATTAGAGCGGTTTTACTTTACAATTTTGGTGAATATTCAAATTTTACATCTACAAAAATATTTTGTTTGAAATTGTAGTATTTGTCCCAGAATATTACGTATTAGCCAGCATGGTCAATGGACTTGAGCCATAAGGTGTACATTTGGTGAATTAACCCTACAATTCCTTGCAATATTAATGTTGACCTGTTTAAAAAAAAAATATGCAAAGCAAACAAGCGACATTTAATACCTTGTGATTAAGTCAATTTAAAAGAGCAAAGTTCAGAAACTTAATTTAATTGGCTGAGACTCCACAAGCAAAATAATTTCAAAATGAAAGTAAAACCATATATTACTGAAAGAAAAATATTCCTACCAGAAGGGAATTATGAGCTGCATACTGGTATTAAATCACTTACCCTGTTCAATTGGCTGAGACTCCACAAGCAAAATGATATCAAAACAAAAGCAAAACGATTCATTACAGGAAGCAAAATTATTTCACATGCCTACCAGAAGGGAATTATGAGCAACACACTGGTATTAAATCCCTTATCCTGTTCAATAAACGTACCTTGTTTTGCGGGCACATCATGCAATAACATTTGCTAGGCCTTTTTTTGGGTCATTACGTAGATTTAGAACTCATTAATTAACGCTAGTTAAGTTGCTTCCAAATCGTCTGTACTATCCCCCCCCACACGCACACAACCCCCCATATATATATATATATATATATATATATATATATATATATATATATATATATATATATATATATATATATATATATATATATACATATATATATATATATATAACTATATATATATATATATATATATATATATATATATATATATATATATATATATATAAATATAAATATATAAGATGTAACTGGTAATACGGACAATTCCATCAATTTGGGTTCAGTTCCGTCAGAGTCACTTTCTACTGCTTGGTCAATGGTCAACTACGCTATTTTGTGACTGGACTGAACAGAGGTATCATATTGGTTATTTGTATGGCACCAGGAACTTTGATACATTCAAGTGAAAGATGTATACGTAATTGCCAATGCCATAGTCAAGGAAACCCAAACTCTCTAGGTGCTAGTTCTAGAGGATATCTGTATAGAACGTGCATATATAGAAATACGAAAGCGTTGGTACGTACATTCTGCAATTGCATCCCATCAATGCAGGTGTGTAAATGGTAATTCTTTTCCACTGTTTTACGGTTAAAGGGAAAACACAATCAATAAATTTTACCTGCATTAAGCGGAGTTAAGGTTTTTAGAGAAGGCTATCTGAATCCGATGGCAGTTCTAAGGGTGCGTGATCTACTTGCCTTACTGCCTTGCCCATTCCAGTCGCTTAGCTCCGTCGGTTCTGACACGATTGGAGGTCCAATCTTCAGAAGTATTGTTGGGAACCACAATCAAAATGGGTTAAATTTGGTCTTATTTCTTTTGGACCAATCGCCTGGTGTTGCGATGTGTTTCTTGCAAAATGCCCACATTGTCTCTCCATAATCGGAACGCTTGTACTTTTATTAAGTATAAAGCAGACACACAAGCCTTTGTATGTGAACAACTATGTCGTTATAAATCACAAATGTCAAGTTTGCTTGGACTGTATCCTTCCAAACATCCGATCTTGTATGGTAAATTTGTTTGTTAAATTAGTTCAGCAGACACAGAGGATGACAACAAATATATAATGTAAAATTGGAGGTAGATTCTAACAGCGAAGCTATTATGCTATATAGAAAATTATAAAAGGCAAGCAAAATGTACGGCAAGATAAACAGCTTTTGTTCGGAAGACGCGTTGTGCTGCACCCAAGTCCATATTAGCAGATGAAAACAAAATCATCGGAAGATTACATTTGTTGATTGATTCCCCAAAGGTCTGCCTACGGTGCGCCAAACTCAATGACTGAAATTGATAATTTGAAATTTCTCATAAATTTTTGCAAAACCACCAGGTTGTTTTAGTTTTGATTGGTTTTACTGATAAACATCGCCCACTCTTGATATTATGGCTTTTTAACATAATCCAGGAAAATGGAAGCTGAATTGTCTTGATGGTAAAAGCGATGCTTAGACATTTAATTGTGGCAAGAACGTACTTAGCGTTATATATATGTTCGCATTCAATTTAAGAAACAAAAAAGGAAAACACTTCAATAACAACATGCGAAAATTTATATAGGGACATAAGTATAACAAATATATACTCGAGCACATAATTTTGGGTAATGTTTACAGTCGTGATCGATGACTGATATATTTTAGTTTTAGGTAATTCAGTATTTCGACGAACTAACAACAAATGCTTCACACGTGTAATGTTTTATGATCACTATCGATATTGCAGGCGTCCTGCAATAAGAGGACACCCGCATGGTGCTGCCACACTTCTATTTTCTTAAAATCTCTGTGTATTTAACAAATTTTCTTTGGAGGTTCATGAGATTAATTTTTGGAAATTTGCGAGCAGATATTATGAAGCAGCAGATGCAATAAGCAATCGGAATGCAGCAATTGGATGGTGAGTGCAATAACACACAATGCGTTTAAGTATATTTGAAATCTGTTCCAGTGCAAATATTTACAAAAACATAACCTCATGTTGGGCTTGATCCTCATATAAAAATTGATTTCCATAAATCCAGATCATTAATTTATCGGCATAATGGTATTTTCACAAGTCAGGAATGTGTGATTGTCGATTTGATGTCCGCGGTCAAAAATGTACGACATGTCGTCAATAGTATTTATTTTACTATTTCGTTTTACCCTTTCACTGCCAGGCGTGGGTGTGCTCTGAATTGACAAAACGATATTAGATTCATATTCTTTTAAGGCAAACTTTCGTTCAATGACAGAATGCTTATCGTTGCCACACCGGGACAAATTCACATTAACTCTCTAGTGTTGGAGATGCGACAAGCATATAAACAAGCGGTATGGACCCGCCTCGGTACCCTGTTACAAGAAGCATGTTCATGGGAAATCGACTAGCTGGCTCGGGACAATGTTTTTTATAGGGGATGGGATGAAGAATATGTACGTTTGTGAATGGAATTAGGTCTGGATTTAATTCGAGAGGATTTGTACTTGTATGATGGTGTAGTAACCCCCTGGCAACAGAAAACATCCAGCCTATGTTCTCCGAGTGGCAAGCTGTAAGTCGTGCAGTAGGCCTACTACTGCAACACCACAACCATCTGTTTGGTCAGACGCACAGGTAAAGAATCGGTCTCGTGCAGGTAAAACTGCATAGAAAAAAATGATATACTTTATTTATTTTTTATTATTTTTTTATTTATTGGGAATTCAGCTGATTGGTGGTTTTGTTTAATGAGGGTGCCTATGTTAACTTATAAATGTGCATACTTTGTCCGTTGTGCCTACAGCCACGACCAAAAATCTGCCACTAAGCCCGTTAGGCCTATATTCTTGCTGCTACGAACAGATGTAGTGTCACTAAAGCCGGCAGCATACTATGCCACCCGAACGTCGGTGATGGGTCTGAGACTGTTTCGTCGTCTAGTGTTCAACACCTGACGACACGACAAAATAAAAAATCAAAATCAATTTCAGTCCCTACGACTGGCGCCATGAGAGTTGAACAAGTTGGATTGTGACGACGGTCCTCGATTCGGTTGCAACAACTGCGCATGCCCCACCCAATTACCTACGATGGGGTAGGGGCCTACCTGGATACAACATATTCCCGGTCATGGAAGTGTGCAAGATGAACACCCTACGCCTTTGATTCAGATTGTAGACAAAATGCAGGTTTTGTGCTGGCCTGGACATCGTCAACTTTATTTCGCGGCCTAGAAATAGCCCATTTCAACTAATGATAAAGTTCATGCGTATCTCACGACCAAATTACATTAATCGTCGTGTGCGGCGGCTAACTCTAAGTTTAAGTCGGGAAGCAGTCCGGAGTTTACCCGACGCAAGACATCTTGTTGCCGACAGTCGGTCGTATAGTGAGCAGCCGGCTTCAGTTGCAACCAGTCAATACATATTGAACCGTATCGTCAGAGTATACTTAATAAAGATAAGTAATTCTTTCCCATTGCATTGCTAATAACACTTCTATAAATTACATTCTATCATGGGCAGCGGGCAACAGCAAATCAGATGGCTCCACTTTGATATTAGGCGAGTATTAATAGGCCAATCCGCGTGACCCACTGCTCCATCCAGCAATTCTTTCTTTTTTTCTTGGTTACTGAGGATGAGTCACATTTATCTGTCCAGGAGAAACTATGATTTTTGTGTTTCCATGCTTCAAATTTGAAACAAACCGTTTGAGGTGTCAGAAATTTCGAGGTAGGCCGGAACGCTTTGTCAACATACACGGAGCGCTATCTGTTGACAGAACTGCAAACTTCCATTTTAAACACTTGCCCTATCGTTCCCACTGTTTGGCATTCCAAATCGATTCAACATGTGATGTTAAAGTTCAACACAGTGTTTGCTCATAATCCAACACAACTGTGTGTCTGCGTGTGTGATGCTCTAAGGTTGGTACAATAAATTGAACTCTGCTTGCATTAACTTACAAACACTTACATTCTGAGCGGCAATTTGGCACCACGCGTAGTGATTGGAATGAAGTGCCACTTACTCGGAGATGGGCAAGGTGGCTTGCAGACATGTGTAGGCCTACTATGCGAAAAGTGCTGCATAAGGGGTAATTAGTAATTAAATTAAGTCTAGCCATGAAAGAATAGACTTTGATACTCCCCAGCTTGAGATTGTGTTTCTCATATATCTAAACTCACGGAGTTCGAATGCTGCGCATTGCCATGCTTAAAGGCAATGATCTATCGTGCCAGGCGGCGGGGATCAGCACTTAATTGGGTTAGGCCTAATATCATTGTGACGTGATAATGATAACACGATTGTCATGCAGAGAATTTCTATGCCAGGATTTACGTTGGCTTAATTATTTTGGCTACCCTTTCGCTTCAAATAACACTGGTGTTAGAACTACTTATTCTAAAATTACCCTTTCTTCAATTATAAACTGTTAAGTTTGTCAAAATCATCTCCGGAGATCGCACATGTTGTCTACTACATGTGCACCTCGCATGCAAATGTTGCCCTGTGCATGGGCTTGAAAAATCAGTTTGCACATGTTTTGCGGTGTTTGTGAGGAAGAAAACAAAAACAGTTGTCGCAAAATCTACATCTCCAAACACCTGCAGGTAGGATGTAGGCCTAAAATGAAATTGAAATTTGTATTTTCATTAAACTGTAGTGAAAGTTCCCCTTCAATAACCATTATACATTTAAGAAAAAACTATTAACATAGATATTTTTCATTTCAGATCGACAAAAATATATGGAGAAGGAACTTTCAGTTCATACGCCACCTTCCAAATCACATGCTACATTTAAAAAATCCACACGCAAGAGCCACCTTCTTACCAGAATCACCAACAGCTATGAATGGACAATGAAATTTTCCATGATGAAAATATTCATTTTGGGTGCACACACAGTGAAAGTATTAGAGCCGTGGACACGGTATACGTTCCTATCGATAGCTTGCAAATAATTGCCCATGGTAACTGGTATCAAATCATAAACAATCCAATAGTCTGGTCATAACAAAAATTCATAAATGAGCATAACTATCCAATTGACCCTGATATATTTAAGGTTTATGCCAGCAGTAGAAAGTTATTACCCAATATGGCTGACGAAGCAATGAAAAATTTTCAGTTAGGTGCAAATGTAAAACATGTCAAGCAACAAGTACAAAAAAACCCTAGTCAAATCTCAGTTGCTTGTTATAGTCTATCAACCTTGCTCTACGGAAACGGATTTTGTGAATATTACAACAATGGATTATTACTTGCCGACATATCTAATGCATAACCTTTTCTCATCAATGTACCTTACTTTTGAGGAATTTGTGGTAGCTATATGCACTTTGTATTTCTTTTCAGCCGCATTTTGGGGCATTTCCGCGGCCGCAAGCAAAACTGAGCGCAATCCATATCGTCCAAGAAATGATAAGTGCGCGTGCGCACATGTGATTAACAGGTCCTCTTAAACTGCCGGCACCGTTCGTCAGCAGACCGCAAAAACGCTAAAATTGGCGGTTACAGAAATTAATACAAACCACACTGCAGGCAAATTTCTTTCAAGAGTAAGGTAAACTGTTCAGGTTTGGTTATGTATGAAATACATGGTCATTTTGCCCGCTATTTACGAAATACTCGAGAAATTCCCTTCCGTAACTGGGGGTTGATAGACTATAGCAAATCAGTCTGTGTGCCTAGAAAACTTTTAAAGATTGTCTATTCAGTTTTTATTTAACTCCTGCCGCAGAATTGTTACTGAACTTTTCAAAGGAGAATTTAACAATAAGGCTGTAGAAAAACCCAATCTCCCCTCCCATCCAAACTTTTTTCCTGCCTCCACAGTATAAATTGTTTTGATCAAATGAGATCTTAAGACAATGTGGAAGTTGCCATCAGTTGATCTGAACTAAAATTCAAGAGCAACATACATTTTTTTCCACAATGCAAGCTTGCGTACATAATGATATGCATTATCAAGATATTTTAATGTTTGCATGGGATCATATTTGGTAATCAGCCTGGAATAAGTGTATTTGTATATGAAAGTATGTGACCTGGGTATGTACAGACTGGTCAGTCACCAGAAGGCAAGTTAGCATAGCTATGAACAGAGATGAGAAAACATTATCATTCGATATAAACATTTTACTGAACATTAATTGGATGACATTTGAATATGACGCTAAACGCATTTATACTATGAAGTACAAATTACCACGTCAAGACAAAGCATGGAGATCTGGGGCATAAAATGACTGCAACAATTGAAACGTGTATATATTGATATATATGTATTTGAGTTTTACTATTTAGAGGAACATAAAAATATTTACGTGACAATCTCTACAAACATTGGCTTTTAGGTGCACCTAACCCACTGTCATACATAACATTCATAGTCACATAGCTCTTACAGAAATCTACGTGTTTAAGTATTGAGTGTCACCCGCCTGAATGTGTCAGCAAACTTAAGTTGTAAGTTAATTTGCACCGTCAACATCCATCTTCACATAGCTCCTAAAACAAATGTGTACCACGTAACAAGGTGCATGTCGGTGTTTGACTATAGAAGTTCAACAACCCACTAAATATGTGGACAAACTTAAGTTGCAAGTTTCCTCAAGGTGAACGTGGGTGAAATAAGATGAATCTTTGTTGCAAGCCAACAGTATTTACTAATGTTATGAAACAGTTATATTTAATTGATGAGCAAATGTTATATCGATCTTTTCTTTGCTGTTTGAAACACATCTGATCTTGGGCTTGGTGTCAGTGCTGACATGTTGACCAAAACAGGAAAAGCCCGCTGTATCACAAATTTTTACTTAAACATTTATAATGGCCAATATTCATTCTTTCCCACATACAAATTAATGAACAATGATGAACAAGGCAATCAAATATTACATAGACAACTGTTTGGTACACACGGACATTTTATACATCAGGCATTAATCAGTTAATTAGTGTTCTGGTTGGCTGAGTGAGCGTGTAACAGTTTTAACTGTCAACTGCAAGAAAATAACTGTTGCCCGCTGCCACTTTTTTCCACTAAGGGCACTGCACATTTGACCTGGCCTTGCCAAATAGGCCAAATTTATATCATGTAAATGATTGTTGATTTATTAAAATGGAATAAAAGTGACGTGCTATTTGTTCATTTATTGTTCTTTAGTATAATAAAGGTAATGGTGTCCTTGCCTTTGTAGGACAGGAAAAACTGTAAACCTTGCGGTTGACAGTCCATCCCTCAGGTTTACAGTTCTTCCTGTCCCACGCAGGCAAGGACACCATTTCATTAATGTGTCATTTGCTATATGGTTAAGATTTGTCACTTCAAAATAATACATACTATCACTGAAACTTCACTTTTACATATGAACCTTTTTGCCTGATATGTATGCGTACTACCGGGTCCAGAAATAGAACAGCTAAGGGAGCTATGCCTGCCCCAGTGTACCCACTGGCCCTCACCTTAATCCTTCCATATTACAGTTGGGTCGTTACTGGGAGTTTGGATTTGTGTATTTGGTGATTTCTAGTGGTTGATCTGAATCTGCCTTTACAAAAATATGCTACACTTTGATTTATACTTCATTGGATGCTGCCATGTCACTAACTTATCAATTGTAGTTGAAATGGCACCTTTGTGTCAGCACTAGCGTATTTGTGATGGGGAGTCCCACCAAGAGGCTTCAGACTATGTAGCCTCCTCAGTTTCATTTTACAGATTTGCTCCACCAACACTGCAAGTCTCCCTAGGGATTGAAGGGTAAGCCTATGGCATGCAGCATTGCTGACAGTGTAAGATAAGTATGGAGGCCAGGCTTTCATATTTAAATTATGTCTGGTTTCATGACAATGTAGCCATGGTATTAGTTACCAGCTTGGAGGGGGGGGGGGGACTTTTCAGATGTATATTGATAGGTAATCCGCGAATTTATAATAAATTGAAATTCTTAATTTTGTTTGCTTGCTGTAAGATTTTTCCTTAGCAACAAACCCACATATTAAGCTTGGAATGGCAACCGTATCTAGAAAAGCTTTGAAGATATATAAGATTTAAAATTTCCACTGCTAGGCCTCTAATGTACTTAATTATTAACATCATGACTGTTCCAAACAATATGCATAATTTCACTACTACGTGTATCATGTTTATCACCGTGAATAGTTTGGAAGTTTACGGAATAGCAGTGTCTGACACAAACTGACCACAAAATTCACACGGAATTAAATAAATAAATAAATAAATAAATAAATAAATAAATAAATAAATAAATAAATAAATAAATAAATAAATAAATAAATAAATAAATAAAGCAACTGAGGAAGACCAAGAAGTGTGCACACACACAGACTTAGCAATGTAGGCCTATCCTTAATTCTGAAGGATTAGGTTCTCACGGGGAAATGGACAGTCAGTAGGCCTCGTAATAGTGGTAGGCCAGATCACGTACTAATGCACAGAATGTGACAGACAGTTTCATATGGTATTATGCTAAAAAGACAAATTAATTTTGAAAATATGGCAGAGTAAACATATACATGTACCAGTGACTTGGTGTTATTTTCAACTGGTCCATGACAGAGTATTTCTGAAATACAATATAAACCTAGGCAGAGTGATAATAATAGGCCTCCGCTTTGATCAGAAAAGTAACACTTGCACACACTGCAGTAGCAATCCATACAAAAGTTAAAGCTCAACGGAATTGAAGCACGAATCGCGACTTAAACAAATGATGCATTTTAACCAGTTACTGTTTCAAGAGGCTTGTGATGTGGAAAACGAAGTGAAGTAAAATGAAAGCAAAATAAATCTGTGTCATTTCATGCAAAATTAAGAAGTCATTTTATCAAAATTGAGACTCTTGTACATGTGAATGCAGCATCTGAATGCACACAAGTATTGCCCTCCAGATAGCTTAAACAGTTTTTGAGTATATCAACAATGTCTTGATAAGTTTTGCATAGAGTGATCATTTAATGCCTTGACAGAATATAGCGATATTATGCAAGTGTTTAGTGTAATAAATATGCAGTATTGTTGAATATTAAAAGGTTGTGTTTGGCTGGTGTTTTTATACTTGACTAGTATGGACAACATGTTATTTTTAACAAAAATATATGGAATTGTAAGTGTTCATCGATACGCTTAGATAAATATGTATGATTAGTAATGTGTGCCGTATCAAGTTGCAAATTACTTTATATCAAAATTATTTACCAGATACGTAAGGCAAATTGATTCATTACACATTCACATCCACTGAAAGTTGGGTGTACATCACTTAGCTCATTCATATGTAGAACAAAGTCATGTATTAAATAACTTTGATTGGATTTATTTAATTTTTAATCTATAGAGATCAAGCAACCTGGGGCAGGCAGAGCTGCATAAACTGAAAATATGTAATGCTAACGGATAAGTTCAGCCTCCCTGGCATTAAAAATAAGAGATCCTGATGTACATGTATTTGCCTGCTTAACAGACGTATGGCTGTGCTTTCTGCACTGCACTTGTGTGATTAAATCAGGCTTTGCATGCTTCAGAGGCAAAGACTATCTTTAACTTATTATGCAAATGATGCATATAGAAATAACTACCCATCTCACTAAAAAATTGTAGCAAATTAATTCCTGAAAATTATGTTGAAATCTATTATAATTTTGACAGGAAATGTAATTAACATATTTTCATATTCTTTTTTATTTATATTTTTTCATTATGCGGGAAGCTACCCTTGTGCCTTGAAAATGTCTAACTATGCTTACCACAAATCTTTAAATTACATTTACATGCAGGTGGTTTAAGCATTGAAACATCGTGGGAAATTTTGATTTCAATTTTATTGCAAAACAGTGAAATGTGGTTATATTTTTGGAGTGACCATTTTTCAGGAGAAATGTAACTACACATGACTGAAACTATGACAATGAGCATAAAATGGATATTGATTTCAATTTCTATGCTCTTCAATTTATACTTTTGGTTAATTTATCGCCTTTGTTGTGTTTCTTGTTAAAAGTCATGGAATGGTTGTAATTTACTTTACCAATGTGGACATCATTGATGGCTGGATGACTGTCCTGGTTGTAAGCCAGATAGATGTTTTTTGTATAAGCGATGTAGATATCATCGATGCTTCATGTTCATGATGTAGCGTGCTGCAGTGCACAGCTGTGTGTGGTCCATTATGTGAGCAGCAGAATCAGCTACTATCCGATATGCTGTCTCAAAAGCTATGGGGTCCTTCTCATATAGAGTCAGTGCATACAAGCCAATAATTAGGTGACAATGTCTGCAAAGCAGGAATCATAAACACTTATACAAATCAGGTTTAATTGTAGGCTTTCATACATAGTAACATGGATATAATAGATCCAAAGTTGAGTGCAACAAAAGCTTAACACCACTTTTGAGAACATTATGTCATCCTTCAAAACACATAGAATCATGCCATGCTGTTCTCATTAGGTGAACGTGTTGGCACAATGGCAAGTAGGTTTGATATGGCAATGGTGGTGAAATATGGAAAAGTGCATGAAACCAAAAGACAAGTATTGTATTAGTATACCAGTACCTTGAAAGAGAAAAATCAAAAGGAATATCAAGGAAGGCTATATTCGCAGTAAAGTTTATTTTAGAAGACAGACCATTTAAAAAAAAGTATAGAGACAAAGTTGCTCGATAATATATACCGGTGAAAAGAAATGAAAAACATGGGAAAGAAAATCATTGCCGGGGTTATACATGACTGCCAGTTCCTCAAAAGTGTCGAATGTCAACTGATAATGAACACGCCATTTAAGTGATGTGTTAAAACTATCCAATGCACCCTCTGGTCAGGAAGAACAATTGATAATATTACATGCAGGAAAAAAGGATGACTAACTGTGACCATGTAAATGTAGGCAAATATAACAATGTAGACTACCACCGTTATATAAATTCCAAAACATTCACGAAATGGTTTAAAACCAAACTTATTCCTGCATTGTAAGTGCCAAATGTGACCGTCCTTGACAACGCAGTTTATCATAATAAGAGAACTGACAACAGTACATCTCCCAACGTGAGCCACAGGCATGGTTATAGTCATGGGCTATCCATGCGGTCCGAAATTAAATACAAAACAAAACAGAGCTTTATCAAATACTTAAAAGAAACATGCTTCCTCCAGTGTATGAAACAAATGTCCTTGCTAGGCAACATGGACCTGTCCGTCAATGCGAATTTAACGTCACTGAACTGATATGGGCCAAGGTGCAGCATATTATAGCTGATAGAAATAAAGCTTTCAAGATTGAAGATGTAAAAGAACTAGCGCCAGTTGCGTTTGAAATTGTGTTTCGGGGAAATTGAGAACAAGCTGTTAAATATACTGACAAAATAGAAAAATACCCTTGTGCATATTGAAAATTTCATAGAGGAGATTCCCCAGATCATTATACATTTAGACAGTAACAGTTATAGTTACGTTGACAGCAAATCATCTAAGGAACATGACAATAGCAGTGGCCAGTTTTCAAATGGTAAGTTTAGAGATGTCAACTTTTCAGTATTGCAGGTTACAGTTATTTGCTGTCATGACCAGGTTTAAATTCAAATGGTTTGTTCATGATTAATACTACTTGTCCCACATGTTCATGGACTGCTTCCAATATTACCCACTGTTCATAGCTACTGATAGTAACTGGATAGAAAAAAGGCACAATTCTGGTACCACTATTGTCCATGGATTCGGCAATTACCCGCACATAACAAAATGTATTTTCTATCCTGCTTTTTCCTAATGATTTTATTTCTTTGAAACAGTCAAGTTTTATGGACTTTAATACTGATCTTGGTCCTCCATGCATCTAGGGTCAGGTGTGGCGTATGAGATTAAGTGCAATAAAAGCCTTCTCGGTTTTGCTCTCCTGTAAACGAAATAAAGTAAATCGCCCTACTGTGTACCTTTATGACTCTGGCTTACTTGACGCCACAAGCGACATCCGTTTACGTTTTTTCATGACCTCACCCAGCACCTTCACATAACTGGCATTGCCATGAAGGCAAGCGAAGGTATATACGGAAATCCCAGAAAAATTTATCTGTTCATGATTCTCCATTTCTTTTAATATGGGTGTGTTCTGTTTAACAATTCAAGCCAAGCAAGGGCTGTATGATCTTTTGCAAGTATACGTACAAAGCAGCCAGGATTTGCGCATGATACAATAAAATTCACATCAAACGATAAGATACTTGCTGAAATAGGTTGGCAGCCATCACATACATGCAGGGAACCTTATCAACCAGTACTCTTGTATAAGACTCTTAATAAACTTACCCCACCATAGTTTAACTTATAAAGTGTAGGAATTACGTTGTTTAAAGTCGTTCACATGCATATGGAAACGCCTGTCAGACCAGATTTATATCTATCCCACATTTCCAATCTTCTTAGCAAAAACAACCAAACTTCATTTCTCCGTCATGAAATCCCCTCCCCCCCCCCCCCCCCCAAAAAAAAGAGCTAGCACATCCAAATTTCACTGTTAAACCTACCTCGTAATAGACTCTTAGAAATCATGTCATATTGTAGTGTTTATCTTACGTATGAATCAAACAAGGATGCCATCATTTTTTTTTAACAAATATGTTTACGTTAAAATGTTACATGCGGTTTATGGTAGTGATAACTATATCATATTCAACTACATTTCGATTCATGCACAATTGTTACATGATGTGACAAGACCACTTTTCCTTTGATTATAGGCACCCTTAATCAGCTTGGTGCAGAGAGGATTGTAAAACAAACTATGGACGCTCGCTGTTAAGACCACCTAATGGACTGTAAAATGTGGTCTCAATTGGTGGTACATTTATCTGGGAATAGAAAATAATTGATCGATCCTCAATACTGTTAATATGATATATTAGGAAATAAATGAAACCGACTGTGTCTAAAGAATTTAATTTTGTTATCAATAGCAACAGACGCCACGCGCTTGATTAGCGTTTGAGCCAGAATATAGTTTTTTCGCATGCCAGAACTACAACTGCCAGGTTATGAGAGCGTTAAAATTGTGCGTAAATTCGCCTGGCGCATTGCCTAACATTTTCATAGAGGAAAGCAAATTAGTGTTTGATTAAATCGATGGGCCACCCACTCGTACGATTTCCTGTCGGCCTTAACAGAATCTTAAACACTTTTTTGCACATCTGTACATGAAAGCAAAGATCCGTTGCGAGCTTTTAATGTATGTGTAGCTCCAGTCTGAGATGAGGACAACATGATGTAATCTCATACCTTGTACATGTTATTCCCCACTTCACACACTGTCGTGATCAAACCTAATTCCACATAGACAAGGTGTACATAAAGAATGCAAACAAAGCAACTGTGCTACTAAAACTTAGGGATTAATATGTTATTTTAGGGAACGCTATCTTGATACACAGTTCAATTAAAGTAAAAGCCACTCACAGTAAACTTCTTTGGAGCCTGCAGCAATGATTACATTTACGTCGTTTTCAATGAAAAATAAAGTGTTTTTTGTTTCAAGATGCCGCACAAACGACGAGGGGGTTTTGCCTTTAATTCTATGCCTGATGTGCTTAACGGTTATATATGTACACAGAATGATGGTGGTTTATCCGTCTCTACCAATGCTTTGGTCTGCCCCGAGTAGTTTTTAAATTAAAATTTTAGCATATTCATTTAACCTGGAGAACCTAATAGCACATCAAGATAGTCCTAAAAAACAGGCTCTCCAGACATAGAGAAACACACAAGATATGCACAACACACACTGGACAACACAATTCACAACAGATACAGTGGTAGAATACATCGTCATGCCGGCTGTCAAGCGAATAGTCGCAGGCAGAATATGTCGATAAAGAAAAGAAAATGAAAATAATATGTATTAAAAAAAATAGCAGACAAGAAAAGGATTCAGTCACAATCCTTATATGGATGTGTGATATAATTCGTTTGCATATGCTGACAACAAACAGAGATCCTCATTCGGTGCCAGAAAAACACAGCTGATGTGAACCGACCTTAAAGTGTTTGTAAAGGCACCTTCTGTATACCTTGGCCAACATCAATTACAATATACTAATGAGATAGACATACTTGGAATTACGTATTCAAAAACAGGATCATGTGACCAACATGTTCCTAACAGGATTTCAGTGGCAAGACGCATTATGTATATGGATAAATACTCTGACAAGGTGCAAGTCCTAGCCTGGAGTCGCCAGTGGCGTTAAATCCTGTATCTGGAACTCTGGTGGCGTACCCAGTATAACATTCGGTCTTGACTCTGTATGCACGAACTCGAATCAGCCCAGGGTAGAACGATTCAAAACAGTCCTGGTCTGGGCAAGCGCCCTCACCATTCTCAACTATTGTGTGCTTTAAATATAAAAAAGTGTGTCCGAAGTCGACAAGCGTGACACGATTTCTGTGGCTTCGAGACTCTTTAAAGTCCATTCACCGGCATGCAAATTATTTGTTTGTCCTGTTGCTTTACAAGTCGTCAAAGGAGTCACCATCCCATGCACTCTAGTAGATAGACTGAATAAATTTGACGTAATACTTTTACAAGTGGTGCTTAGAGGGGCGTGGGTGCCCACCGGTGCTAGTAACACATCATTAACTGAAGCAACTGGCTTAAAAGGCTCTTTGAAATCCTGGTGCACCACCAGAACTTCAGTGTAATTGGATCGAATGAACACCAGATAGTCAAACTTTTAACCGAAAGTAAGAATTTGCCAAGCTGTTACTGCGTTTTAACCTTTTCAAAATTATGCAAGTTGCATAGCAAATTTTAAGTAGATTGTCATTGAAATGCACAGGAGTAAAAAAAAAATACAACAGTTGCTCATGTGTACATGGACTGCGCAAAATTTTAATAAGGGCGACCAGGTTTTCATGCAAAGCCATTTTTAGAGAGCATTTGAAAATCACCAATCACAAGTACAGATTAGACTGCATGCTTGTAAACTTTGATTTGGACGCAAAAAGATGAAATTTCTTTCGGTTTGATTTGCATTTGAAAACGTTCTCCATGTCTTCCTACCAACCTACCTGTCAATTTATCTGCCTATACCTAGCTTACGGTCCTCAATGAGGCATTTCAGTCCGTCATATTTGACCAGGATTCGCAAGTAGTTTTTCTTCAAGCCTGTCTGTCGCTGCATCATTAAGTGGTTTGATCCCATCCATAAAACCCTTGTCATTAAGTCATGCTTGCAAACAAATATAGAACGTGTACATTGCTACTCAACAAAAATGGCCGTTATATCCCGTTGCCTGCCACGAGCAACGTCGAGGTTTTAATTTCGTGCGTTATTTATACATAATGTTGTTTGTCAATGTGTCGCATATGAATTATCCAAATAGAGTCAGCCTTTCCTTTTTTTCTCTTTGCCCATAGTCCACAGATTTTTTTAAAAAATCAGATTCACAACATTAATTTTTATTTCAAATAGAAGTAAATGCATACATACAGTTTGCTAACGACAAAAACACATAATTTGCATATCAGTGTGAGAAAAATATGGATCATCGTACATCACAGCAGTCAGGATGACCCAGCTAAGGATGTAAAACATCCGCTACCACTGGGGACACCTACATCAATATTGACCATTAAAATAACACATATTTTCATCAGAATCCTTTTATAATTGTCCGTCACGTGAAAGAGAAAAAATCTCCAGCGTTAATAGACAGAAATGCGGAGTACAATTAGAAGTCATTATTACAGACAGAGCAATCCACAATTTGACAAATTTCAAAGTACTGATTTCTGTAAAATAATTTGCATATTCAGAGGAACCTGGGCATGAGTGAGTATGTTTTTTTTTTTTTTTTGTGGTTTGTTTGTTTGTTTGTTTTTGTTTTTCTGAGGTCACTATGGGTGTGTCTAAGATTAATTTAGGCTACCAGTGCCCTATGCACTTTTCGGTAGGTGGATATGAAGGGGTGGCATACTGGGAAACGTTACAATTTCCGGTGGGGTCTCTATGAATAGCAGGCAATGCAGAAAATGTTGTTAAAGTAGGCAGCTTATTCATTTTTGGTGTATCTGTAGCAAAATTTTAAAGCTTTTAGTTTGAACAACTTAGTAACTTTCAAAATTTCAATTCTTTGATTAATGGATTGGTATGTGCATGAAAGTGTGAAGAGCATATCAGTCAAATGGCAGATTTTTGAAGTTTCAAAATGCGTTCACAGGAATAACCCCAAGTTAGTATGGAGTAGTTTATGTGTGACAGAAAAAGTGATTAAAATTAGATTCTGAAGTAGGGTGTGTCTGGGGAACAGATGATGTGGCCCTTTAAGTACCCAGATGATGCGAACAGTTTTATTTGCAATTTTATTTATATGTGCATACATAACGGCCTTAAATATATTGGGAGCATGGTTATGTTTAATGGTCCTTATTTGCGTACTTTTATGGGATGCTGAAGAACGTTAATTTCAACACTCAGGTTGCTGAATGTTAATGTTGCAGTGTAATACGTAATCACGCAGACGTACAGACACATCTATCTATCTATCTATCTATCTATCTATCTATCTATCTATCTATCTATCTATCTATCTATCTATCTATCTATCTATCTATCTATCTATCTATCTATCTATCTATCTATCTATCCGTCGTCCGTCTGTCCGTCTGTCTGTCTGTCTGTCTATCCGTATGTATATATATATATATATATATATATATATATATATATATATATATATATATATATATATATATATATATATATATATATATATATATATATATATATAATTCGCCGTTATGGATCTCTAGGCACCAGTTCATATAAAAAGAAACCTATAATTTCAATTATTTCATTCAGATGACCTGAACACTTGGATACTTTACCACGTAAATTGGCATCCCTTACTTACGAGCCTTCACCACGATGGTTGCACAGTTTTGTTTCTAACCAACCTACGCCGGCAGAGTGGGTCTGCAGGCCACATTGTATCTTATGAACAGGATGAAAGAGTCCTATTGGTCGACCTTATAGAAGAACCTGATACTACAGGAGTCCCACAAGGTTCAGTTTGGGGTCCATTGCTGTTTGTTGTGTATGTAAAGGATATTGTTTAGTCTGAAATACGCCCTTTTGCTGACGGCAACTCTTTATACATCATAATGAACAATTATACTGAAGCAGTTAATAAATAGACAAATCGTGACCTTGAATCAATATCACAACAATCAGACCAGTGGTTTGTTTCTTTCAACCCCAACAAAAATAAAGCAATGACGGGCTGTGAAGATTGACATGAGCTTAGGAGAAAAAAAAATACTTCTGTTAGGAAGTATTAATTGAACTGCTACATCTAACCTTAGGAATCTCTTACCAGTAACAATATCGGGTCGCACTCAACGGATTAAAACTCTGGCGCTAAAAAATAACGTTCTATAAATCTCCCTCCCCATCAGCCATGCAGGAATGGAATGTATTAGCACCACATGTAGGGATATAGACCGTGTACATGAGTTTAAACGGGGGGGGGGGGGTAAATTCAGACAACCCAAAAGTAATGAAATGTATTATACTGGGGAAAGAACAATTGCTAATATTCATGCATGAGTACGAATGGGCTGCACCAACTAACCAGTGGTCTCTACAAAAAATGGTGTTGTTGAGTCTCTGTCATGTTCGTGAGGAGCAAGGCTGTTAAATGTTCACTACATCCTCGCTGAAGTGACGGATATGTTCTACCCAGGAACGAGTTAAAAATAAAATAAAATCTTGTGGCAGCTTCAATATCAAAATATTACTGTTGGGGATCTAAAAAAGCGTGATTACAAAGTAACCACGAGGAAATTGTTGCGGCAATTCATAAATATATAATGCTTTCTGTAAGGTTTGAAACATAATTTTGTGCAAGAATTTGGTGAAAGGGTATTCTGCTTACACACCGTTCCATTTCTTCTTTTTTTTTCGATTGTGGTCCTGTTTGGTATCTTTCTGTGTGCTGCTGTTTCGAAACCTCCATGTTGTCTCGTGCATATGTACAAGAGACCTTCATATATAGGCTCGTGACCCGGTCTGCCAATGCAATATGTTCAAAGGCCGGACAGCAAAGCCTAGATTTTCCTACCGGAATGCAATAAGCCAATAAATGGCAAGTGGATGTTTCCTTCAGCCCATCAGCCAGGGTCATAAATTGATACTGTTGAAACTTCAACTGAGGTGTAAAGAGATGCACACATGACTGTGGTTTTTGTATTTATCTGATGGATTTTATTGAAACAAGACAAACATATCCTGTGTGGTATATCAACTTCCAGTCATCAATACTTATCTGCGTAAACTGAAGTCCATACATTCATGCATTTGACCAAGCTCTACTGACACAAACGACCGAAACTTCATTTTACAGGAATTTGATGATGGCAGGTTTTGAGTATTTTTAAGTGGCAATTAGGCAAATAATTTTTGTTGAAGATTTTTGTTATGTACCTGTGTGAGTGTGTTTGTGTGTGTATGTGTGTCTGTCGGTCTGTCTGTAGGGAACGACCTTGAGCACGATGTATTTGATCATTCTGTATTATTATCACTACCCTTTATCTCCTTACGGACCACATTCTAAAGCTTTCGAAAGTGGGTTTCCGACTGGTTGTCTAATTTTCACTTTTGAAAAAATATGTATATATATATATATAAAATATATATATATATATATATATATATATATATATATATATATATATATATATATATATATATATATATATATATATATAAAACAACTTGCTCGCTTCAGTACAATCGGACAAGAGTGGATAAAATTGTAGTAAAATGTTTTATTATAATAGTACAAGTTCACATCTGACACAAGACACCAGACCACTAGTGGTAATACGCTTTCCAGTGGCTCAATGATCACTGTGTTGGATTTTTTATTTGTCCAGACAATAGTTCTAAGGGTCAGGGGTTCAAATCCCATTGCAGTTGACAAAGCATTATGACATTTTTCATATGATAGTACGTTACTGTTTCTTTGTGTTGTGGACTATTGCTCTTAATTTGAAATCATATCGGATGTGCATTTACCTACAAATAATGAGAATTGTCAGTCTATGGAGTCACCCAATAGTGTCAATGTATAAGCGATATTTATTTATTTATTTGTTTGTTTGTTTTTTGTTTGTTTATTGGTTTGTTTCGTTGTTCGTTGGTCCGTTCGGTCATTCATTCATTCATTCAGGTGAAAGAGATCCCTATTATCTGGTGAGATCAAAATGCGGGTATTTGTGGTTTACACTCCCATTTCACTATTTTACCATAACTTATTTCACACGGAAATTTACATCCTTGCCTGGGAGAACATAATTTGTTGCTGCCATGTTTTGTCACTGAATATAATTTCGCGGCATGTGTGGCGGAAAGCGGTGAGTATTTCATCGATGCGGCTTGCTGGTTATTTTGTTTATCATTCGCCTGAGACCAGGAATACTCAGGATTCCTGGTCGCAGCTTTTGCGTAGAGGTTTGCAGGTTTGTGAGTTTCCTCTGGGCATTCCATGTACCTGATGGCCAGGATGCACAGGGAGAAAGTTTTTGAGTAAGACAATGTAGAAAGAGTCTGTGATGAGTATTAATCCTACCACTGAGACGGGGTCTTATTCGTCGTCATACTTACTGCGATATATTGTAATATTTACCCTCACGGGAAAGCATAAATGGGAAATGAATGAATTGGATAGTGTTTAAATGCTAGCGACTTCATCAAAGAAACTTGCGCGACGTCATCATATCTTCCGCGTGGTTCAGAGTGAAAATAATAAAAATAAAACAAATAGATAAATAAAATAAAAAAAAAAACAAATAAATAAATAAATAAATAAATAAATAAATAAATAATATATAAGCTAGAAAAGAAGATTTGCTTCACAGCAAATCTGTCGAGGCGCCTTCAAATTGAGAACAGTTTGCAATGCGACACTGCCACTGTTCAACATAATTTCAGTTTCGTGTATTAACCTAATTTGCATAATTTAAAAACTTAAAACTTTTGTTCGTTGTTCATTGGATGTGGCCATGTCACAAGCTTATAAGCTAAAGTTGAAAGACACCAATATCTATATGGATGTGGCGAGGTCACAAACCTGTGAATTGAAGTTGAAATGGCATTTGTATCTTTAATACTTTTGAAGCTATTCAAGATTTAAACCGTATAAAATTACCTTCTTTGCACAAATTCAAATCCTACAAGTTTGGTTCGTGGTTCATTGGATGCGACTTTGCCACAAATATATGAATTAAAGTTGGAATGGCATCTGCATGTGTAATAGTTTTGGAGATATTCAAAATTTTAAATTTTCCAATTCCTAATTAGCATAATTTGAAATTTTACAACTTTGAAGTACTCTATATTAAATTGGCAGGTATCGCAATTTTGTATATACACATTAAAACTTTGTGTCTATCTGCATTAGTTAAGAAATATGGAGCTTCTAAAATTTTAATTTCCCATAATTTGAATAAGCATGACTATTCCAAATTATATATATTGCATCATTTTTAAAATCATGACTTATCCAAGCCAGGTGCTCAATTTGAACGGCAGGACTGTCATCATGTCAAATTTGGTGGTTTTCGGAACAAAAGGGGCCGAGAAAAACTCCGGGCAAATCTGGTCGTAGAGAAGAAAGAAAAAAAGAAAGAAAGAAAGAATTCTTGGAAAAACAAAATGTCTGGGTTGGCACCCAGACATAATAAATAAATTCAATCTCTCTTGGCTCCATGTCCAATCTAGTCACTGTCTATGTCTCAACATATACCTTACTTAATTACCACTATCACGTTCTATGTATATTACATTTACATAATTTTGACAGACAGGACCGGTATTGTGGTTACCATCACCCATTAGTCACAGATGAAAACCTTAATGCACAATTACTCTTGCCAATTCGACAAACCTCTATGTGCTCCGAATTGACATAAAGATTACCGATTCATATTCTATTTAACCCGACCCTTCATAGAAGTACCAGCATGTGTACAGTTGCAGAGATCACAAGACGCATAAGGATAACCCCAGTCAACAGTTTTCCTCAGCGCGTTTGGGGCGCAGGCGCTCCAAGGAAAGTTGTTGCATTAGGCAGAACATGGCAACAAAAGAGATAAACGATTTCGTAACATGTAACATGCAACATTTCGCGAAAAGATATTTCCGGGCGATGGCAATGGTAAGCCACCTGCGCAACTCTGTCAGAAATCGCGTAGAACCACGTCAATGTGACTGATGTCACATCGATCTCCATGTCCGTTTTAATGACCTTTCAAATTAAGAAAAAAAAAAGGTATAAAAATAGAGTGAACACTGCGGCAAACTTCTATGTCGAAATCTAGAGAATGTGCTTTGAACACGGTCATAGTTTCCAGGAATCAAAATTCAACACCACGCTACACAAAAGGATTACGGCTATGGCATTATAAAAGCAACATCCGTCAATAGTATAAGTATCAATGGAACTTCAAACAACGTATTCTGTGTCCATACCTGCAATTCGATACACGTCTTTTGCCCGGTATGCACGAACATAGCCCGCAGCCAAAGGTTACCGGGTTTATCCACAGTAACCAGGTAGACGGATATTACATGCACAAACACAGTTAGCCCCGAGTCCGGATAGGGGTTAGTTTAAATGAGAGCTTGAGAGGCTTCTTCTCTTTGTACAATACAGGCCGGTCCCTTTGTGTGATGCATTTTGATATTCAGACCGGAAAACATTAAAACCAACGGACTGCATGGCTGAAACGTGTATTTTTTCCTTCCGTGTGTTTTCGAGACATGACAAATTATGATTCTTTCATAAACGGAATACAGTTTTTCCTCTCAATATCCGCACCATCCTGGGCGGGGAAAGATTCAAATATATGCTGAAAAATATGGGTATAAATTCACGTCGCTTCCACAATTTTCGCAGCAATCTCTTTATCAACAAATCGGCCATGCATACCTGATAGATGCAAGTAGATTTATTTGCGACAAAGGCCCAGCTGACCTTCAAACATCGCCTAAATTATGAATTATAACGATGACGATGGATATAATAGAAATTTAAATAACCAGAAGCCAGACCTGTGTCGATAAAATCAGAAATATAGCATTGGCGTCAGTTTTTCATAAGCTTATTTAAACGTTTTTATTAAATCTATTTTCATGGAGCGATTAAAATTGACGATTGAGTATCAGTAACAGTGTTGGTGCCGTATCTTTAAGTTTCTATAATCTTGTTTTCAAAGGGTTCAAGTCTAGTCTGCCCTCCGAGTGCGTTGAAAGTACGTTTTTTTCGAACAGACAATATTTAGTTTCAGTTTCAAAAAGGACAACAAGGACTGTATCTTATTTGGTGATAAGATGCTTCGCATAGCCCGAGACCAATAATGGACAACAACAAAGTATAACCTGACCCAAATTAATATAACAATTCATACTTAGGAGTGTAAAAAGAAACAAGAACTCGAAAAAAAAATGCTTTCAAATCTGTCTTGCTGTGGTTGCCTTAAAAATGAAAACAGTTTGAAATTCCACAGTTTGCCATTGTTCAACATAATTCAAATTTTGTGTATTCGTCCAATTTGCATAAATTAAAATGCTACAACTTTGGTTCTTGGTGCATTAAATATGGCCATGTGACCAACTTATAAACTGAAGTTAGCATGGCACCGGTATCTATAATAGTTTTTAAGCTATTCAAGATATTATTATTGTTATTATTATTATTATTATTGTTATTATTATTATTATTATCATCATCATCATCATCATCATCATCATTATTATCATTATTATTATTATTATTATTATTATTATTATTATTATTATTATTATTATTATTATTATTTGCGTGATTTTCATAAATTAAAACCTACAGATTCGGTTCATGGTTCATTTGGATGTGTGTTTATGCAAGTTATATAAGCTTTCGATATCGTGTATTCGCCTTATTTGCTTAAATTAAAATATTGGTTCATGCTTCATTGGATGCACCTGTGTCACAAACCTATAAAGTGGACTTGAAATAGCACCTCAATTTATACCCGTTTTCAAGCTATTCCAGATTTAAATTGTGTGTATTTTCCCTATTTGGATGAATTTAAATTCAATAGCTTCGCTCCCTGGCTTACTTGATGCGGCTATGTCACAACCCTACAAACTTAAATTGGAAAGGGCACCTCTATATATAATAGCTTTGAAGTTATTCAAAATTTAAATTTTGTGTATTCACTTAATTTGCATGGCTTTAAATTTTACAATTATGTTTCATTGGATGCGGGTATGTCACACATCTTTAAATTGAATTAGGAATGGCACCTTTATCTATAATAATTTTGAAGCCATTCATGATTTATACTTTGCATATTCACCTAATTTGTAAAAATTAAAATCCTACAATTTTGGTTCATGGTTCATTGAAGCCACTTTGCTATAAAACTGTAAATTGAAGTTAAAATGGTAACTCTATCTATAACAGTTTTGAAGCTATTAAAGATTTAAATTTTTTGTACGCACCTAACTGACATAATTAAAAATTCTACAACTTTGGCTCATGGCTCATAATTGGATGTGCCTATGTAACAAACCTACAAAAATGGAATGTGAAATGGCACTTCCATGTATGATAGGTTTGAAGTTGTCTAAGATTTAAATGTTTGTGTATTCGCCTCATTTGCATAAATTGAAATTTTAAAATTTTAGTTCATGGTCACTTGGGCGCAAGTGTTTCACACAAAGGTCTAAAATGGAGTCGGAATGGCCCATCTAGGTATAATAGTTTTGAAGTTATTCTAAACTTTGTGTAGTTCAACTAATTTGCATTAATTAAATTTTTACAATTTTAGATCTTGGCTCTTTGAATGCAGCTTGGTCAATAACTTTTAATTTAAAGATAGAATGGCACCTCTCTCTATAATAGTTTGGAATCTATTCAAGATTTATATTTTGTATATTTATCTTATCTGTATAAATTAAAATTTTACCCCCTTGGTTCATGGTACATTTACTGACAACTGTGTCACAATCTTATGAATTGACGTGGGAAAGGAACCTCTATCTAAAGCAAGTTTTTAAGTTTCTTAAGATATAAATTTTGTGTATTCACCTGATTGGAACAAATTAAAATTTTACCATTTTGGATCATGGTTCATTGGATGTGGCTATATCACAAATCCATACATTGAAGTCGTGATGGCACCTCTACCTATAATAGAATTGAAGCTATTCGATATTTAAATTTGCACATTGACCTTATTTGCAGCATAAATTAAAATCCTACAACTTTACTTTATGGTTCACTAGATGTGGATATACCATAAACATATAAAGAACAGTTGCAACGGCATCTCTATCTAGTTTTAGAAATATTCAACTTTTAAATTTGTCAATGGCCCAAAATAGCATATTTTCAATTCTGACATTTTCTGTCCATTGTATTGGCAGGTGTCACAGACCTATAAGTGCACATTACAGTTTTGTGTCTACATGTGGCTGAAATAGTGTGGACGACGTTGAGCTTTTAAAATTTTAACTGCACTTTAATTTGCATAATTTTAAACGTCATGACTATTGCAACTAATATGCTACTGGTCGGTCAGTCAGTCACCGAGGAAAGTTTTGTGGTTTTAGGAATAATAGTGTCGGCGAAAAACTCAAAAAAACTCAAAAAAAAAAAAAAAAAAAAAAAAACTTGTCGTAAAGAAGAAAGAAAGAATTGAAGAAGAAAATGCCTGGCTTCGCACCCAGACATAAAATCGATAGAATTTGTCATACATATTTCGCAGAAATTGATGATAATGATGTTGATGACCACGATGATGATGATAATATAATATGTTGTTTATTTCATTGGTTATTCTGTTTTACCAAAGCAGACAATTACTTGCATCGTGATTCCCCTCTAGCCTTGACGCTTCTGCATACCGAGAACCATTGACGTTTTCAGTTGCTCCGTGAGAAATCAGACTTGCGGGTAGGTCTCATGTATACTTTATTAACCCCCCTGCAACTATAATTGTGCATTAGTCGGACACCAAGGATGGCAGAGAATATGGACCTGCACATAATGGTGTTGAAAACATTCAGGTGAGCGACTGGTTTTACAGGTGCCCATACCCTGTGTTTTCTGAATATCACCAAGGGCTTTGTCATGTTGTCCCTCCGATCTAATTCGGACCCCCTTACAATGGGTTAAGCTTACTTTCTTAATCTTTTAACACTTTAAATCAATCCTCTAATGCCCAGTGTTAAGTCAGTGCAGAGGTAACTCTGTTTTATCCTGAGGTTGATTTTTTTCTTTTATTTGCACATGTCTGGTGTGGTGTTAACCTGAGGCTGAACCCTTAGTTAGTACTGAACCTGTCTTCTGCGCAGTTTAACACCACGGTTAAAAAACGTGATTCCCCATGGAGACGTACTTTATTTATTTATTTATTTATTTATTTATTTATTTATTTATTTATTTATTTATTTATTTATTCATTCGTTTATTTATTTATCTATTTATTCATTTATTTGGTTGTTTGTTTATTCGTTTATTTATTTATTTATTTATTTATTTATTTATCTAATCATTCGTTTATTAATTTATTTGTTTATTTATTTATTTATTTATTTATTTATTTATTTATTTATTTATTTATTTATTTATTTATTTATTTATTTATTTATTTATTTATTTATTTATTTATTTATATGTTTCTGTTTTCAAATTTTTATGATAGAGTTCTTATCACTGTGACGCTGATTGTGAAGTCGGTGAAAAATAGGTTATGATCAAAATGGCTGCTATCTGGAGTGGATAGTTGATCTTGAAATTGTTGAAAGGCTGTTAAGGAAGATAAGAATACTGCAGGATAGAAGTAATCCGTTTCACAAATAGGATGATGACGGATTTCTCTCCTTTTTCGCTTTACAAAACAAGCCATTCTAAGGTTTGTAGAAAGACAGCTGCAACGTGTGCAGAAACATGAATTTTCTATTTTTCCAGTTTTTGAGCCATTGATGTCCCTGTAGTTCCGTGGAAGCGGGGAATTTTACACACAGATACGGATTTATTTGAAGAACATAAAAAAGTGTAAGTACTATTATTTTGAGTACGTGTTAGCACTGTTAGCAGAGTGCTGAAGAATTGCTGTAGAGCACTGGCTTTGTTGTACAGAAGGCACATCTTCTTCTCACAGAAACAAGATGCCAGGCGAGGTCGGGAATCATTTTGTAGTACTTTTATTTTTACATTGTTTTATGAAAAAGAAATACATATATATATAAACACACAGATACAAACGTACATGCATACAACAAAAATTATGTGGCATTCAAATAAATTTTGTGATAATGTTTATCTGACCTTGCATTTCTCATCAGTGCAGCAGTCTGTGTATACATATGTAAAAATATATGAAAAATTGAGATGTAATTACGTCATATTCTCCGACTGAGGCAACATCACCATGAAATACTGCGTCATCAACAAATGCATTTGTGAGACTGGACGTTTTTTGTGGAAAAAGATTGACGACATTTGGGGACATGGATGACATTCAAACGAACTGCGTTCTTCCTTCTGTTTTTTCCTTTTTTTTCCTCGCCAAACTATTGCTTTGCCTTATTTTTTATGTTTTTTCCAGGCATCTCTCAACTGCCTTTTCGTTTTTCTTGACACCCAATGCCCTGCATTGAATTTGCTTGTTGTTGCGTCCCAGTCTTTTTCCTTCTTTTCCACCATTCTGCTATAATTTTTGTTTTGTTTTCAATTATATCTTTGTGTTCCTCCACTAAAGGTGTTTCTTTTTCCAACGTTGCACAGTTCACTTTTCAAACCATATTTCACCCAAATAGCAAGAAATATATTTATTCTGTACTGGTGTATTAGTGCACACTACCAGAATGACGAAAAAGGGACAACATTTCATTCAGTGTGGACCAAGTTGGTTGAATTAACATTGTGAATTTCATGAATCTGGCGTCAACCTCAGGTTGTGCAACCAGCACTTAAGTGAACCTACAGCAAACCAGCTGGTGTCACACAACTCCAGGGTTAACCCCAACCCAAGCTGGAATTTCACTATTCCTCCATGTCAGAGTTAACTCTGCGTTCAGCCTAGGGTTAACACAGATGTGTGAATCCGGCCATTAAGTTGATGTTATAATATGTGACATCTCAACGATTTTCCCTTTGCCCATTTCACAGTTTCTGCTATCCAAAAATATTACTGGTTGATCTGGACAAGAGACTTTGTGCACGTAAACGCATTTCGTTCTTGCTTTTCCTTTTCATAATCACTAAAAAAAGTTATGTCTCTGTAAGATAAGTGCTAAGCTGAATTTTAGGCCAAAACATTTTACTGACAATGGTTGCCACAATATCAGCTGCCATGTCACCTAAATAATGTTATGAATTTCCTTCAAACTAACACAGACGATTGAAAATTGAATATATATATATATATATATATATATATATATATATATATATATATATATATATATATATATATATATATATATATATATATATGACAAAACACGCCCTATAATATTTTTGATTGGGTTTCAATTCGCAATTTCTTCCGCTGTATGTTTTATTTTCCAATAAAATTCCCCCACCCCCAGCCCCATATATATATATATATATATATATATATATATATATATATATATATATATATATATATATATATATATATATATATACATATATATATATATATATATACATATATATTACCATGGTTTCACTTGTGTATTATTTTTATCACGAGTTGTGAACCGAGATTATAATCGAGCGGAGGGAAGCGAAGCGAGTGAATGATCTCGGATCACTACCAGTGATAAAACATAAAACACAAGCGCAACCATGTTGTGGTTTATATATTTTATGATTAGGGATGTTTTATGGTAATATATGTAGTTCAACATGTTAGTTCTAATATGGTATGAGCTCAGCACCACCCGCCGACAACGTTTCAAGAATGTCAGCGACGACTGCCTATCCCGCCTTCTTCTTGTCGTCCGCACAGATGCCGAACTCCTCCGACCACCTACGGAAATGCACGAAGAGACAGCTTATATCACTGATATCATTAATATTTACATATATCGTCTTTTTTCATGGATATCGAGTATCCATGCATTTTGACGAATGTATGAAAAATACACAAGCCTGTTATTTCCCCGAGATAGGCCTCATCTTTTTAATATTACAGTCATCAAAAAAAGTGAACACACGGACTGATTCAAAATTCATAGCATGTAACCTTTACAACAAAATGATACTTGAAAGCATTTTTTATGCAAAAAGTTGTATGTTTGTGTATTAACGACTATATTCCATCGTTAAAATCACGCGGCAAAGAATGTTCTGGAGACTGGCTCGGTATTCTGGTGTGAAATGATCTTTGATCTTTCGAAGTGAAAACGAGATGAAATATAAGAATATTAAAAATATCTGAGTACACACAATATTTTACAAGTAAGGTTTGTAGAGTGACTGGCTCTCTTTGCATTGAAAGGATATTATATCATGCGTGTGTACAATTACGCCTACAACACACTTGATCGTAAATCACCGCATATACTGAAATAATGTCAATGCATATATACGTTCTCGCACTCGCTTTTTTAAGCACGCACATAAAATCACCCCTGCTGTAGAGATATTTATACGTTGCATAATAAAGCAACAGTCGATGGGATTCAATGTTAAAGTGCATTAAAATAAACGATAGTTGTCGTTTTAATGGGGCGGGGTGGGGCATAGAAGGGATAGAAAACGGAGGTGAACATATATAGGGCACTTATCTTATCTAAATGGACTAAAGCAGCAGAGAGTGGTGCTGGTCATGGGTGTGCTGGTGGTGGATGTGGATGTGGATGTGCTGCTGGATGCAGTGGTGGATGTGGATGTGGATGTGCTGCTGGATGCGGTGGTTGTGGTGGTGGTGGATGTGGATGTGCTGCTGGATGTGGTGGTTGTGGCGGTGGTGCACCTTGAAAAAGCTAAAGTTTCCTTCTGTGACACGCAGATATCACGGGTTGAATAGACGAGGTCTTTATCAGGATGGCGCTCAATAAAAATGTAAAAACCTTTTTAGGGAAATTAAACTTTGCTACAAAACATTCAATCAAAGGTAAATAAATGGGGCATGGTATAATATGTTAACAAACACACACACACACACACACACACACACACACATATATATATATATATATATATATATATATATATATATATATATATATATATATATGTATATATATATACATTCATATATACATACATATATACATACATACATAAGCATGGTTTGTTGTCGATACGAAGAATATCAACGAGCACTGGGTGCCAGATATGTAGAATTAGTTCGTTTCGCTCACTGATTCTGCTATATGGTATCTGAGTTGATAGTTAGGAAACTAAGGGCTGTTCCAAAGATATCCTACGGGGAGGTGGACGGCAATTGTTTTTGTCCGCTACCTGGACGCTTCAACCAAACATACATGTCCTTGGGAAAGAGGGTTAAATAAAACTATATCTACTGTGGGTAGAGGTATCTTCATGCAACATTTTTCCGATAGATTACTATATCTAGTTATATTTATAAATGATAATAAATTCAAGGACTTTTAAATTTGTTCCCACCCGTTTGTTCTCACTTCTCCGTTGACTCCGATTTCTCTTCCCACCTATTGTAAAACACTTAATTCTGGCAGCCTATTATGTCAAATTACAACATATACAATTGGATTGGGCACCAGTATATAGTGACGCTTCAGTAGCCCAAACTGGAAGTAGCATAGCGGTTCACATTCAAGAGGAACCTGTATGAACAGCGAATAGCCGTGCAACAGAAGTATAAGTGTGTTTGGAGCTGATAATTTGATAAAATTAGCATAAATGGGTGCGTTTTGAACTGTATTGCTTGGTGTACGTATTTGCCAGGGGATTGGAGAATATGATGGTGGAATTCCTCGGCCATTTGACGTTTTGGCCACAGTGACAGATGTTTTCGAGCGACCGACAACACAGACCATGCTGACAATAAATTCTGACAAGGTGTAGGCCTACAAGGCTACATGTATCGATTTTAAGCCATTGATTTTGTCACACCCCAGTGGCCTCATGACTAGTATGCAACGATTAGCCCCAGTCACCATCTGTCAGGACCAGCACTATTCATGACTTTGGCCAATGTGCTGGAGGGGGTGGGTGGGTGGGGTGAATCAGATGAAATGGGGGCACACAACGAGATAGTTTTGAAATAAATTACCTGTCAACTCTCCCGATTTCGACGTAAGACACCTGATTTCCAACTTGTCTCCCGTCCTGCTGATCGGGATTTTCGATATGAATAGACGACACTACGTCGTATTCAAACTTTGTCAACACTCAACTCCAAATCCAATTGGAGCAACAGTAATACAGTTTGTGCTTTCCATGATGTACAGCTATTAAACTTGATAGGAACAGTAATTAGTATGTAAAGATGTCTTAATACACCAATTGCATACTACTCTCTCCGATGCTGATGGGGACAATGGCAGGTGGAGCATCCGTGCCCTTTGGGAACTTTTTTAGTTGTGAATACCCTTGCAATTAAATGTATCAAAGTGATGCTTCACTATTGTAACATAGGCAGAGTTGAATCATTGGTCATGGTGGGGGAGGAAATTCCTGTCCGATGGGGGGGGGGGGAGGGGTGCTTCCAAAAAGGTGCCTTCCACCTCCCCCAAAGGATTTTTTTTTGGAATAGTCCTAACCGACCTGTCACACAGTGAGATGCTTTGGTTACCAAGTGTCAAGAAGGACTCGTGGCGGACGACATGATAGAGGCCAGACCACCTGCAGCTGCTTCTACTCAGAACTCAAGCGTGCAGGTAATGAGAAGTGGTGTTATCACCAGTGGCCGTATTCACAAAGAATTTGATCTGATCCTTTCTTTGATCCTAAAAGTAAATTTGTGCCCCTCTGACCCTGAAGGACTAAATCCTTGGCCTAATATATGAAGCAAAATTTCTAGGAATAAACAATCTGCGTTCTGGGCAATAATACTAACTCTGTTTTCAACACGTTCCTCTTATTAATTTTATCTTAGTTTAATCCAGTAATTTATATTTAAAGCTGGATCAAGATCTGAATCAAATCAAGATATAGCCATAATCTTGAAATGTTAATTATATGCTATGTACGATAGCCATAAGAAAGATTAGTTCACACTAAAATTGTTTACGCGAACCAGGATTAAGGAATGTGGGATCAAAACAAGTTGATTTTGATTTTGATGCCAAATGTCTTATCAGATTACTCTCTCTCTCTCTCTCTCTCTCTCTCTCTCTCTCTGTCTCTGTCTCTCTCTCTCTCTCTCTCTCTCTCTGTGTGTGTGTGTGTGTGTGTGTGTGTGTGTGTGTGTGTGTGAATATGGCCACAGGTTGCTTGACGTATGTTAATTATATGTACGGGTCAGGCTAGTCTACATAATCATCAGTCACCTCAAAAAAATATGTAACACCTCAACCAATAGTATCCCGACCGGCAGGCCCGGCTGGCATAGATTAGAGATGTCAACATTTAAAACACCATTTCCGGGTCATTTAAATGAGAATATCGGGTACATACCATGTTAAGGAAAGAATGAAAAAAAATACTCAGTTTCAATGCGAGACAAACACAGTGTATTGGTAGAAATTCCAGCTAAATCCATGGACTGCCCCTGACGATGAGGAGCAGTTGGCATCTTCAAGAGATAAAAGAAAATGAAATTGCCACATGACCATTGTAGAATGACAACAGAGGTGACGAGCTCACACAGTAAGTAAAAAGTAACCTTTCACTGTCCACTTCCAATTATCCTTAAAAGTGCAAATGTGTGAGGAGTATATTGAAGAACCCAGGTCGTTCTTGGATGCATTCTCAGCCTCAGGTTGTTATGCGCAATCATTTCTACGAAGTATCGCGGTGACGCAATTTAAACAAAAAACTTCTGTTGCATCATGCATTTGGAGCTTTGCAAGATGTCATTCTTTTCAGTCCCATTATCTGTCATAGGTCATACTGCTGTACATCTTGGCCACCTCTGAACACCTCGCAATGTTCCTTGTCACGGTTTGAGGTTATCAGTTCCGATGATGATGCCAAAGGTCATCTAAATCCTCATAAAATTTGTAACAGTGATCATGGCAGGTGGCTTCTGGCGTGTCGTCTTTCCAGATCCTTTGTTTTCTTCCAGCAAAAGGCATTTGTGTAGGTCTTGATCCTACTTGCCAGTTATGTTCATTTTCAAGGATGAATAAATGATGCTTAAACCAAGCAAATCAGCGCTTCCCTCGGTCTTAGCGTCATACCGTGATTATTGTGCCCCCAATTCCATATTCATTCATTGATGTCCAGGCAGCATTTTTAGGATACTCCAAATCAAACACGTTGATTAGTACAACGCTGAAATAGAAATAAGAATATATAGCATTTATTGCTAATCGGTTTTCCCGGGAACGGAGGCAACTGCTTGTCTTTCCTACCAAGTTGAAATTACACAAACAAACTATCCAGTCTTTGTTGTAATATATAGTGACAATATATATTGATATACATGAAACCTCTGTAAATCATGTACTGAAATCGCTAGATCTCAGTATAGCATCAGCTCCAGACCAGATTAAGCAATACTCCTGGAGATCACGGCCGACGATATAACAAACCTTCCAACTCTGTTTTCCCCGACAATACTTACAGTTGTCATCTTTTTTAGCCACCTCGAAAGAGTCTGACCTCACTCCATTGCACAATGACAATCGTAAGCAATGTTGTAAACACTTTCGACCACTATCTCTTCTCAGAAGCGAAGGTAAAACCTTTGAAAGATGCATATATATATATATATATATATATATATATATATATATATATATATATATATATATATATATGATACCATGGCGATTGTTGAATCCTATATTAGACTTTTGTCTATGACATCTTATTATTTGTACTAATGGAACCTGATAATGACGATATAGCAGCATTTAGAATGAGTAGTGACATGGCAACTCTTTCAGCATGGATCAAAATGTGGTTTATAACACTAAATGAAACCAAAATATTTGAACTGAGAATTAGTAAGAGGAATTTTCAACAGTACCCAGTGTTCCTAAACGCGCAACTAATTTCAGACATTTTAAGTAGCCTGGAATAATAATGGAACATGGGCTGTTCATATTGAAACAAGTTAACTCAAAGCCATAAAAATAGTTTATTGTTTGAGGAGTATACCGTTAACTTTTAATAGACATTTGGGAAGATTTACATTTCGTATATAAGACCGTTTCTAGAAAAAAACAGAGATATTCTATGGCACAATTGTTCAGTAACTGCTCTGACAATCTATAAAAAGTACAAATTTTGACAGCTAGAATAGTTACAGGAACCACAAGACATGTTTCGATCCGACTTCTTATGCAGGAAGCCGGATCGGAAAGTCTGACGTGAAAAGCATCAACTCATTCTAATGTGCAAAATTGTAAATGGTGTTTAACCTCAGTATTTGGAAGAACGACTACCACCCGAGGCAGGGAACTAAAACAGTCTTCGATGTATAGCTGCTATATCCCCAATAAATTCTAGAACGATCGTAGCCCAGACAGAAATTTTTCTCTTCCTCTACAGTAGACCTATGGAATAACAAGAAACTCCGAAACATTGTGTGAGAACAAAGCGCCACTAAGCTGTACTCTTGTGGTAACTCCCAGGATCTGCTTTACTAGTCAGGAAGCCAAGGCTGATTTTTTTGAGGAACCTTGACTGGACGGATTTATTTTTTTTCACACTTGATTCTGCAACTTAAGATGTCATGCAAACATAAACTGGCGGGTAAATTGGCTTTACCCTTGAGCATTTTAAAAAATTCAAGATGGCGGCCAATATGGCTCCAAGAAGTTAATTTTAGCAAAGCAACACTTTTTCAGTAAACCTGTTTACCATTATGGTGACATTTGGGTCGTTTTATGGGTTTGTGATGATGCCTGACTGAAGTGAAATACTTGTGAGACTGTCAAAGGTCAAGGTCAAGGTCATATGGTAAGGTCAAAGGTATTTCTAGCATTTTAAACAGGCTTACTGAAAAAAAGTGTTGCTTTGCTAAAATATCGTTTGGCAGCCATATTGGCCGCCATCTTGAATTTTTTAAAATGCTCAAGGGTAAATTTAATTTACCCACCAGTTTTGGCTTATTTGCAATATTAGTTCACAGAATCAAGTGAGAAAAAAAATAAATCAGCCAAGTCAAGGTATACTGAGCTGGCTGCCTGACTATACTGGTTGTCAAAAGGGGCAAATTCTACGTAACCGTTTAAGTTTAGATTGCTGGACATTGACTTATCACCTTTTTAGGCATAATTTTGTTAAAAGAATTGCTTGTGCTTGGAAGTATCCACAAGAAACCACAGCTCATTTTCTCTTTCGTTATACATTATTAAACAGACAATGATTGAAGTGTTTTAGCCAAACTCCCTAGGGTATTCAAACCTGCTACCAGTATTTTCTTTTCGGCAATATTCATGCAATTAACCAACAAAATTTTTTAATTTGTCAATATCCTACAAAATTACATCATTCATACGAAATTAAAAAAAATATATATCTTGAATACGTGTTCGTCCGATTTTAAGTCTCGATGTATACAGAACTAAGAATTTTCTTCTAAGCCACAAATATTCCTTTTCAAATGCCAAGAATAATTTTTAGTATTGGTAATTTGGTATTGCTGGGATATATACCTCACTTTATTTCTTCTTATTCTCTTTATGTTGACAGTGTGTAAAAACTCATTTACTTGTCACTCATCTTACATGTGTATGCACCGGAGAGGAGTTCAAATAAGGGTCTGTCGCTTTTCTCCAAACCATTTTGCGTGACATAAAAGACGTTTAAACTAGTAGTCCAAACTATTAACCTTTGTTGTGGTTATCTTTATCACGGTATTCATTACTCTTTCTAAATCGCATATCAAAACACAAACTTAATCAACATAACACTTGTAAACAACATCTGCCACAGTACAATCCGGAAATGCCATCTCCTGTTGGTTCGAGACTCCTTCCTATGGGTTGCTAGTGATATCCATATTCCTTGAGTAATTTTCCAGCCAAAAATCGACTGATGCAGCCTTGTCTTGTATGATTAAGGACAAGGTACCGTGACGAAAACAGAGGCGCCCTTGCTCTGCTAATCACAACATCTCTCTCTCTCTCTCTCTCTCTCTCTCTCTCTGCCTCTCTCTCTCTCTCTCACTCTCTCTCTCTCTCTCTCGCTCTCTCTCTCGCTCTCTCTCTCTCTTTTCCAGGAAAACATGCTAATCACAACATCTCTCTCTCTCTCTCTCTCTCTCTCTCGCTCCCCCTTTCTCTCTCTCTCTCTATCTCTCTCTCTCTCTCTCTCTTTTCCAGGAAAACAGGCGATGTCTAGGGTGCAAAAAATTCTATCCAGTCAGATTGGCTCAAGATAGCCACCTGCTACACTTTGGACCACCTCGAAAAACTTCACTACAAATGATGAGCTAAGAAATGTGAGACGCGACACCTTGTGGTGTCGGCTGTACTAAGAACCTGGACTGGTTACATGAATGCTGAGTTTGAGGCTCAGATCTATACTACCTTTTAAATTTCTATTTCTACTTCTATATCTCCCCTTCTCCAAAGTAATGAAAACTTAAATGTTACGTTCACACCTCCTGCAACATTTGGGAACAAACAGGAGCGCTTGATGCAGTGCAAAAAGTACATTTGCAGTGCATTGGCACGGACGATATAACTGGTCGAGTTTGAACAATTATATTTAAGATTTTGGAAATATATCTCAGGAGTGAATTCTAAAGCATTTAATATATCACTACTTAGCTAGCTCGGGACGTATCTATACACCTTAAAAATATTAAAAACCGTTTGCAAAAGCTGGTATCAAATTAGACATGTTAGACCTGATAAACTATTGTATGATGCTTACAAGTGCATTTGCGAAATTCTGTCATCAAACGACTGGAACTGGCTAAGTACAATAAATAACACTTTTCCATTAATTAACTGCGAAGATATTTGGAACGATAGTGTTGATGAATTCTCTCCTAAATTAATAGAAAATTTGTAACAAGATTTGTTTTAAACCAATGGCAGTGTGATATCTCCAAAGAAACCCTACGCGACAAAAAGTTCAGAACATATTCAAAATTCAAATCCAATTTCAAAACAGAGAAATGTTAGACTTTGCTAAAGAATGGACCGGCGAATGCGAGAAAATGATTAATTGGAGAAAAATTTCACATAACTTAAATATTGAAAAAGGGTGGGCATAAAGGGCCAGTGAAAGCTCCTAAAGATGACAGAATTTGTGACTTGTTTGGCAGTGGAAGATAAAATTCATTATATTTTCAATTTCAAAAGTTTAGAGAAGGTAGAAAATGAGCTAGTTGATACTCTGAGTATATTCATAGTCGCGGAAGCTCATTCTGTCAACCTAATCTTTCATTTTTTCTTCTTATCATCACATTTTTTCTTGTTAAAACGAGAAAAAAATGGTTATTTTTACTTTTTTTATTATAACAAGAAAAAAGTTGAATTCCACGATTTTGCTTGCAATAACAAAAAAGAAAATTAATATAACAAGATTTTTTCGTGTTATAACAACTAGAAAAAAAGAGAGATTAGGTTGACACCAATGACCTTACGTATCATAGTTGAATTTGAAAGTTTATCTTCGGAACATAAACATACTAGACTTATGAAACATGATCACATTGACATAATTTGGCATAAAATGGAAAATTTATGAAAGAAGCTGTGAAAATAAGAGACCAATTATAGATTATACCGTTTTAATCCAAAGTTCCCATCCCACTCTTCTTCATGACCCCCATGGCGCAGGGTGCTTTGTTTGGTTGGCTGCGTCCCCTTGTAAGACGACACTCGGCTTGGCTCTGGGGAATGTAGTGTAGTCTATGGCAGTTACGTGTATAGTATTGCAATGCCTTATGTGAGTACTGTAGTGACATAATTGTATTG
This sequence comes from Hermodice carunculata, assembly GCA_964020975.1. Lineage (NCBI taxonomy): Eukaryota > Metazoa > Annelida > Polychaeta > Eunicida > Amphinomidae > Hermodice > Hermodice carunculata. The sequence goes on along the minus strand of CAXHWN010001605.1, from coordinate 198,487 downwards.
TATCGTATTGGTTTTTGCGTATGGACTGGCAAATTACAGTGTATCGTGTGGAAGGGCGTAACCGCAATAAAGTCATTCATTCATTCGTACATACAGAAAATAATCTCCCGTAAATTCATATGAATGATAACCCACAATTGTTTGTTTATTTGTGGTACAGAGCAATATCACCTATCAGGAGCCCAACTTTGTCTGCAATAACGATCCAACGAAACCTGGCCAGATATCAAATGGATTATATCTGTGTATGTTCTAACTGTGTCATACTGTTATCAATTCTCCAAAACAGGTAACATGATAAATTTGCAAAGATACTCACCCTTCCTTCACAAAACACAAAATGGAAGAAAAACAAAAACAAAAGCAAAAAAAAAAAAAAAAAAAACAAAAACAAAAAACGAAAACAACAAAAACCACAAAAACCCCCAAAACAATAAAAAAAAAACAAACAAAGAAACAAACACCCCCCCCAAAAAAAACAAAAACAAAACAAAAACAAAAAAAAAAAAAAAAAAAAAGACTTAGTACAGAGGGAGCCTGTCCCAGCTGTAAAGGGATTTATTTCAGCATGAGTCCATGAGCCGAAAGATCCAGAAGTATTTGTGTAATGATGTATCACTGTCACATCGGCAGCCAAAAAAAAAAAAAAAAAGAAAAGAAATGTCTCCTCTGAAGTCATTGGTGCGTATGCTGTCAGTGAAGGTGATAAAAGAAGGTGTGTCAGAACGAGTCTTTGGTCTATTAGCTATGCCAAAATGTGAGCACGCTTCAATCACTTGCGTATCACCTGTCAGTTAATGTGTATCAGTTTGAGTCAGTCACGAATCAACCGCGACAGAATGTGAATTAACGTATGTCAATGACGCACATGGAATGTTTGTCTGTTTGAGTCAGCTGGGAATGTAATCTTCGGTTACTGACCCATGAATTGCGGGAAGAATGTGACGTCTTGACCCATCAAAGCATTAGCTGTGAGAACAAATCTGTCAACTCAGACTATTTTCGCAGTGTCTCACAGAGATTGTGTTATCTTAACATATTGCAATATCTACGTGTGGCTGTAATAACGGAACAAGTATGTTCCCAGCTTGCGCCCTTTAATTCAAGGTACTGACGTGGCTGAATGAAAGTGTAATACAAGCGTGCCAATTATCAGGCGGCTAAATGACGGGTCACGAAAAATGGGAAAAAATAATTCAGTCGAGATTACGGATTTTTATAAATGCCATATTGCACAGGTCGCACACTTAACTATATGAACAATGTATATGCCTGCAGGGACGACCTAATCAACTCTAATAGAAACGCACAGAAACCGTCGACCTAAGAGCCGAATTTAATCTCAAACTGTAAATGGCATAAAAAGTTATGGATACTAAGAAATCCCAGAGTTACATGACGCTGATTCAAGATAATTACCTCATGTGCGTGAAACAATAATTTTTGTATACGCTAGAAATTATTTGGGGAGCTATGCCTTATGTGTAATACGCATAAAATAGGTTTCGAAGCCATGCGCCGCTATGGTCCTCCCGCTATTTTTATTGGTGGCACAAAGAAGAGGGCCACAGGATTGAATATGTCAAGAGTGAAATATCACTGCGTTAATGTAACATTAATACCGATGGAATAATTCAAGCGCCGAAAAATACGCTTCCTTTCCTTTATGTTAACAGACTATAGAAAAATCAAGCCAAACCAGTTCCAGTCGTTTGTGGATATACAGGAATTAGTGCAAATTAACTATCAAATGCACCTCGCCCCTTAATGTTATCATGCCACACGATGTCTGCACTTTACGGTGAACATGTAGTTCTAGTTAAGCATCCAGTTGATAACTTATTTGCTGCAAATCGCTTTTTCTTGACTATTTTGGGATATTTCGGCTCAGAGATTAGAGCGGAATATAACTACTGGTTGTAAATGTCTCGCAAATGACCACAGCTCAATTATTTAGGTAATTTTGAGCCTGGAAAATGGCTTCACTTTTAGGCCAAATATTGCAGAAACATGCATCTCTAACATTATTAACCTATATAGTTAATTGATAGCAACCTCTGCAGCACCTGTCTGAAATAATGTTGGAAATCAAAGTTAAAAGTTGTACTAATACAAGCGTTTCGGGTGAAAAAAGTGTTTTTTTGTACAATATAAACATTTCACAAAAAAAAAAATTCAGGATAAAATGATCAAATTTGTCCCATTATAATCTCAACACATGTATCTGCAAATGCGTATCAGGAATTTGTCATAACTGTGTCGGTTATATATGTGTATATATATATATATATATATATATATATAATGGTGATACGAAATAGTAGAAAATTGTGGATTTCGTGAAATTGATAAAGTTTGTGGGACTCCTCGTTGTTGATACACATTAAAAAACAACTGACCATTTTTTATTAAAAACCCAAAGTGTTACTCTAGAAGATATTTCGAGTAAGTCAGCGTTCAGATTATTAGTTTTAGAGAAAAAATATCCATGCATAATAGGCAATTGGTTTAAACATATTTCATTGAAAAGCAATTGCCCGACAGGCTCACGAGCTTTTAGTAGCGACTCTTGTATATAATAGACACAACAACATTGATGTTTAAACACTGATATACAGATAGGCAACATACCGTACCACAATTTCAAAATAGGTTGGGCATTTGTGATGTGTAGTGAGATTACCATTACTTTCATTGGCGAAAAGTATTTTCCAAAATTCTTATCTTAAACCCTCCTGAATTCTTAGTATAATGACGTACTATTTGAAAAATTGCCTCATTTACATTTTTTTCCCCATTAATTCCAAATTGTAACGTGCCAGCGTTTAAACACGCATAAGGTATTATTTTGATCAGCAATTCTTTTCTCAATGAGGTTTACCTACTACATTCGAGAACAAAAGAAGAAAAAAAGATGATGATAATTCTGCTCCATATGAGCATGATGGTGACTCAACAACGCCAATTTCGAAATTATTATCAATAAGCTGGTTGCAGCCCATTCTTATCCTAGCATGGATAACAGCAATTTTCTTATCACCGTAATTATACAATTCTTTATATTTATTTGGTCTTCTTAAGTTCTCTTTTAAAGTCCTCTAGGTGTTTATGATTCCTCATTGACCGAGGTTGTAAGTTCCATTCGAGAGGAGTTGATGGAAAGAATAGGTAGAAAGTTACGATTGTGTGTGTATGAATTATTCGTAATTGGCTTGTCCGTACCGAAACTCTTCCGGGCATTAGTTTGTTGAGACAATCAGGAGCAACTCCATTTATAATTTTAAACATAAGTACTAATTTCTTTTTTCTCTTGCCTTCAGCCAAAGTCTCCCATCCCGTCTCGATATAAATTTGCAGGTAACCAGTGCTGCGGCCAGCTGAACGGATTCAAGTTGTCTTTATCAGTTTGTGTGAATCCATCCCAGAACAGACTAGCATACCCTAGGTTAAAGAGTACAAAGGAGAAGTATAAGGATTCTAAAGATCGTCTGTTCAACCCATACTGTAAACATGTCAGTATAGAAACTAACCTTTTGGATTTTGCAACAATTTGGTTTATGTGGTTTTACCAGCAAAGATCTGCAGAAAAAACGGAGACCTAAAAGTTGATGCAATTTTACATTTTCAAGGTGGTTGTTGTTCAATTTGGAACAGGATGGTCTGGAGAATTTTTATTGCTGACTATCAGTGTTTTCTTTCTTTTTCTTTTGGTTTGAAAGTGACAAGTCACTGACTGGACCATCGAGTTATTGAGTCAAGATAACGATTTAGTATCTCAGCTGTCTCTGGATCATTAACTGGAATGGACAAAGTTGTGTCACCAGCAAAACGACGTATTTCTGATTTTGCAATAACATCAATCTATCTGAAATATTTAATCTCTGACAAGATAGGATTAAGAATTACTTGATATTCAACTAATCAATTAATTAGCCGGTGCATTTTGCAGCTCTTTATAAGATACTTCAATAAACTATGCTGCAAATTGCCATTGACATACATTTAAGCCAAAAATATTTTCCGTGCATGGCTAACATGAGTCTTAGTTTCTATGGAAGCAGTCTCTAAGACGCCTTTTCCTTTTTTTCATGTCATGTAAACAAAAATCATAAATTAGTGTTTTATCTATGGCTCTGCAGGAAGCTGAGCACATTTCGTCGCCGAACGTGTCTAAAATATTTATATGAATTATGTGCAATTTGAAGTTTGTTGATATCAATTGGAGATTTAAGGCACATAACATCACACGGTGAAATGAGGAAACCGCTATCCGGGCTGCACTTTGAGGGAAACTCAGGAACACTGTTAGACTGGACCAACTCTGAGAATAATGGCCGAAAACTCGGCACACAGGCACTTTCGATAAATATTGCTTTATGAATCCCATGAATAGAATAGGAACATGTCTGAATGTAAATCATCAGCATTTTCCTGGTGATATGCCTGCAAAGGGTTGACAAAATTCCGTGGTAACTTTTATGGCAGTTGATTTAAGTTGGTATCGTTGAAGAACCCGCTTTCTTATCTCCATATTGACAAAGGAATAAGGATCAGTGTAATTTAAGAATGTGGCCACATAAGGCAAAATCAAAAGAGTGTTTTTAAACAGCACATGAGATCAACTTTACCTCATATATTGTGCCAAATGCCTGTGTCGGTAGATCCGTTTTATTTTTGTCAAATGTTTAAGGCTTGTGTCATGAAGTATCAGGATTTTTCAAGCAATTTGTGACCCAGTTTGAGACTGAATTAACAACTTTCACAGGATGTCTACAAATGTTGCTCAAGAGCATTGAGAAACATTTTTTTTACCACGGACACGTCACCCAACTGGTCGTCGATGCGTTTTTAATTGAGATCTGTCAAAAAGAAAATAGACAATTCCTTCAACACATCTTGAAGAGCACACTTAGACTTTTGCGTGCCAATCAGATATTGACTGGAAATAACTTATAACGTATCTAAATTACACTAGCAAATTTATATTTTGATAATGAATATATTTCAGACATACATAAAATTCATGGTCCCAGCTAGACTCTCAATTACCGATATGATGGAGATAATCCTTGGCGTAATGCGTCATGCGTTTCGTGTATACTAGTAACCGACTCCTGCCATTTAATCTTTTAGAGCCAAGTTTTTGTCTGAGTCAATAGTTTTCCGAGGGCGCATTGTATGCGGGGGAAAGCTGTTGGATCGGACCATTTTCACGATCGCTGCAACTGAAGGTATACAGGTACCGGAATGAACGGTCAATTTACAAAGAATGTTAATCTATTATCGATGTTGCAATTCAATACACATTGACCGTCGTGGGAATTGAATATTTCTCCACATGCTTCCCTTATTTTTGTCAGACGTTAATTTTCAACACTTCAAAAAAAAAAAAAAAAAAATACATGCCTGAAATGATTTTGTGCCCCGTATTTAGGCAAATGAAACATACGATGTAGGAGAGCGTCTAGCGGACTTTTTATGCCTTGTATTTTTTGTAGCGAGTTACAGTTATTTTGGCCACGAAGGTGTTAACCATGTGCGATGACAAGAGAACCAGACAAAACTGCACCTGAATCGGACCTTTGAAACAGATTGGCCCCTTGTCATAAATTTATTGAAAGCTTTTGCTGAAATCACAACATAAAAAAAAAATGACGAGAAGTAGATGACATTTGAACTTCTTGGTTGCCCGAGGAAAGTGTTTAAAGTGATCGCCGTTCCCAGAGAGGCTCCCCGATAGGCGAGGTGTGTGAAAAGGCCAAGCCACCAATAATACTGGACATGCATATATATTAATCTCCCGCCACAAGTTACGGGAATTACGCCGGTCTATCACGGAGGACACACGGGTATACCACTGTCATAGACATTGTTTGATACACCTTTCTCACAAAGCAAGTGTCTTTTAGAGAAATTTAAGTTTACATATTACAAAGTCATATTCACTTAGTGCTTCCTAAATTGGTTACAACAATAGGTTTTCGTCTGTCTGTACTAAGTATTCTTTACTTCCAAAACAATAGTAATATCCTGTTTCCCCGCACAGGCAGCAACCGCTATCTCGCTAGGCGAGAATATGATTACGAAGATAAAGAGGCATGCAGCTGTGGCGGGAAATTGATATATATGCCTCGTATTTACCTTTAACTCTAAAAAAAAAAAAAAAATAAAAAAAAAAAAAAATAATAAAAAAAGGAAGTTTCTCTACCAATGTTACACGTACATAGTCAGACAAAGAATAATTCTTTGGTAAAGCCTAAAAATGGGACACATGTAACATAATTATTCCCCTAAGCCTCTTTCGACCCAATGCGAAAACAGCAGATGTTCAAATATTCGGAGCCGGGGGAGGAATATCTGCTGGCGAGAAACCATTATAAATTTAATTGGACTTTGTGTAACATTGTCAGTAAAACACATTTATTTGCTACCAAACACAAAGCATACCGTTACTTTATACACAAAATGCAAAAGAGCTACAGTCTATTTTTACGCTAGTAATGTCTGTGTGCCAACACAGACATATTTTTTTCTAGAAATTTTTTCTTTCTTTCTTCCTTTCTTTCTTTCTTTCTTTCTTTCTTTCTTTCTTTTTTTCTTTCTTTCTTTCTTTCTTTCTTTCTTTCTTTCTTTCTTTTTTTCTTTCTTTCCTTCCTTCCTTCTTTCATTATTTTTATTTTTCTCTCCAGGCAAATTTGCCCGATATTTCATTTGAAAAGTATTACACGTAGAAACTGCAAACTTGGCAAAATTATATTTCCAAAGATGAAGTCTCGACAGTTTATAATAAAAGGTCATGCTTTCAAAATTATGCAAATGAGGACTAATTGAAGTTTTAAATCTGCAACATCTTATAAACTACCGCAGATGTGGTTCCGAGTGCCTAGGAGTTCGATCATAGCAAGGTAAAGGTCATCTCAAATGTCAAGTTCAAAGGTCATGTCAAGGTCAAAGGCCAATTTTAGGCCAAAATGTCATTTTTGAGGTCAAGGTTCACTTCAGGTAGGAGCCATCTCAAGGTCAAAGGCCACTTACGATAGAGACTTTCATCTAGCCAAAACTTGGCCAGTTTTTATCCACTTTTGATCATGTTGGGCTCAAATTGCAGCTATTGTAACAGTGCACATTTTTGACACCTACATATGACCTCTAAAATTCAAAGGTCAGTGTCATTTGGACCTTTAAAGTTTCATCCAGTCAAAACTTGGCCAATTTCTAACCAATTCTAATCACGTTGGACTCAAATTGTAGGTATTGCAACACTGCACATTGCTATAAGAACATGTTACCTCAAAAGGGCAAAGGTAAAGGTCATTTGGTTCTCAGGAAGTTTCATCTTGTCATAACGTGGTCAATTTTCATCCGATTTGATTCATGTTGGCCTTAAATTGTAGGTATTGTAACATTGAGCAATTTACATGTAGCCTGTAAAGGTCAAAGGTCAAGGTCATTTGGACTTTGAAATATGCATCCAGCCATAAGCTTTATATAATGTGAAGTACCAAAGGATAAAAGTTGAAGCATTTAATATTTCCAACTTTTGAAGGCACACAGACAGATTTGCTTTGAACCAACTCTTCTTTTCTAGTTCTTGATTATTTTCCTTGCATTCTTGAGAAAAAAAGTAAATATAACATTCTTTTAACAATAGCCTCTGATACAGTTAAAGGGAAGGAGAAATCTCTCATTCTGAAGACTAAAAAACAGAATAATAATTTGAGAACCAAAATGAAGGGTACGTCATCAGGATAAATCTGTGACCTCTTCTATGTGCCCAACAGCTTTTGTCCTCTTTTACCATGTAATGTTAGAGTGACGTAAGACCCGGGGGTCTTGCTATAGCCTGCGTCTGTGCCTGGGTCCATCCATCCATCCATCCTCGTGCGTGGATTCCTTGCGTGATATGTCTAAAAATGTTGGCCACCCTGTCGTAAAACTTATTTTAAACTATATCACCTTTGGAAGAGTGTAGGTAGCCGCAGACCCAGATAAGCCAGGCTCACGATGCTTTAACAGTTTATGAAGCTAAATTGCATATAGGGTCTACGCCAAGTTTTAAAGAGAGTAACATTGACCTGATTTAAAGAGTAGTGTATATTCCAATATTCTAAGAAACACATAAGCTAGGATCACAGAACTTTAATTTATTTTACCGTTTTAAGAGTACAAATCAAGTTTATTGAGAAAGGACCTTGACAGTACTTCATGGTGTTCTCTTTGCATTTTTTCCTGCCTTATCACAAGAAATTGAATGGGCGGCCGAGGGATTTAAGGCGTCAGCCTTTACTTTTACTTTTTCATTTATTTCTATTACATGTTGCTGGTTTCTATTTATAATTTATGCATTCACTTTATAGACATAGTTTTTCCCTTAAACTTTGATTTTTGCTCACTCTGTTATTTTACCTAATTGCCAGCATTAGTACAAGTAGTAATGGCGATGATGATGATATTTGTTGAACGAAATTCTGCATAAACATAGTTATAAAGCAACATTTGCTGTCATGTCGGTAGATCGTGATGGGTATAAATATTGACTTAATAGTGCAATATATGTCACAGGATCCTAGCTGGGGGTCAGTTTACTAGGACCATTTACTAAATATTGCGTTTAATACTTGGCTCGTTGGGCTTACTTTACATCTAGATATACAGAGACGTGTTTCATCGGTGGCCTTGGATGTATTAGATGTCATAATTACAATTATCTGGTTTTGCACTTGCTTTCTTGTACTTAATTATGCTTTTTCTTTCTTTCTTTCTTTCTTTCTTTCTTTCTTTCTTTCTTTCTTTCTTTCTTTCTTTCTTTCTTTCTTCCTTCCTTCCTTTCTTTCTTTCTTTCTTTCTTTGTTTCTTTCTGTCTCTCTTTCATTCCTTCTTTCTGTCTTCTTTTCTTTCTTCCTTTTATCTTTTTCTTTTGTTCTCTCTTCATTTCTGTTTTACATTATCATTCTTATGTTAATCGCATCTTAATAGAATGCAAAACATACCGGGGTGCCTTAGCTTTAATACACTTTGCTTCCTGTAGCTGTGTGTCATGGAAATGTCGCTTTTTGTCCTGTCAGATAATGCTCCATAATGGTATATATATCGAAGCTTCAGAAATCGGAATCGGAATGGATCTTGATACTTCGCGGAATAAAACATACTCAGTGTGTCGCGTAAGGAAAAATATCCTGCTGAATTTTGATAATTACAAATTATTACAAATGCTTGTATGAAAATGTAATGATCCACCTTCATCAGAACAAATTCACGTGCAAAATTGTGATATTTTTACGGCAGTTTTGCCAGGATCTGTTCCACGTGACAGTGACCTTGTAATCCTAGAGCATGTATCGTTGACGAGGAAAAATAATCTGCTGATTCTGCGATGTCTTTCATTGAATAATGTCATGGTGTTGTTTATAGACGTCCCGGTGTCCTCTGGCCCCATTGTATTGTATACCTTTCATAATGTCAGGCTGTTGTTTATAGACGTCCCGGTGTATCCTGGTCCCATGGTTTTGTGTACCTTTTTTAACCTTTTCGTTCTCACGCCACCGGAAAGCGCCTGGATATATATATTGCCGTCTGCTTCGCTGGGTTTACTTACATACCTTGTTAATAGAAATGCAAATCAGAGCGGTCAGGTTAGCAAAACCTGTGTCAACAACTTTTCTTGACGCGAGTTGGGTACTCCGTGCCCAACTGGTATCAAAGGAAGTCGTTCATTCTGCCATACTCTGGCGCGGAAAAAAGTATACCACTGCCAAAGTATATTTTGACAGTGCGCCATCAACTGTCTTTGGCTTGCACACCCTCCCCATAACAATTGTCATTATAAATATGATTATTGAAAGTAACTTTGAGTTAGTTTCAACACATAAATCTAGACATATTTGACATCCGGGTACTTCTGATTAGTTTGAGCAGAAACACCTAATCCTTTACTTTCCCTTCCCTCCAACCCCCTTCTTTCCTTCCTGCCTACCTTCCTTCCTTCATTCATTCATTCCCTCCTCCCTCTTCCAGCGCGTTCCCTTTTCTGTTTAATTTTTGCATTCTCTTTTTTTCACCCCAGGCCACGTTGCTGCCTCTTAGTCTTTCATGTCCACTTATTCTTCATAAAATGACTCCAGTTATGTTGGGTATATGCTTCTGAGTTTTGCTGGATGTTAATTCAACAAGAAACAGTGACACAAATTTGGAAGATAAAGAGAACATTTAGGATTTGCTTGAGGACAAATCTCTCTGTGTGACTTGATTACAATCATTAGTTTTAATACTTAAAATTTGCTCAATTTAAGTCAATATATTTTGAGCACAATCGAATGAATTCAAATTTAACTGGCCACTTTATTCATGACCATTTTGAAATAAGAAAGCATATAAAGCCATATTTGCCTAATTAGCAAAATAAAAAACATACAACCTTCACTTTTTTTTGCCTTTGGTACGTCTGAGCACAAACCTGTAAACTGAAGTTGGATTGACAACTAAATTTATGATACTTCCGAAAATATTAAACATGTAACGTTTCCGAAAATGCCTACGTAGTATCAACGAAACTTCTACAACTGTCATTTTCCTTTCCTTGAATGGCTTAAAGCATCAACTTATGACTTGAAGCTTAAGTACTACTTGGATTGCCACTTCTATCTGGAACAGTTTTGAATGCATGGAAGATTTATAATTTCAAATAAGTGTAATTTGTAATTTTGAAAATGAAATCACGCCAAATCGCATGCAATGATAGGGCTATTGCCAAGCAAGAGTGTAATTTATTCGGGCAGTCTGCGAGAGAAGTTTCAGACAAAATTTAATTTAGTTGAAAAGAAAGTGAGAAAGGAAAAAAGAAAAGAATGGAGGAAGAAAGGAAAGATAGGAAGAAGAAAGGAAGGAAGAATTTTGCTCACATAATTTATGGTGCATTTTTACGTCACTTTAATTGCCATAGCAACGACGGGGAGTTGAGTTTGAATGATCAAAACATGTGAAAGACTAATTATTGCAGGAAATAAGAAAAACAATAATTTCATCAGATGTTAAAGAAATAGCATAAGAACACTGATAAAGGGTTTAATGTGTTGAAATTTAATATATTTCTGACAAAAATAAAAACTTTGGAATTAAAAGTTGGTTGACAAGTTTGCTAAAACTTAGAAGACGCGGGCAACAGGTGCCCTATATACTCTTTACACATGAAAGTGAAATAACGGGAGAAAAGAGCCTGCCTGTTGGTTATCACCGAGAAATACTGGGACGTCGCTGATTACTTCTTTTCTGAAAAAAAAGTACGCATATCCCATACACGTAGTTGAAAATATGCAGATATCACAGGAGATTATCCAACTGTAGTTGTGCAATTTAAACTGCTATTTGCCAAATACGCGGGAAAGGAAGCATTATATTCTCAATTGGGTTAAATGGATGTGATGGGAACATAGAGGTCATTGTGACACCTTTCGAGGGAAAGCATGTCACACCAACCTGTCGATTTTATAAGTGGGCAGATTTTGTTCAATTCTCCACGGATTGTCTAGCCTTTTCAAATTGGATATGTCGTACTGCTGATCAAAATCGTTTTGCTCTCTTGCCTGGAATCAAGACCCTATGGAGTGCCATAAGTTGTCAGATGGACTGTAAACTGTAATTAGGCTTGATCCAATACTTTCTGGGACGTTTCGGAAAGCGTCAATGATATGCAGGCGCTTTATGTGATTTCAGTTGATGTGACCATAAGCCCTTTGCCAGCTTACTTCTTTACCTCCTCTTCAGTTAAACTGAAGGTTTTTCGCTACCGAACAATATTATGTGACTTTTTCAACTTTTCCTAACGACTGATGTTTGGCAAAAGGAAGATACACTGGTTCTAGAAATTTTTGCACGTGGTTAATTTTTCAAAAGTGCGACTTTTCTAAATTAGAATAGAAAGAATTAAACCGAGCAATTTGATGATATCAGACGGTGTATATTCACATAAAATGCAGGTCACATTTTCGCTCATTTTAATGTCGCGCATGAAACCCTAGCACGAACTGGGTAAAATGAAGTTTGGCCCAAAACTATCTTGAAACAAATATCACAACAGGTAATTCTTTATGAAAAATACCTTTGAACAAATTTGTGCACGGGAGACCATTTTTTATAATTTCAACTTATAAAACAGAAGTCATCATGAGAATAACCAAATCCAGCTCGATCTGTGATGTCCGTGTGCCAATACGGACATTTGTTTCTCCTTTGTGTTCCTTTTATCTCGTGGTTTTTTTCTGTGATTCATCCCTAACTTAGTTACTTTCCTGACGGATGGGGGGTGGTGTGTTAGTGTGTAATGTTTCTAATGTTTCCCGAATACCGCAATTCTCAAAATTTAGCATAGTTTTACCTTATAGTTTGTGAAGATTTTAAAATGTTAAAAATATATGCAGGCTTTTTGTTCGGGGGCGAGGTGTCGATTCTCGTGGTGAAACTGTTAAATTGTCATTCGCACAATTCGGTCTATTTGGATTCTACATTTTCATTATTTTCACAAGCATAATGCAGATGCCAATTCAACTGACATCTGGAATTCTCTTTTGAAAACGCGCAGATAGGCACGCTGTTGAGTACAATCCTCCTCCTCCTCCTCCTCCTCCTCCTCCTCCTCCTCCTCCTCCTCCTCCTCCACATCATTCGCCATCATGTTGTGGTTGTAGAGAGCATCATGATACTTAATATATATAATAAGTGCTCCACCAGGGGTCAGACATAAAAAGAACCAAACAAGGTTAATAGCACAATAATATATGAACTTACAGTTATCACAGGCATGCAGTTAGATATATCTTACTCATGCGTTCTATGAGCTGTCGTGTCAGAATGAAAGGTGTTAATTTTATTCATGTTTGAAGTTAATGGTGTAATAGTACATTTTCCTTTGTTCCGCACGATGCAAGACCGAATCTAGCTTCCCATGACAGATGTCGCAGAGATCACAAATTAGTGCGACATTGCCTTCTCCGCCGCCGATTCTAAAGTTTACCTGAATTAAGCATAAGAGAATTTAGCATCCAACATGTACGTTCTCTCCCGACAATATTTTGCACTAAATAATTAAAGGATGTAGAAACCAACTTCGGATCGTGAACCAGATATTTATAATTTGCAGGACATAATGACTATTGGATTGTCGCGTAGATGTTTGAAAGGGGCCACACAAACAGATGTAAGGTATCAACCATCAAAGAACAAGTACGTGCACACAACAGGAGTTTGACACTATAACTTTCGTAGGCAACATGTTGTATTCGGTAAAACACTTCTGTTACAAGCACTGCCGGTTCATATATAACTCAATTGAGAAAATGGAACCAAGAGTACTGGGGGTGGGTGGGGGAGGGGAGCAACCGAGCAAACAACGCAGAATGACAATGATTGGCGATAGTACTTCTTTGCAGTGGTTCGTATTTCCGCCAGTAGATGGCAGCACAGTGTGCGTAACGAGACAAAACATCCACACAGCTTGGCCTGCGGTGGGGGGGGGGGGGGGAGGATTCAGTTGTTGTTGAATTTGTATCTCATCAAGCGTTTGTGTCAGCTTTGACTATGATTGTTCACCTAAATCACTTTGTGCATGTGCATTTGTATGTACTATGACATGCCATGTTTCTGGCCAGGACAAACACTTCCCTTGGAGGTAATATCCGGGCCCCTCAAACTGTTTCATTAAAATGGTTTTGAAAATGCAGCACAGAATTAAGAACAAGGAGCAGAAAATAATTAAATTTACAGAGGGCTGGCGAATGGTTTGCCAAGTCTAAAACATCAGAAACACCAAACCAGATCATCGGATGAAATATATTACAGCCCACTGCGCCATGGAGCCAACGAGCGACATATACTAGCAGAAAGTACGGGGAACTTTCCCCCATAATTCAACGCAAAACATGGAGGGATGTATCTGTGGTTGCACATACATGTACATGGGTTCTCTGATTTGGAAAACAGATAACCATAAGGTCACAGTACAAATGAGATAGATTTGATATTCATGTGGCAAGTAAGTCTTGACATATCGTGTTGACAAACGAGTGGTGCACGGTAGAACCGCGGTGAAAGGACGATGCCAAAATGTCGGCTGCCCACTTGAAGGAGGAGGGGGGGGGGCATGAAAAATTACAAAAAACACAAAGACCTCCTGCTTGTGAGAATATAAAGATATTCACACTGAAGTACGTAGCATGGACGTTCGTGCCTACATACAAACATACTTTCACTTACCTAAACAGAATTGCGTCCGAATAGCTTCAAAAAAAAAAAAAAAAAAAAAAAAACAAAAAACAAAAAACAAAAACAAAAAACAAAAAACAAAAAACACCCACTGTGTGACTGATAACTCACGGTGAGCAAAATGGAAACGATACAACTTTCCTCTCTGTTTAGGTATCATTTGTGGCGGTTTTAACACCCATTATTTATGCTCCAGTCACCTGGACAGAATGTTTACCAGACGCTTGGTAATTACTCTGCTCCAGCTATTTGGCGGTTACATATATATATATATATTTTTTATTTCTGAAAGGAGGGTAGACTAAACTATACCCTCCTTGATGTCTCTGAAGCTCACTCTGCCAATCGTGGCATGTATGGGGCACCACGCCCTTGCCGTGAGAAATATGGCGCCAAATAGACTTTATTTCGCCAAGAAGTGAAATCCCGTCACGAAAGAATGACAAGTCTGATAATATATATATCGGCGTGGATGCGTAAGACACAGAGCACGCGTGTTTTAATACAGGATCAAGTGTGTCAGGCTGGGCTTCCCCCAGTAGATAAGAAACGACACACAAATGCACACTCCAGTTAACCTTTTTCTGACCACACCAAACTGAACTTCCAGCTTTCTTGGCTTGGCTCAAGTTTAAGGGACGAACCGGCGCCAAGTGGAACTTTCCTTTGGACATGCCACGAGGAGAGATTCATAGCACTTTAAATTCAAAATGTAAAAAAAAAAAAAGAAGTAAATAAGTGGACACGGAATTGGCATAAGCGGACGATATTTACATGCAAACACTGTTTTAGCGATTTGAGCAGGGAAGGGTAAAGGTGTACACGTATGTGTTTACTGAATGATCTTTGGACTGACTGATAAGAAATAAGGTCAGTTTGTCCGTTGGAAACTGTGTTACTTACCTGTTCGTAATTATGTGAGAGTTTCTTTATTTATAATGGGTTCAGTTGAGTTGATTTTGTTGGTGAGTCTTGTGGCTTGTTTACATGTAGGTGAGTACGTGTAAGATTTTTACCATTTACGTGCTTCTGTAAACAGCGTCTTTTGGCTAAACATAGTCAATTATGATCGATGTCTCAGTCACAAATTACAAATCAAGATGGCGGTTCCACGACGGATATGAATAACATGTAATCTCTACAACAGGCAACCAGCAAGCGACGTGCAAGAAGTTGGGCGGACCGAAAGACTCTGATGTCGAAAATATAATAATCATAATAATGATAATGATGATTGATGATGATGATGATGATGATGATGATGATAATAATAATGATAATAATAATTATAATTATAATAGTAATATATTCCCGGCTTTCTTCAACTGAAATATTAAAATTATCCCGAAATAGCCAGAACTGCACATTGATTGATATGCGATGTGGGAATTTCAGGATCATGAGCAACAGAACAATATAATAATTGTACCATACTATTTTAGTGAATTGTCAGGGAGATTTGGCCACACTGATTGCACAGTTCATTTCAGGAAGTTTAAATGTAACAAAGATCAGAGCAAAAGGTAAGCGCGAAGAGAAGGCAGCCACATTGTACCAGAGATAAGAGGGTATAATGTATATGCATATAGGTAAACGTAGTGTAAAGGTTTCAGGTTAGCATCGGTTGATATCTTTGTTCTATTGTTTACATATGTGTGTGTTTGTGTGTGTTTGTGTGTGTGCGTGTATTTATTTATTTATTTATTTATTTATTTATTTATTTATTTATTTATTTATTTATTTATTTATTTATTTATTTATTTATTTATTTATTTATTTATTTATTTATGAACATGTTTACCCTGGGTAACCCTTTCAGAGCACAGCTCTGTTCTTCCAAGAGGCCCAGCATACATCTAGATAAAAGCAGTAAAATAGACAATAAGATTAAGGTTAAGAGACAACTAGGTAAAACTAAGAACAGAAAACCAAAAACTAAAAAAATGAACCGAATCAGAAATAATGTCTCTTGTAACGTGCTTTAAAATCAAGTACACTTTGGCTTTCTTTTAAAAACTCCGGGAGACTGTTCCACACGATAGCACCATTGTATAAAAATGACTTTTTGAAAACCTCTTTATTGGGAGACGGCACAATAACATTTAAACCTGCAGCTTGTCTGGTCTGATAGGAACTGACCTCTTTGGCAAGACTGACCTGGTCACACAAGTAATTCGGGGCAAGACCATATATACACTTGTACATAAGCGTAGCCGTGTGGAAACGCTGCCGCTCTGCCATTGTCTGCCACTTTAATTCTCTGACTGGATCAGCACCTCGTACATTGACATAGTCAAAATTGCCGGTAATTACCCGAGCAGCAGCATTTTGTAAGCGCTGAGTCTCCTTTAATGCTTTTGCAGTTGTACCCCATACGGTATCTCCATAGTTGATACAAGGCAATATCATAGCATTGTAAATCATTTCTAACATTTTCTTGGGTAAAAATTTACTTAATCTTCTTAAAACAGCCAGTTTAGACATGATTCTATGTCTAAACTGGCTGTTTTATGCACGTGTATGTTTGTAAATATATGTTTTAATACTATCTGGCTGCTAGAGGAGGCGTACATGTGGGAATATAATATTTGCAAAGTATATCCAATGTACTTTTGATACCAGGAAAATGTTTATAAATTACCTTTAAACGTTAATGTCAATTGTCTGAATGGCCTGCAGCATCATTGTTGTGTGACACACGTTTTCTATTTCTACACATAACATTGACATAATGTACACTTTGCATTGTTGAAAAAAAAATGAAGTAAGTATCACGCCATTGAATTTGTCCCAGGGAATTTTTAGAAGTTTTACTTGTATGAATATATACGGGGTTTATCCCGAATGCATCTGGTAGATCATGACATGGTGAAAGTACCTGATTGACCAGGATTAACCCGTGTGCGACTGGACAACATCTATGTTGATAATGCTGATTAGATTTGTGAGCTTTGATTTTTACCTGATGTTTATAACAGTATAAGGGGAGAAATGTGTCGTAAACAATGCATGTTTGCATGGCCTAACGGTAGCAGGTATCCGTGCATTCAATATAATGAGATGACGGGGTGGGGACAGGTTTAACCCAGACAAAGGAACCGCAAATGGACCCGCTTGCAACGTATCGATGTAAGAACAGTTAAGACAATAAAAACCTTTGCATGGGCGATTTTGAGATTTTAATGGTTTTTACAAGATAAATCTCCTTTCTATGAGTTGGAAAAATTTCAAGGCCATCACTAAAGTAGAAATATTATTTGAACATCTGCTGGAAACTCCCAGTAGTGAATGTATCTGGGCTGAAATTACTGTCCCCTCTGGTAAACTGATTCTAGGTGTTTATTATCGTCCACCAGGCCAATCTGCCGCAGAAAGAGACCTATTTCTGGACAATTTATCTCACTCCATTTCGTCTGCTATCGAACTTAACCCTAAAATGCTCATAATGACAGGTGATTTTAACGATCGCTGTGTAAGTTGGGATTCTCCCCACACCGACAGTGAACTCGGACAGCGCCTCTTTGATCTGTTGGCTCAAAACAACCTGCATCAGCTCATATCCGAACCTACTCGTTTGTCGGAGTACTCTGTAAACCTACTAGACCTCATGATAACTGACTCCCCTGGTTATATCCTTAACTCCGGCATACTCCCTCCCATATCCTCTTCTGATCATTCTGTTGTCTTTTGCTCTTTTTCTGTGAATCATTACAAGGATCGCCCCTTTAAACGCTCTGTCTGGAACTTCAAGAGGGCTGATTTTGTCAACTTGAACAATGTACTCCCTGATGCTCCTTGAGAAACTGGTTTCACAGTTTTTGCCTCCATAATAATAATAATAATAATAATTTATTCGGAAAACTACCCCTTTACAGCGGGGGCATCAATGGAACGGGGTTTATTCCATGATGCGTCCAAGTATACTACAAGAAGCCGTCTATATTACAAAGTAAGGATTTGTGTGTGGTAGGGCTGTATCTACGTTCAGCATTGAGCCGTACGTGGAACAGCATCCATTTACCATTTTGGAATTTACTTTTTACATGCGCATGCAACCATCAATAGGCTTCTCATAGCTCCATGTATATATACATATATATTGTCCATTACATTCTTTTGACAAATTAACCTTCCCTTAACATTAATCACACATACATTTTGGATGCTACCTCTTCAAAATACCAAATCGCGAATTCCGCACCCAATACCAAAGGTTTGTAAACAATAAATAAATAAATAATTTTATCAGGAAAACTACCCCTTTACACCGGGGGCATCGATGGAACAGGGTGTATTCCATGATGCGTCCAAGTATCTTACCCACTTAAAGTTTGCTTTCAACCGGTGTAACCAATCATCAATATCATAGTTTTGTCCCCCGCGCTAAAACTAGAGATAAACCACTCATTGGGAGAAAACTCTAGAAAGCGTAAGGACAAGTACATCGTGCACTTTTGGTTTACAATGTAGAAAATAAATGTGTATCATCGTCATAATTACAATGTATAAAATTAAAGTACACTTCAAAATAGATAAAACTTATATACAATATAGGAGCTCCATTTAAAATCTATGAAATCTGCACCTTACAGGGAACTGTACAACTCTATTTCTCTACTGTGAACAGGCACAGTTGAAGATATATATATACATATGCATATATACATGTGTGTATATATACATACAAACACACATACACACACATACACACACATACACCATAAGTGACACTGTGTCATACTGGTCAGACCTATTTATTGACACGTGTAAACAGTTTATTCCGTTCCGCGTGGTCACTATTCGACCCAGGGACAAGCCCTGGATCAACTGTAGTATCAAGAGGCTAATAAGGCAGCGCAATCGCGCGTGGAACAGATATAAATGCCAGACGCAAAAGCCTCGGCCTCACACGCCCCTGACTACTCAAAATATTGAACGCCTCTTTCAGTTATACAAACGGAAACGTAATTTTGCAGTCAACGCTATCAAAAACTCCATTCATCTTTACTTTACCAAACTCCGATCTGAACTAGACTCAAGAGAGATAAACCCTAAAAGGTGGTGTTACCTTAGCAAATCTATTCTCGGTCACAAACTTTATCAAAACATTCCAACTCTTATTGACGAAGGAAGGAATATTTCTTCCGATATAGAGAAGTCAGTGACCTTCAACAAGTATTTTGCTGATCAGTGTAAGACTCCGCATGATGACAATCCTTTGCCCTTGCCCGACCTTGCCTTCCGAACTGAGGCCCGCCTGTCAATGTTTCAAGTGTAAGTAAATGACGTGGAAAAGATTTTAAAATCTCTGAAAACCAGTACTGCTTATGGTCCTGACGGTATAGGCAACACCCTTCTTAAATACTGTGCCCCCTCAATCTCACGTTCTCTCACTGATCTGTTCAATCTCTGCTTATCCAACTCGTATTTTCCAGATCCCTGAAAGAGGTCAAACGTGTGCCCCGTTTTAAAGAAAAGTAACAAACAGTCAAAGGAAAATTTCGCTCCTCTGTAATGTCTCTAAAGTACTTGAGCGTCTAGTTTATAATGTTTTCTATGAGTATCTAACCTCTAACAATTTACTTTCTGCTAAAAACTCTGGCTTTAAGAAAAACGATTCCACCATAAATCAACTTGTTAGCATTCTTCATACTATTTACAGTGGCCTTGAGTTGGGCCATGAAGCCTGTATGGTTTTCCTGGACATATCCAAGGCCTTTGACAGAGTCTGGCACGCTGGTCTACTTTTTAAACTAAAACAATTGGGGTTTGAAGATCCTGTGTTATTATTTATAGAAAGCTATCACTCAAACCGACTTCAACGTGTTGCTATTGGAGGACAGACCTCACCTTGGCTCCCTGTCGAGGCTAGAGTGCCGCAAGGTTCGATCCTTGGTCCCCTACTTTTCCTCGTTTACATTAACGACATCACTGTCAACGTCACCTGTGACATCCGTTTATTCGCGGATGATACCAGTATGCTTGAAAATGTCCACGAACCAATGGCCACAGCTGAAACCCTCAATCATAATCTTGCACAAATTCATCGTTGGGGCAAGCTCTGGCTGATGACATTTAATGCCATAAAATCCATCTCAATGACCTTCTCAGCTACACGACATAAGCCAGATCATCCTCCCCTACTTTTTGAAAACACACCGATACCTGAGGCCATTCTACATACTCACCTTGGAGTTACACTCTCAAGTAATTTGTCATGGCACCAGCATATAACACGTATTGTTAATAAAGCCAGTCAACGTCTTTCTCTTTTACGCAGACTCAAATATAAACTCTCCCGCCAGACACACATACGGTTGTATAGTACAATGATTCGTCCTATCCTCGAATATGGGTGTGTCCTGTTTGACAATTGCACTGAAAACCTGTCACAATCTATAGAAGCTGTGCAGTATGAGGCAGCCAGGATCTGCCTTGGCGCAACCAGATACACTCCACGTGCCTTGCTTCTCGAAGAGCTTGAATGGCAAACTCTGGCAAATCGGAGGAAATACTTTAAACTTATTCTTTTCTTTAAAATGTACAATAGGTTGACTCCACAATACCTACATGATCTCGTTCCTCGTGACGTTGCATTCAATACTGGGCGCCTTTTGAGAAATCGTACTGAATTACGCCAAATTAGGTTCACCACCAATCGCTTCGGCGATTCGTTTCTCCCGTCTGCTATCAAATTATGGAATAACCTCCCGGTTGATGCTCGTCTCACCAATATCCTGC
Organism: Hermodice carunculata; assembly: GCA_964020975.1. Lineage (NCBI taxonomy): Eukaryota > Metazoa > Annelida > Polychaeta > Eunicida > Amphinomidae > Hermodice > Hermodice carunculata. The sequence continues at coordinate 177,493 of CAXHWN010001605.1, read as the reverse complement.
CGCAGTTTAAATCTAAATTAAATCTATTACTCTTAAGTGTTGACAAAAAGCCTACATACTTTAAACATGGAAGTCGTTTCCTAAACATATGCCACACGGAGCTACATGTACGTCTTAACTTCTCTGTTTTAAATGCCCATCTACATTATGTCAATACCCATCCAACCTCAAAGTGTGCATGCTCTCATACTACTGAAGATACGAAACATTACCTTTTGTTCTGCCCCAAGTTCGCTGTGCAAAGGGTCCGTCTACTGAACACTGTGTGTCACTTACTCGCTCCAGGTGTAAATCCGACTTTAATAGTTCGGTGCTCTAGTGACATTTTACTAAATATTCTCTTGAAAGGCAGTGAGGACTTGCCAGACACTGATAATGTATTCATCTTTGAGGCTGTTCAGACATTCTTATCAGAATCTAGACGTTTTATCTACTAATTTAGTATATGATCTAATTATAAGTCTCCATTATCTGCCATCAATTGTATTGTACAAGCCGTGGATTTAGTCTTCTGTTCTCGTCCAGTGTGTATTGTATATATTCCCGTGCGTCCTTTTATGTACTGGAGAGCCTCCAGATTAGTCTTAGTGTACTATTAGGCAATCCAGAGAAAATAAATATGTTTATAATATTATAATAATAACATCCAAGTGTCACTCTTTTGGTTTTCAGCCGCCTCGCGGAACAATACGACCCACCAATCATACTTAACGGTCTGTCACGTGGCTACAGGTTGCAATGTCCCATGGCAAAACGAGTGTGGTATCAGGGCGGCGCTGCAAAATCAGGCGGCATGCCGAAAATGTGTTTGTGGGCAGGGAAATGATGCAAACGTATCACAGCCTTAGCGGTTTACTTCATAGTTGCCTTGCTTGTTTCGCATTCAAACGAAGGAAGACATTTATGTTCAGGAGCAGCGGAAATCGTCAGCCGATTTCCCTTCCAAGGCCGTGCCGCGATGGATTTCCTCAGTGGCCCTGCACACCCAAAACAAGCGTGGAAAAAAACTGGCACTTTAATCAACAATACCCGTGTACATAATGACATTTTATCGAAACCCAAGGATGAAGAAATAAAAGCGCAAATAAATACATAGAAATAAGCATAAATGTGAACAAAGGAGAACACATACAGAATAGCAATACAAAACTCACGCTGGAAAGAGAAATGAAACTTATTCAGAAAATAACTACAAAATAATGACAAGTTAAATAAGTAAAGTATACTGACAAGTTTAAAAAGCTAACTGCATAAAGTATACAGATAGAAGAAAATATTATGAAATAAAACACTATCTCTAAAAACGAGACGAAGAGGCAGGGGGCGGAAGATCAAACCCGCCACCCGTCCACTAGCCACAAGCAGCCATAGGCCGCCCCTCAGAAGCAAGGCAACATAACTTTTGTTGCCAGGGATGAGGTCACGGGGCCCGAAGGGCCGCGTCCATGATGTCACGCCTGCAAATCAGATTGTCCACACATTGGCCCCCTAGTGCCAAATTGTCCAGTAACTCTCTAGCGCTACAGGTAGGAAAACCGCAAAAATATTCACTTCCGGGAACAAAGAACAGCAAGTTTGCACATATAAATGTGTCACAGTTTACACATGTACATCAAAATTAACTTGTGTTGTCACTAAAGAGGTGATAAATGACTGGTAAAATTAATACATTTATAGATATCAAAGTTAGAAACAGGTTCATAGAAAATACCAACATCCACCTCCATAACAAGAGAGTACTGAATAATTTAGCATTAAAGGGCACACGTGTGGTCGCTGTCGTCGTTTGATAGATCTCTGAATAATATTTCCCGTACTTCAAAGGCTCTTTTATTCATATGATTGGCCAATAATTGATTGGCAACCTCATTAAATGTTAAGAGAAGATGTTTACTCCGTTTTGTACTAATATCAGCTCAACTTGAGCAAACGGTATTGTTTCATAGGCAAATGGTAAAAATCAGAGGCCTTTGAATTTTGTTCTCTCAGAAAGGATCAAAGGACGAGAACCCCACCAAGGTATGGTTATTTCAAGGAAAGGGCTGGGCAAAATTTATTCCGTTTCACGGATTGTGATTCTGTTTTGTCTGAACTGCAAAATCAAATCAACGATTTTCAAAGTGTTGCTTTGTTCTTTGTCTATAAGGTGAAGAACATGAACATCCTGTAAATCGAAGGGATAACAGAAAAACTAAACTAAACATAAGGAATCGCAGGGTTTGTTTTTGTTACCAATATGTCAGGATCAAGATGCAAGTGTAATTATGATTTTTTTTTTTTTTTTGCAAATTAGTGACTTACCCCATTTATGGGGTGGATGCTTTGCGGTCAACTTTCAATTGTTTATTCAACAATTAACATCACAGACACCCAAATACGGGACATATAAATTCTTTGGAGTATGACGCTTACACACATATGTGATTTGTTATCCTAACGCAAATACATTTTGAGCTAGAATTGAATAAAGTGGGATTTATTTTTGGAGTCTTACCTGTCCTTAAGTGTTCCAGAAAGTCATAAACGTTGTCTCCTTTCTTCTAAAATAACATGTTGTCAGTTACCAGTTTTTCTCCGAATATTCTGCCCAGAAAGCGGTAAGGAAAACTGCTAATTCATTTCGAGAAATTTAACCATTTCACGGCCATTTGCAACTTAAGTCGATCTACCTAAGCCAAACTAGTCTGAATTATCAGTTCGATCCCAGATTCGTATTCCTCGTAGAAAGATCTTTCACTCAAATGCGAATATGTCGATAGATCCAGAGAAAACGCCCCAGGTCACCAGCTTTTTTAAGCGTGTTTTGGCTGCAACACCCAGTCCAAAACTGAAAATGTCAAACTGGCCACAAACAAAACAAAAACAAAAACAAAAAAAAAAGAAAAAAAAAAACAAAAAAAAAACAACCCCCCCCCAAAAAAACCAAAAAATAAAAAACAAAACAAAAAAAAAAAACAAAAACCAAAACAAAAAAAAAGCAAAAAAAAAAAAAAAAAAAAAAAAAAACAAAAAACAAAAAAAAAAAAAAAAAAAAAAAAAAACACAAAAAACACCCCCCCCAAAAAAAAGTGTGGTATGGGAGGTTTGTTAAAATTTTATAACTGCCACTCTTAGTATATTGAGAGTACATATCCCTCACCAAGATTAATATTTTGTGTGCATAACGAAACCTGTGCAGAGTTTATCAATAAGATAGTAATCCAAAGTAAAGGAGAACAGTGACTTTATTTAGCCGTATAGAAAAATCTCAACACATGTTCAACAGGTCAATGTACTCCGTATGCCCTACGTATTATAGGCCAGTGACTATTGCAAGTTTTTGAACTTTAACCCCAACCATCGGTATAACAACCACAACTTACTTTTTTTATTCAGGTATATTTCCTCTTAGAGAGAAAGATGGTTGTGGTCGAATCAAATTGGTTTGTGAAACGTGTTTTAGCCCGTTTCCATGGCAATCACCCAAAATTAGAAATGACTCAAAAACACTATTTTGATAATATCTTAAAAAAAAAAAAAAGCTAGAAGCATGAATTAGTGTCAAATAAAAGCTAATTAATTTCTTTAAATTACACAATATTTCAATATGTAAATTAGCTAACTTACATATTGCCAAGTCCGCTCAAAATCCCACATGTGTAAAAAATCATATATATATATATATATATATATATATATATATATATATATATATATATATATATATATATATATATATATATATATATATATATATATATATAACATACACACATTTTTAATGCTTCTTATATAGCCCACAAGACAGTTACAAATGATGTTCATTATGCCATTGCATTAAGAATGTTTGCACATTCCAGCATTTTATTTCATACAGAATTATATTATTGAAATCAACTTACTGTACTTGTGTCTTTTTGTCCAGAACCACTTCCTAGTGGTCATTGCCGTAATCCGCAGTCCGAACTCTTTACTCTCCATAAGCTAACCTGTCAGTGTCTAACTTATATAGTTATGGTAATACTATTGTCCATATTGCACACTTTCGTTTGTAGAACTTTGACATAGGCTGCATCAGCCTAAATAAATTAAAGGGTCTTCAGCGCTTAACTAGAGACAGTGGGATGATGCAAATATTCAAATGAAAAAAAAAAAAAAAAGAAAAAAAAGAAAGAAAGAAACAATAAGCATAGTGCCTCCCCGTCAAATATTATTCATGAATTTGTAAGGATGAACATTAGCATCTTCATTTGTGCTCTGTATTATATATGAACATTGGAAATAATGCAGATCACAATGCTCGAGAACAGTGTTCAAAAGCTGCATCATTTTACTTGATATTATTTGTAATATAGGCTATAAAATTTAGGAGTTAAAATTTAAGTTCAATAATCAAAACTTCACGTTAAAGTCTTTGTATGATATCACTGGTCCGTATCTTTTTAACAAATGATGCCGTTGTTGAATATCTGCATCACTCCACTGTCTCCAGAACAGAGGATGTTTATTTATTTGTATATGAATATTGTACCACAGGTACTGATTCCACACCTTTATATCTTTTTATGGATGTTTATCATGGGCTGCCATACTCAAACATTTCATTACTGTAGCCCAGAAGATGCATTTTTACTTTATAATATGGCTTTTCGCATCAAGGTTTATCTGCATAGATTTACTGGCATCCAATAACTAATATCACTTTTCCATGATGCCTTTTCTGGTGTCGATTTACACGTGATGCTTTTAAGGAGTTGAAATGTGACAGCAAATGTGGGAAATTCAATTCCCCATTTTCAGTGGTATTTATAAACATACTTCGCTTGATTTTATCTGGTTTACCGTTGCAAAGAAATTTAAACAGACTAGCTGTAAATTCTTTAATTACTTTTTCTCCTGATCCTGGAAGTATTAATGCTAGATATGAAAATTGAGGTTATGTGAGACTTTTTGTAATTTTGTATCTTTTTCCGTAATAATCAAATCTCTGCTTTGCCAAATATTAAGAATTTGTTGAAATCATTTTACTTAAGGTTAAAAAATGAACTGTGTGAGTTCTTTGGTTTTTGCTAAAATCTGCACCCCAATATTGAGGTGAGCTCGTTAGTCCATTCTAGCTTTAATTCTGGAGCTAGCGTTGTTAGTATGTCTTGTGCTGATCCCATTTTTTTTTTTTTTTTTTTGGTCAAGTTTATTTTTAAGCCCGATATTGACTGACGTTTTTTTTCATAAGAAATGCTTCAGGTAAAGATTGTTCATCAAAGTGGAGGAGCAGCGATGTGTCATAAGTATGTTGACATGACTTGTATGCTTCTGAGTACATTTCTATACATGTACTTCTTTATTTGCACGCAAAGCATTTGCCAGTTGCTCTACACATAAAATTTACAAATATGGAATAGTGAAAGGTTCTGTTGCATAGCCATTATTTATAACTGAACTTGCAATGTCTTTGTAGAGAGTTATCATTCTTTTTTGTAATGTTGGACCAAAGTTGAAATATTCTAAACATATATTTATGAGACTATTGTAGTCTTTCAAAAACTGTTTTCAAAATCTATTTCTGCTAGTATTGCTGATATATTTTCCTCACCATAAATTTCAATGATAACTAGATTTTTTTCTGATATTTTCACCAATACATCTTTTTCCTTTTTAAGCTCCAATAATTTCTTGATCTGTTAGGAAACCTTCACATAAAATATGTTAGACGTGACATTTCATTTTTAATTTACATCCGGGAAAAATATTTCTAAATTGTTAGCGTTTGCATGATGGGGAAGGTTTGAAGTGTATAGGTATTTTGTGATGTTTTGGGGTTCTAGTAGTATTGCATGGTGGGGAAGGTTTGAAGTATATAGGTATTTTGTGATGTTTTGGGGTTCTAGTATTATTTTATGGGATCTATTACAGTTTGTCACCTTGTGTGGTCAACTTATTAATACCTTATCCATTATAGCATTTTTCCAGATAAAACAAAAAATACCTGGTAGTTTTTCACCCTGCTCATACCATCTTGCACGACGTCTTATTTTACCACCTCTTGTTTTTTTGCTCAGATACATTTTTTAGCTCTTTCGCTTCCCTCTTATCTGTTGCGCATAAGTATCTCTGTGTATTGGATCTATGTGATTTAGTTGGCCTTCCCAGCTTTTTATTTCACTTTGTAATAACTGAGTCTGTTTCAAAATATTTTTCTTTATGTGTGCTGCATATTTTGTTATGTCACCTCTTGCTTCTGCTTGAATGACTTCCTATAGTAATCCTTGGTTACTGTTTGTGTCTCCATGGATTTCATGTATTCAGGTTATTTTTTGTTTAATTGCATCCAAATAGTTTTGGGTGAGCAAGTAAGATGTATGTAGCTTCCTTAAACCTGGCCACCGTTCGTTCTGTTCTGATCAAATAGCTTATGTTTTTAGCTAATGATCAGTGGGAAATCCTGGAATAATACAGGCTTTATTAATATAGCCCTGTAAACCTCTTGATACTTAAAAGTAGTTCAATCTACATTGAATGAGTGAGAGGTCTGGTCCGCCAGAATAATACAGGCTTTATTAATATCAACCTGTAAACCTCTTGATGCTAAAAAGTAGTGCAAACTACATGGGATGAGTTAGGGTTATCTGGTCCGCCAAGTGAAGGTTTTGTCATTTGGATGCAATTCTCCCCACATGTCCAGCAGGTCAGTGTCTTCCATCCATTTATTTATCATTATTTATGAATTGATTATTTATCAAGCTTTTGTTACAGATACAGCTTTTGTATGTGTAGGTTGTATACCTCCTGCTATGTCTTTTTCTAAATTTTGCACATAATTAAAATCACCTACAATTAAACGATTGTCGTTAGACATAACATTTTCAGCTATATTGCTAACTTTCTAAAAAAAGTCTGGCTCGTCATTTATTTTAGCTGTATATATATATATATATATATATATATATATATATATATATATATATATATATATATATATATATATATATATATATGTATATATATATATATATATATATATATATATATATATATATATATATATATATATATATACATATATATATATATTTATATATTTATATATATTTATATATTTGCAGCTCAAGTTATTCTCAAGACATTTTCAGAAACACCGGAAATTATGTAACGACCTTCCTCATCATAAACACTTTCATAAATAGTATGATTATTTTAATTTTAGAATAATACACACGCCTCTTCCATTTTGTTTACCATGTGCAAATATAATTGCACCTCCCCATTCATTTTTCCATTGTCTTTCTGATTCAGGGGTGATGTGTGGCACTTGCAGTACAAATAGTGAATACTTACTGTTTTGTAAAAAGTAGAAGGCTCCTCACATTTATTTTAACATTTGATAGACCACAGCTATCCATATCAAAAATACCTAACACATTCATTGGCAAGTAATATTACTCTGTTAATGATAGTCTACAAGCTTCTATAACTGGCACAACATAGTAGCCATATCCCCAAATAGTCGATTCTTAAGATCCACTGAAATCCTATAAAATGAAGTGTCCTTTTATACCGACTCCCCATACAATCTACCAGTATAAATTAATGCATATTTCAACAAAGATGTATGTATGTATGTATGTATGTATGTATGTATGTATGTATGTATGTATGTATGTATGTATGTATGTTGGCTCATAATCTGCTGCTACAATAACGGACATCAAAAAGGAAAGGAATGTTACAATATGACTTATATATATGTATATATATATATATATATATATATATATATATATATATATATATATATATATATATATATATATGTGTGTGTGTGTGTGTGTGTGTGTGTGTGTACATATACGTGTGTGTGTGTGTGCGGAGACGGAGAAAAAAGTATAGAATTTGTCATGTTGGAGCTAGAGATCCAATTAGTTGCTTCGTATGCTCTTTTGAATAGCCCATACGTAGGCCTTCCACTTGATATTAGATGCAGCCAACGGGCCATTCACGTACAAAAACATTACTCCTTTGAATGCTCATCTTGTCTACTTATATATTGCGATTATTTCAAGAAATTTGGTGTCAAAAGATTTCAAAATATTTTTCCTAAGCAATGAATTGTACTGTGCCTTGGTGTCTACAAATTTTTTCTTTTGTCTATTTTCAAACTCAAAATTGGTGAATTTTTATGCATTTTTTTGTAATCTATGTATAATTATTTGTAAATTAATTAGTTAATTTGTATACAAAAATTGTGTCGAAGACAACAAGTAATCAGCTTCCATTTGAGACTTAATTCAAGACTTTATCTTTATTTGCAAGAAAAATAGTCAAAATAGTGTTATTAAGTCATTTCTTCAACTTTTTTAGGGGTTGTCATGGAAATAGGCTAAAAAGCTAATTATAAATCAAACTGATTTACTCACAATTATTCACTTCTCTAAGGGGGCATGTACCTGGATGAAAAAAAATGGTTCTGCTTTGCTATACCAATGGTTGGGTTTCCTCTCATTTTAAGCCCCTCTTGTCATATTGACACAGCACTTTAAACATACGTCATTGATACTCAATTGATTATGGCATGAACGGAAGTTTTCGATAGTTTCGATATAAATAAAATTCGAACTGTAACACAGGTTTAAAAAGAAGTGAACTGGTAAAGTAACTGGGAATATATATATAAATATATATATATATATATATATATATATATATACATACATACATACATATATATATATATATATATATATATATATATATATATATGTATATATATATATATATATATATATATATATATATATATATATATATATATATATATATATATATTCGTAAGGTTGAAAACTGGATCTGCAGCGTTCCTAAGTGTGAATTCGGGAGCCAAGCGCCGTGGAAAATCTTGATCTGGGATTTCTCTGGACAATAAATGTTTCACCGGTTATGCTGGTACTGGAATGGAAGGTATCCGCTTGCAACATTTGAATATGGAATAATAATAGTGATTTATTTGAGCAGGGCATATATTTGGTGATACGCGCACTGGTTACTTTTTAAAGATAATTCGTTGCCTGATTCTTGCAGCTTCGGGCCTGGAATGTTATGCGTGTGTCAGACAGGACAACAACAAGGACAAATGTGTAAAGACGACCAAACAGTGCGAAGAGCATCAGGATGTATGCATGTCAGTCGTCAGCTGGGGGCGTGAGTAGCAATTTAGTGATATGTCAGGAAAAATATAAAAGAATTTGTCATTATAAAATTTAAAGCAATACATAAGCTGTTCAGTTGGTTGGGTAAACGGCCTAAAAAAACAAAGCAAGTCAATCAGGTATTTCTGTAATGACAGACTTGCCTTCCTTTGGAAGATGACGGCACCTCGATAGTGATGCCTTTGCACTTCGGTCCAACCTGTCATTCTCTCAAAAATGATGTCAAGTAACGTCTGTTTAATATCTTTGCATGATGTGTGTGTGTGTGTGTGTGTGTGTGTGTGTGTGTGTGTGTGTGTGTGTGTGTGTGTTGCCTTGTTCATACAAGACAAAACACGCACAAAAAGGGCAAAACAGAGAATGGGGAAATTGCAAGAAAATTTATCGACAGTGTTCAATGCTCTTTTCTCCAAATACTTTGGACGTCTGAAAAGAAATCAAGGCGAGCGTTGAATGAAATCTTAGAAAAAGCGAGAAAACATATAAGTATATCCCACCAGGCAAGATAAATATTGGTACAGGTGGCTGTTCCGAAATGAGCTTAATTAGGGTTAAACCATGAATGGCATCATCATTTAAAATTCTGAAGAGGGTCAAAGCAATGTATAATAATGTGACAACTATATGAAGTTGTACTTCTTTTATACCTCTTAAAGAAATTGTTACCGTTCATCTACTCTGAATTTTAATTGGTAGCAAACTTTCCTTTTCTTTGATACCAAGTCGTGACTTTCTTGCTTTGAAAATCATAGCCTGGTTCCTTCATGTGAGGTCGTTGTCAAATGAAATGATTCGGCTTCCTGATGCATTAGAGCTGGTGCCGAAAATTGCGGTCCCATTTGCATAATTATATTAGATGCAACTTTGTGTATATTTGACTGAAGCTGTAATTTTTGGATGCAATATGCATACTTTTTGTAGTAGATGGGTTTATAAATTCGTAGTTTCAAATTTTCTTGCTTTAAAAATCATAGCCTGGTTCCTAATAACTACGGTTTGTTTAACAATATCCACCCACGAAAGAAAACATGTACAGTGAGCCACAAGGTATATGGGTCAAATGTGAGCATAATATACTTAGGATGACTCGACATGCTTTAAAAATTTCACAAACAGTGCACCATGTGAGGTAGGGGTTTGTGCGAAGGACTGGAGCTTCATGTGAGGTTGTTGTCAAAGTAAATAATATTGTGTCAAAGTTACCAATATTTTCATTGAAACTAATGGATCTCTATCATGTAAAACATTTTGATATTTCTCTTTCAGTACCCCCCTATTGGGTACCTCATGGAGATCGTATGCATTTTGTTGCCAAGGACTGTGAACGGAATTCTGTTTGCGAGGCGCAGAAGCGAGCCGGGATGAAGCGATGCAAAAGGGATTGGTTCAGCGACTGGGAGTGTATAGAGTGCTGTAATGGTGACCTGTGCAATCACTACGTTACGGTAAGGGCTGTCCTTTTACACGAAAAAAGTAAACTGTTAGAAAGACAATAATAACTTATATTGACACATTTCATCATTTGTATATCGGTCCTTTTGTCACTGTTTTGTTTTGTCCTTCATCCTGGAGATATGCTTTTGGTACCATTCCATTCGGGATAACATAGGCCTGTGTTAATGACAGCAAGGCGAGAATGCTCGAGACAAAAATGTAACTGCGCAAAGCAAGTGTGCCAGAATGCACAAAGCGAGAATGCAAAAATGCTAGAATGCGGGAATAAAAGAGAATGTGGACGTTAGAATGCGAGAATGTACGAGGCGCGGGAACAATTAAATTTTTTTATAGTTTCCACCACAATTTGCATCATCCGTTGAATGATTCCCTTTGCATAAGTCTCATTTTTGAAATATAAAGGGTTTGGTGGCGATACCTTAAGTGCAAGCTATTAATTTCTGGGGTAAAACGCACTTTAGTAATCATCAGTAGTGTTATCTAGTTTTGCTGATTATTCATTGTACACCTTTGTAAAGCACCATATCGCTAAGGTTGTGTCACTCACCAGATATCGCTGTCTGGCTTTCATGCAGCCAATGCAGCACCCAGTACAAGTTGTTAGTGCACTATCGACCACAAGGTGGCACTTTACGCGTGACATCAGTGCCATTGGAGCATGACGGCCATGTTTTTGTTGGGAGGAAAGCTATCATGAAAAGTGCTTAGTGAGATCTCTTGTTGACTTTCCAGTTTATCATATCGTGTCATAAATAGTGTCTAGTGTTTAATCATCGTTATCAACCGTTTTAAAAGTAATGCAATCCCGTAAAACTGACGATGAATCTAAAGATGGATCAATATTGCAATGGTCTCGAATGGCACAAGAGGGATGCCTGGAAAACTGTGTCCCATCTCACTGTGCTTTGGTATGCTTCTACTCGGGTGATACTGGAAAAAGACATTCAGTCAGTTGGTAATGGCTTCACCAGTGGGAGGCATTAATTTTCACATTAAGATGACATAATTTTGTTTGCCCATTTCAGCTGGGAACAACGCAAACGAGAGCAAGTTTCTTAACAGTGGTTGTGATGTTTTTGGTCGGGGTACGGTTGATGAATCGGTGATCCCGCTGTCATCTATATGATCAGACAGTAAGAACATTTTCATGGATACAAAAGTGTAAAATAATAATAATAGAGTCGAAGCAGCAAAAACTGTGACTATTCGCCGGAAATGGAAAAGACGTGTTATCTTCAAAGAAACTGATACACCGCTGATGTACTGCAGCAGTCAGTTTTATTCGTAAAATATGTTTGCCAACCGGCAGTACTGCAAACAGGTAGGAAACAGAGAGCGTAACGCGGTATCAGTATGATAATATCCACGAAGCTCTAAGGATGATGTCTGCTACATTTGTGTGCATGTGATTTCATTGGCTACAGTTTATTTTATATACAACTTATGCTTCGTGCTAATTCAGATTAATATCCTGTACATGATATATTACATATCAAGATATTCAAATGATGGATAGTATTCTTTAATTGCAGAATTGAGACCAGTTGGTCGTCAACATCATTTGAATGTATCAGTAGTTTTGTTATAATAATAAATGATAAGTTTATTGGAAACTACCCCCTTACACAGGGGCACCAGCGGCCCGGGGTGAACCAGAGTGCGCTCACATAAAACTATGTTAAATACGGCGGATTCACATAACAACGTAATGCAGTTTATAATATGTACAATTGGAGCATCATATAAATACCGTATGCATGAAAAGTTGCTAGGCATCATTTGATGTTTCTTGTCCGTACCTCCAGGGGTCTGTAAGGTATGATTTACAGGCATAACCCGTGCTATGTTCGCTGAAAAAACATGCACGCTTTGTTGTGTGGCGGTGCATTCTGATGGTGTAACGGAGTACCTGGGTGGAGAGTCTTAATTGTTGATTCTTTGTCAGTATGCCAAGTAAAACGCAAACTCTCCAAACTTGGGCACCATCTTACTAATCCATGGAAAAATGCTTAAATGTTGTCATTGATTGTACTTGTCAATTGTAAATACCGACATACTTTTTATACTTCATCTTTGTACATGCATGGAGATGTTAACGTTCGACAATAAAGAAATCTGTAACCAAACATGAAGCATTTCATGTTTTTTTTCTTTTTGGCTTACTTTTGGGTTCTGTAGGTCAAGGGTATCACGGCGCGTATTTCGATTCGCATAAATGCAATTTGTCTCAAATTAAAAAAAAAAAATCGCTCATCATAACTTCCCTCAATTATATGTCATATGTTAAGATGTAACGCAACATACAATTTTTTTGCGCATTTTAAATGAGCACAAGTACTACAGCAAACAGCGCAAAAGTGAAGCACTAACTCTTCTAGAAATACAGTATATCGTGTTTTTGCAGAGCTTTAGTTCGATGGCAGTATCAATACAATCGCATTTACACTATTTTTGGAATCGAAGTTCGATTGTTTTGTACAGCACCGACTCAATGACAGTCCAAATATTTTTTATCGGCAATGCATATGTGAATTAAGAACGATCCAAATTTTACAGACACTCACGCGCACACACAGACACAAACACAGACACAGAAACCCACACACGCACATGTGTATATATATATATATATATATATATATATATATATATATATATATATATATATATATATATATACATCTCTCTCTCTCTCTCTCTCTCTCTCTATATATATATATATATATATATATGTATATTAATGTGCGTGCGTGTGTGTGTTCTAAGTAGGTGATTCATGTCGCAAATGATATAGCCCCTTGTGAATGGCAATCCCAGAATGCAAAGCCATGGAACGATCTGACATCTCTACCAAATCACGGTGAACATTTCCACTTGAAGAATGTTAGCAGAAATGCTCCAATCGTGTTTTAACTGCCACCAGGTAAAAGGTAAACCTGTACATTGCTTATTCTAAGAGTGAAGACCTTCACCAGCCACCGTTTGGATGAAATACATCTGACGTGTTCACAGCAAATCAGTTGACCATATACTTTCTCTGAAAACCAAAATTGGATTAGACATTGCTGCTACCTGCACGAGGAATTCAGCGTATTTTTTTCTGTAATAACTTGTGTGACTACTGTTGTGAACAGCGCGCAATGGATTAACGCCTTTGGTCACAACTTCTACTAGAGCTAATGAGGGCGGAGCTTGCTTCTGGATTTGATTTTGTCAACGATACTGTTGCCACTGATGATTTTAAAAGCTGCGTCGCTGAACAGTTTACAACAAAAGATACTCATATAGAAACAGTGCAGGCTTTTCTATTCAGATTTGCTGAACTTTGTGCGCAATGTTTTTTTTTTAAGTCATGAATGATGCTGCTATACAGTGATTCTTTGAGAAGTACGCCATTAAGGGTGCCGCACTATTTAGACGCAATTGACCGTATTGGGCTTGTTCCAGGACCACTCTTTTGTTAGGTTTTTAATATACCCAGTTCACTCTTTTATACTATCTTAAGACTTTGTCTGCCCAACCTATTTTCACCCGTGTGGACGCGTTTTTTCGCTTCTTAATATTTGCACTTCTTAAAATCGAAAAGATAAAAGCATCAATATTTCATGATCTTTATTAAGTGTTTTGAACAAAATGACGCCCCCCCATAAAAAAAAAATAAATAAATTAAACAAATAATGACAACCTATTTCTCAATTTTAAGATGAGAAATAGTCACCTGAGGCCGAATTGAACAATTGATACATGTTTATAAAATCTCTTGGAAAATTCGCACTGAAGATAGAAGCTTTGTCCTTTCAACGGCAATGACGGCGATCTTGGACTTTGTAAATCCATAACAAAGTAATGTTTTCAATGAAAAGGAAAGACATCAGAATTTCATCATTTTGAAATGAACATTTCTGTCTCCAAATTAAATACTCTTGTCGCTGCAAACGTTGATGTATTCTATTGCTGATATTGCACTATACGCCCGCCTGCCTCTCTCTCTTTCTCTCTCTCTCTCTCTCTCTCTCTCTCTCTCTCTCTCTCTCTCTCTCTCTCTCTCTCTCTCTCTCTCTCTCTCTCTCTTTCTCTCTCTCTCTCTCTCTCTCTCTCTCTCTCTCTCTCACACACACAACGATACAAACAATAAGTAACCAGACCAAGTGGCTCATAAATACATTAAACACATTCACCACTTTCATCATAACAATGGGAGCAAAGTTATACAAAGCATTCAAGGGTTCCCAAAACTACAGTATTCATCTCCAAATATCAATATGCAGAAACGAATTTTACTCCTGATGTAAGAAAGGTAGGTACCCATAAAAGACAGCTGGTGGTTTTATGGCGGTCCTCATACATATACTAGTTTCTTCCAAGACGTGAAAGCTTAACCACGTAAAACCAAAGTCATATTACTTGTGCCAAAAGTAGAAAGGAATATGATACACTATTTGGTTCTCTTGATTTGTCAGTAGCTCAGGTAACAACAGAAAAAAGAAAATACGGTTACATCGTTTTCGTGATATTCATAAATCTGGAACATTATAAAAAAAAACTTCCATAATCCCACTATAGCAATACGTCGGAGAACTCACAGCGCAATATGTCTAATGAAGTATTTAGTAAATAGTTCAGTAAAATATGGCACACATACACAATTTCCTCCCAACTAAGACCTATTTCCCTCGCAAATAAGCACACACCAGTGGAAAAGATCATTTAAATAAATTAAGAACAAAAAAGTGCACTAAAGTAAAACATTCCTTCCCACAACGAATTCAATTTCGCTTGAGTAAAATTGCATTTCACGCGTTTTATACATGAAAGCCCTTTGCAGATGGTTTCTGACATTTTTGTGACAAATTAGTAACATCGTATCGCTAAAAAATATTAAGCAGTATGTAAGGTGCGGAAAGTTTATTTTACAGTAATATTAATTCATATTTTACTACTTTAATCTATATGTACGTGCAATCATGTAAAGTTGTGAAATATTTGAATAAAGTCCGTGCATGCTAAGTTGTAATATATCAAATTTATTGTTGCAAACATATTGTTATAGATCTCGTTTTTATTGAATACAAATTTACGCTGTATATTGTAATGGAGTATAAATTTGGTGGCAATCATTTATGAAACTATCAACTATGCGAAAACGCAAAATATCTCAGTAAAAATATATATTTTCAATCAATTTAACGAGCTTGCATGGCTGCCACATGTGAGTCTACATAGAAAATGATATTTTGCTTAATCGAACTCAAACTTGGTTTAAACATATTTTATTGTCAAATTTACAAGAAAAAAAAAACACATGATCACACAAAACAACTGGGAAAAGGGCATGCCCTATATGAATCCCTCTTGCGAGAAGGGAAGACAAACATGAACACTGAATATACAGAAAGACACACCAACAAAATAATAAAACATGAAGACTGACAAGGCAGATAGTGGGGCAATATCTACAGTGATCATGATATACACTCCCAACCGGGACTGAAATCAAAATATCTAGTAAAGATTGTTGTGAATGGAAAAACAGAGTAAAAAAAATGAGGAGGAGCATTAACAAAAACTCGAAAGATGATCAGTAGTGGTTTGAAATCCACAAGTTTAACCAATGCCAGTTGGTTTACAGCGAATAGTTGCAGAAATGTAGTCATGTTTAGCTAAAAGAAATATCACTGTTTTCTTGGAGAGAGCAGTCAAATGAACCATATAATAACGTTTGTGACGTAATGGGTGCAAAACGGATAAGCATGGTGCGCAAGTGCAATCGTGGTACAATATATTTCGTACAGGGAAAAGAAAAAAATGCCATATGTCTTGGATGGGTGCACCACATGAACAGGAAGGGGAGTTCTTAGCACCAATTCTAAATAGATGAGAATTTAAGAGGCTGACGCTAAGACGAAGACGTGTATGCTGAATAGCTATAAATCTCTCTCCGAGATTGAATAATTCTGGAAATTTCGTAGGGCGTATATTTTTTTTTTAGCTATTTTCGATTTAAATATTGAGAGCGAGGCAGAGTTTCTAATATCAAGAAACAACTGGTTCCAAAGTCGTATATTAGAAGGGAAGAAATGACTCATTAAAAAGTTCAGTACGAGCCCTGAAATAAGGGATATCAAATTGTTGTCGGGTACTGTAAGCATATGTGTCTGTTCTGGGAGACGTAACAATAGAACACAAGGTTTCAAGTACAAGCGTGTTCACTATTTTATACATCCAAATCAATTTAGCTGCAATCCAACGGTCAGACAAAGTTCACCACCCAAGTTCTTCACAAGCTTTTGCGTTACCTATTCCATGCATTGCGCCACTTACAGTGCGAGCAGCTTGCAATTGAATATTCTGAAGTCTTTCAGTACTGATTCTGTGCAACCACCCCACACTGGACTACCATACTCAAGAATCAGTCGAATAAAGGATGTGTAAATAGTATTAAGGGTATGTCTATCAAGGACAAATTTCAGCCCCTTCATGATGTTGATCAGTTTACCAGCTTTAATTAAGATTTCACTAATGTGATCAGACCAACGTAAATCCGAGCGTAAGATAAAACCAAGATGTTAGTGATGAGCGATATTTTCCAAGACATGACCTTGCAAAAATAATAGGATGATAATTAGGTGGATTGAATTTCGTGGAAATGCGCAATGAATCAGCTTTTAAGGCATAAAAAGTCACAAGCTAATCCTTAGACCACTGATCAACATCTAGTAGGTCCGAGTTTATAATGTTTTCTGCAGTAATAGGATTATCGACAGTTAGATAAAGAGATGTATCGTCAGCGAACATATTAATATTTGATCGAATAAGGTTAACAATATTATTAATGAAAACAAGGAAAATATGAGGTCGTAACACCGAACCCTGGGGGACATCTGCATTTATTTTACCCCAGCTGGACGAAAGACTCTGGATTATAACTCATTGATAACGATTGCTGAAGTAATTTTCAAACCAATCAACGTTGCCAGTAACACCAACTTTTTGCAATTTGTATAATAGGCCAGAATGCCAAACTTTGTCGGAAGCCTTGCTAATGTCAAGAAAAATGATACGAATTTCTTTGTTAATCCATATCCATACATAATTCATGGTAAAGTAGTAGCAATTGGTTAATAGTTGAGTCGCCAGGGATGAATCCAGATTGATGAGAAGAAATTACAAAATTATCTCGAAAGAAGTTGAAGACATGTTTGAATACTATGCTTTTAAACATTTTTCTGTACAACTGAGCAATGACACAGGTCTGTGGTCAGGAAACACTATTTCAGGCCTTTTTTATGAAGTGGGAAAACATTTGCTTGCTTCCAAAGAGAAGGGAAATTGTTTACATTCAGAGAGAGATTAAACAGTTTTGTCAGTGAAGGGGAGATAGCAGGGGCAGCCTGTTAAGTGGTTTGGCGCTGAAACCATCAGGAATTGATGCTTTTGATGTGTCTAAACTTAATATAGTTTCAAGGACCCCAGATTCAACACATTTATTGAGTCAACGCTCAAGAAAGGGGGGTTGGTAGGTTCAGATAAACCTACTACCCCCCTCCCCCCAAAATAGAGCACAAAATTGATTTGAAAGAACACTTAACTGCTTCAAATTCAGTGTCAACTTCGCATAAAGTCTACCTACTTAACACGAACTGCCTTAGATTATAATGAGCTTGCTTGATTTATGTTTTGGTTTGTTTTTGTTTTTTGTTTTTTGTTGGTAAAAACACTTTCAAGTACCAGCGTGACTGTAGTTACAAAGGATATAACGGTCCAGGTCGACAGCTTTCCTTTGCTTGCGTTGGGTGCAATGCGTCCCCAAAGTACGGAGGAAACCTGTTGACTTCACAGAAAATGTTGTACGTAAACAGTTAGGTGACATCGAAGAGCATCAGTAAGTCACACAATATCTGCGAAATTACATTACTGAATTTAAGTTTAATTGGAGTAAAGTAGAAAGCTCCTAAATAAGATAAAAATTTACTTAAATGAATCAAATTGACCCTGAAAGGAATCGCATTTCTGCTGAAGTAATGTTAGCATTCTAGGATTGTATTTTCATGTATTTAATATAAACATATTCAAAGTCATCATACATGTATCTTTAAAAGGTTTCTGAAGATTGATTTTGACAGAATTATCCATAAGAATTTGGCAAATAAAAATACATTGATACGACGGAGAGTGCAGAAAGGATTAATTTTACTTATTGTTTCGTAAGTGTGAGGCCGGGGTAACCTTTTTGACCGTGGCATGGTGTGTTAAAAAACCCTTTCTAGCTCCCTTGATAATACTCAACTCAAATTCCCCATATAACGCACCTTTTATTCAAGACTCATCATGACCAGTCTTAAATCAGTTGTTCCGGAGTGGGTTCAGGTGAAACATTTTCACGTAGGGTTACCAAAAAAGTCCTTAGCCCACCAATATATCTTTATTTATCTGTTTAATATACCGTAGATTTTACTAATGTTACCCTATGTGTGTATGGACACGATATTCAAGTGCAGCAAGTTATTGTGGGTTCCACAGACAAACGAGAACAACATTTCTCTTACAGCGTGGCCAATTATCAAGGTTCATGGAATCGACCAAGTTGAAGCTAAGATGACGTCAGACACGCGTGTTCTGCACATGGGTAAACTTGAACACAAAGCCTCCATTATATATATATATATATATATATATATATATATATATATATATATATATATATATATATATATATATGTATATACATACACATATATATACATATATAGATAGATAGATAGATAGATAGATAGATAGATAGATAGATAGATAAATAGATAGATAGATAGATAGATAGATAGATAGATAGATAGATAGATAGATAGATAGATAGATAGATAGATAGATAGATAGATAGATAGATAGATAGATAGATAGATAGAATATGGAACGCCGTTTCTTGTTTTTTTTTCCGTATTTGATCAGGTGATTAAACATTTGATCGGATGAACAAATGTATTTGTTCATGTGATCAAATACGGTATATTTGTTCTTCTGATCAAATTGATTTGATGAGAAGAACAAACTTATTTAATCAGAAGATCAAATATATTTGTTCCGAGGAACAAATAAAATGAATTTGATCACATGAACAAATGTATTTGTTCACATGGCTAGATCCATTTGTTCTCCTGATCAAATAGAATGAGGTATATCCCGATGGATTCACCTGAAGAAATATATTTGTCCCGTGATCAAATCGAGTTGATCTCCTGAATAAATACAGGTTTCTCCACTACCAGATAATAATTACTCCCTCTTGTATGCCGCGCAGCACTTCCGTTAGTCTGTGTTACTATAACACGAAGAAATACAATCTCGAACTTTGACATATTCCATATATAGGAACAACAAGTAGGGGCCGGGAGATGGATCGAGCTACATCACAGGGTAAAGTTGTCATCATCCACTGTTTCAGAATCCCATGTGACAATGCTTGGTTTTTCTAGGCCGCAGTTACTAGTTGAAAACATTTAGAGAAAAAAAAATCAGATTTCTAGCTACAGGCACGTTATAATCATTTGTGAAGAAAGAAAGAAAGAAAGGAAGAAAGAAAGAAAGAATGAAAAAAAAAGAAAAAAAGAGAGTGAGGTAGGGATGGAAGGAGTGAAACAGAAAGAAAGAAAAAATCCTCACACCCTTCCCAAAAGCAATGCCTACTACTAAACTTTAGAAAGAAAAAAAGTGAATGAAAAAGGCTCGTATCCATGACCATGAAAGGCATGCAAAAAGCAGTGCCTAACCAAAGAAAGACAGAGTGAGAGAGAAAAAAATTCCTCATATCCATCTAGAAAGCAATAGCGAAAGATCGTGCAACCACCGTTCAAATTTACATTTAATCCCGCCAAAACACGATCATATTTAAATGATAAATAACAATGATGCATTGTGTACGGCTGGCTTTACTCGCTTTGATATCTAAACAAAGCCACTAATGTCTGCGTTGTAAACGTCCGCGAAGTCCGTATTGAAGATATCGCGGACATTTCGAGATTGTACCTTTTACGTATTTTACTATTTGTTGCCGGGATCAAATAGTAGCGGAAGTCATTTGTTCCGAAATATAAATGTTTGATGACAGGAACAAATCAGACAGGTGGCGTCAATTTAATTAAGTTGGGGGACATTTGATGATGTGATCAAATTGATTTGATCAGAAGAACAATTCTATTTATTCAGATGATCAATTAACATATATTTATTCTTCTGGCCAAATCGATTTAATCATCTGAGCAAATATATTTGTTCATATGATCAAATAAGAATATATTTGTTTATGTGAAAATAATCGATTTCATCAGGAGAATAAATCGATTTAATGAGATGATCAAATCAATTTATTCACAGGAACAAACAGACTATTTAATCACGTGAACAAATGCATTTGTTCATCTCATGAAATCGATTTATTCTTCTAATCAAATATTTAATCACCTGATGAAATTAGAATAAAACAAGAAACGGCGTTCCATAATATATATCTATATATATATATATTATTTTCATTGCCAGTTTTGATAAATGTCTGTGTACTCTGAAGCAGCAAATCCATGTAAACCGACCTATCATTAAAGTATTAGTAGTAGTAATATACTTTATTTCTTTAAAGAGGATCGGACGTGTAGCTAAATATAGCTAATGTAGTGTCCTCTCCTCGTGTACAACCAAATACAATACTATCTGTCTTAAATACACATCGATGTAAGAAAGAAAAAAAATACAATACGAGACATATGAACTCGGAACAAAAACGAATTACATGACAATTAAGGTAACGTAAAATAAACAGAATAAAACAGACATCATTATGAAGAAGAAAAAATCACATGCATTGTCAGCGACTAACGAAAGTCGTCCTCGTCATCAGAATCGTTAGACAAGATATTTGCGAACCTGTTACTCAATTGTATAAATTTCATAGTAGCATCTAAAATTTTACAATTGGAAATACAAGTGAGATTATTATGACCATATAAACATATTGATACCTTGTCAGGAACTGATAAATTGTCAAATATTATTGCATTCTCACTGGTTTCTAGAATTTCTGTAACCCCTGTCAAGAAAGTTTGTCTTGGAATTGCAAATAAGGGACACTGCAATAGAAAATGAGAAGTTGTTTCAGAGTGATGACCACACATGCACGCTTGGGTATCACACAAATGACTCGTGTAAAGATGGGCCTTTAGGGCGCTAAAATCAACCCTTAATCTATTCATAACCATGTTTAACCTTCGGGGCCCGTGACGGAGATGGTCGAGTCTTGCAGGAAAAAGCAACCGTTTAACATAAATTTTAAATACATTAACGGAACGAGCACTACGAATGTTATTGGGTAGGGAGTTCCAAAGTTTAGACGCAGAAGGAACAAAACTGCGAGCAAACACATTCGTACGAGCAGCTGGTATCTGCCTCTCAGTGTCATTGCGTAACAAATAATTATGCCTCTCCGTGTTTTGAATGGGGAGTAACGCACTGAGGTGAGGTGGACAAAAGCCTTTAACCATTTTGAAATAAATTAATAATTTGTAGTATTTCCTTCTATCTGCAAGGCTCGGCCACCCCAAGCACTTTAAAACTTTAATTCTACTGGACGTGTTCATACAGCCTGAAACTGCTAAAGCCGCTCTATACTGCACCGACTCTAAAATACCACTGCTCCTTTGTGTACAATTGTCAATGATTGGGGCAGCATATTCAAGTATGGGCCTTATACCACAAACATATATTGACTCGAGAGCTGATACAGGTAAAATATACATACATTTTCTTAATTTACCAAGGCGACTTGAAGCTTTGGTACAAACTGACTTAATATGAGAGTCCCATGATAAATTGTGTGTAATAATAAGACCCAGGTGTTTGTGTTCCTGTACCCTCTTAACTGGTTCGTCCTTAAATTTTAATTGAGGATAGTTCACTTTTTTTACTTTACGTGAAATAACCATTTCCTCAGTCTTTGAAGGATTAAAACCTACTTTCCATTTGTCACCCCATTCTTGTACTACGCTCAAATTATCGTTTAAACTTATCACCGTTTGTTCCGGAGATTCCACAATTTCAAGGAATGAAGTGTCATCTGCGAAGATGTAAACTTTACACGTTAAGTCATCTACAAGGTCATTGATGAAGACAAGAAACAGTAGAGGGCCAAGAACACTACCCTGGGGCACTCCAGATTCTATTGATATCCATTCAGAAAATTGTCCATCCAATACAACCCTTTGCTTGCGATTACTCAAGTAAGACTGAATCCATAACAGGAGGGGATCACCTATGCCAAGCTGTTTTAATTTAACAAGAAGACCTCTGTGCCAAACCCTATCAAATGCTTTGGATATATCTAAGAACACCATGCGTACATCTTTTCCCTTATCTAAAGCTGAGCTTATCATATGAACGATATTTATTAACTGGTTAACTGTGCTATCAAGTTTTTTGAATCCAGAATTACATGCCGTAAGAAGATTATTTGCTGTCAGAAAATCATACAACCTGTTAAACACGGTAATTTCGAATACCTTGGATGCGGAACATAAAAGGGATACAGGTCTATAATTTTTTGTCAGAAAATCTTCCTCTTTTTTGAACAACCCCAAAACGTTAGCTTCTTTCCATAGTGTTGGAAAAGTCGCCTTTTCCAAAGATAAATTAAATAGTTTAGATAAGGCACCGGCAATGTATGGAGCAAAAAGTCTCAATACTTTATTCGGAAGATTGTCAGGTCCACCGGTTTTTGACACTTGGAGCTTTTGCAATATATTTAATACCTCATTCTCAGATGTGATAACATTACTCAACTTTTGATCAGTTTTATCTTGAAGAATAGGGGTAGCTTCGGACACATCATCCTTTACCCACTGTGCTGCGAAGAAATTATTTAGTGCATTTGCTTTATCTATAGGGTTAAAGAGAACTGAGCCGTTTTCAATCAGTGGAGGTATCTTTTTGTGCTGACTCCAGCCGCATGCCTTTTTTAAAGTTGACCACCATTTTTTATTTTCTGTAGATTTATTTGATAGAATATTGTAAACTTTTGAAAAATACTCTCTTTTGGCTTTTCTAAGCATGTTGACAACATTGTTTCTGAGTTGACGATATATCCCCCAGTAAATATCTTTGTTTATATCGTTCGTTGCATCGGCCTTCTTTGCCCTCTTGTAGGCTCTATCTCTAACTTTCATACTGTGTCTCAAGGCACTGGTCATGAAAGGTTTATCTTTAGGTCTTATGGTGACTTCCTTATGGGGAATGCACTCATCGGCAACATCCTTAAGAAATGAGGTTAGCCCTGAACAAATACCATCTACGTTATCATCAATGAATAAAGCATCCCAAGGAGCTGATGATAATAATTCATGCATTTTTGCCATGTCAACTTTAGAGTAGTTCCACACAACTTTTTTATAGGCGTTGACATTCCCAAGGGAAAGGTTCGTACATAACAATATTGGTTCATGATCACAGGTTGATATAGTCGCAAGATTTGAAATTTTACTATTTAATGTCTCATTCATAACAAATACGAGGTCAAGAACAGATTGCCCTCTTGTGGGTTCCTTCACTAGTTGACTTAAGTTGAGACTGAGACAAGTGTTTAAAAAATCCCTTTCAAATGCACTGTTACAGGTTTCAGAACCCCATGAAATGCCTGGTAGATTAAAATCGCCCGTTACAATCAGAGCATGGGGGGATTCCACTGTAGCTTTAGCAATCTGTTCTTGAAAAGAACTTAGAAACTCGTTAAATGAGTCCCGTTCTTGACTAGGTGGCCTGTAAAATGTGGCTACAAAAATTTTATGTTTTTTAACGTTTAACTGGATCCATAATGACTCTAGCCCAGGACTGCAAAGGTCGTCACGAGGCTTGACACTTAAATAATCTCGAGCATATATTAAGACTCCCCCTCCGTGCCTATTTCGATCACATCTTATCGGAGGTTTAAAATCTGGTAACAAAATATCATCATTAGAAATACCTACATCAAGTTTAGTTTCATTAAGACATATAACATCGATGTCATTATGAATGCTCAGACTATGGATTTCATCAAGTTTGTTATTGGCGGTCACACTGTTAACATTCAGATGTAGAACATTCAAAAAGTTAGAGGCCGAAGGACCTGGGTTTGGATGAACATCTCCACATAATGCCAATAGCAGGTCAGAAAGAATGAATATGATACAAGATATAAAATAAATTGTATGGGAAGTCGTATTGATCCTGCCCAATAAGTTGAAAGTGTAACTAAACTGGTCAGATAACTTGCATTTAGAATACTTAATGCTGATTGGCTGAGGTAACATGTATGAAGATACACAATAACTTGATACAACGTCATTCTTTGCCACACAAGCAAATAACACACAAAAAAGTGTCAGCTTGTGACTCCAGCTGTATGAGTCTGCTTCTATCTGCATAGAACTGAAATCAAATTCAATCTGGTAAACATGTCTTCACTTCAGTCACATTCAATTTGACTTTGGAGACATTTTGCTTTATCTGAGAATAGATCTGACACATCTTGAGGAAATCAGGTTTCAGACAGTCATTTTGGTTTGATTTTGGATAAAATTAGATTATATTGAAGTAAAAACAAATTTTGAATCATAAAATTTGGATTTCATTGATAGAATAAAGTCCCATTTGTGTACAGCGAGAATGAATTCGGCTTAATTGAATTAGAATTTCACCTAAGCGGGTTACAATTATACTTCAACGTACTGAACCCTTTAATTTTGCATGAGCTACTGTAGTCGAATGGAGTTAACTTGAATCATCATATATTTTTTAGATACGCGAATTCTACTTGCACAGACCTGTCATCAAGGTATCAGAAAAACTATACTTCAGACAGTTTTAGCATTGCGCCCAAAGCGCGCCGAAGAAAGCTGTTGACTCACTCCAAAAGTTGGCACTGAAAGCGTTAAGGAATAGTTAAGCCTTTAAATATTCAAAATATTTTCACTGAAAGTAGAGATTTATGTTTGCTTCAATTAAGCATTATAATAAGCAATCATTTATTGATCTTTTCCCATTGTGCCATTAGTATAATACAAGGTCCTATTATCCAGATTGCATGACATGGTGGCTATGTAGAACAATAACCTGAAACTAACTTTAACACAACGAGGCAAAATATATATGGAAATGAATAAATCTCCTTCATGTGCAATCGTATTGTAATTTATTTGTATTTAGAGCGAAATACCAGTTTTTTATTTAGTTGTTCTTAAACTACCTGTAGCTGTCCATCAAATAAAATCCGCTGATTTTTAATGTTTCAAAAAAATATTTCCGTTGACCCTGCTATGCGCTACTTTCTTAATGATATTATAAGTACATGCTCCACGCCTCATGATAAAATGTTTCTTATCCTCCGTTTATTCTTTATAGCACACGCCATTTTCTGACCTATTTTGTGATGGAGCAGCCCCAAATATATCCGTTTCTGCTCCAATGGCAATAAACGTACGCTACACTGAGTCAATAAAAGGTAGCCTTCCCTACATAGCTCCATAATTTGTTACTACACTAATGAATTTTTATAAATTTATATAATTTATTAATTTAAGTTTTGCAAACAACCCATTTGTGCGGCCTTTCTTAACATCATCATTGGTAACACAATTTTTTTCAACATTCAAATGAAGTTCCTGTTTCTGTCTTTTATACAGTCTTTTAATGTGGTTCCACAGTTCTCCCAACACGGCTCACTATTCTTGTGCGTTCTCTTTGCTTTTCTAGTTACATCGCTAATTTTACCATCTTCATCCATTTCTCCAAATAATATTTCATACGTTTCATTCCATTACTCGTCGATACCCGATATTTCATTTGACACAAAAAGAAAGTGATCAATTAAGTCTTCAATTCCGTGTCTTACATATCACCGATCAGTAATTCGCATGGAATGTTGTAGTTTTATTCTTGTCATTTCTTACCAGATGTTTAAGCGTTGATCTCTCTCTCTCTCTCTCTCTCTCTCTCTCTCTCTCTCTCTCTCTCTCTCTCTCTCTCTCTCTCTCTCTCTCTCTCTCTTGATTCTTGTTAATTTACTCAGTCAGGTACTTTGACGTTCTTTACTTTTGTCCATTCATGCAGCCGTTCAATTAGGGATACAGTTTACAATTGTGATTTATATAAAAGTGTGAGTCCGTCTCTGTGTCTGTATTGCACATCTTTTCCAATTAACTTACTCAGATGAGCACTTTGTTATTCTTTTCCATTCATCCATGCATCCATTTATTTAGTTATACCGTTTAGCAGTATGAATTATACAGACCTTGATTACCATTGCTTATCATAAGACTAGTTTGATATATATGTCAAATCTCAGTCCATGCCGTTAAATGTTTCTTTAAAAAATAAAGACTCACAATATCTACGTATAACTTCAAAACCTGGTCAATCGACCTGCTATTTTCCTGCTATCGCTGTAGAATGTTTCACCGCTGTATGGGCGGTTCGTAAACATGTAAAGAAACTAATATGGTCCAGGGATCTATACTCGGCTCGTAAACCACGTCATTTTGATAATGACAGCACACCCTTTTCCTCGGTCAGCAGGCAATGGAAGAACCCTTTTCCTCGGTCAGCAGGCAATGAAACCAGCGTGGTGCAGTTTCACCTTCAGTGAACATTGTCATAGAATAATCATTTTCCACCTTGTTCAATATTAAACATAATTTTATCATTATTATTATTATTATTATTATTATTATTATTATTATTATTATTATTATTAATGATAATAATAATAATAATAATAATAATAATAATAATAATAATAATAATGATAATGATAATAATCATAATAATAAGATGATGATGATGATGATGATGATGATGATGATGATGATGATGATGATGATGATGATGATGATGATGATGATGATGATGATGATGATGATGATGATGATGATATAGGGCCGCGATTTCACTGAAAATACGGCTGATTCCATTTTGTAAGCCTCTAACTCAAATCTTCAATCTCTCTCTCCGCCTTTTCTATTTCCTTGACTCCTGGAAGATAACAAATACGTGTTGAAGAAGGCGAAGAAGCATATTAAAAGGAACTACATCTTCACTCTGTAATGTCTCCAAAGTGTTTGAACGATTGATCATTAATCTTTTTGACAATTTACTTCCATCCAAAAACTCTGGGTTTAAGGCGAACTATTCTACAATAAACATATTGAACATTCTAGAGAAACTAGTGTGGTCTTTCTAGACACCTCTAAGGCTTTCGACCAGGTTTGGCATGCTGGCCTCTTTTTTTAACTACATCAGCTAGGTATCTCAGTTAACATTGTTTCATTGATCTAAAGCTATTTCTGAAATCGATTTCAACGAGTGGTCATTCATAGGCAAGCGTCCGGGTTGGTTGCTTGTTGTAGCCGGCGTACACCAGGGATCTATACTTGGTTCAATTGTCTTCTTAGTGTACATTTATTTTCGCGTTGGCGATCAATCCTGTGAAGTGAGATTCTTTGGGGATGGCCTAAGCTTCAAATCCATCAATATCCAACGAAATCTGTTGAGAACATAAATAGAAACCTTTCTCATATGCAACAGTTGGGGAAAAGTATGATTTTTAATGCTATGAATTCTTTATCTGTTTTCTTCACTGCCAAAATCATCAAAACAGACCATCCACCTGTTTATTTTGGTCCGTAAGCTATACCATAGGCCACGCAATACACCTATTTCGACATAACTTGTAGTGGCAATGTATGTGGCATACTCACATGAGCCGTATTGTTAATAAAGCCACGCTTCTCATTTTCAGCTTTAAGTAGAATTGGGTTGGGCGACACTGGCCCATATCTTCAAGTAAAAACACAAGACAACCCTGCTGGAGGTGGACGATGTCCCCGACTACTTTTCTCAAGGTCATCGTTTTTCTAATAGTTGCCACTGCTTTTTGTCATGCCTTTCATAGTCATTGATATGAGCATTTTTCTTTCACTTTTTTGTTGTTTCCAAAGTTTAGTGGTTATTGTGCATCCCTTTGTGTCTGGAGAACCCATTGTTATTGTTATTTTTTGTACCATAGGTTAAACCAGCACAAGTTAATATCTTTAAGCTAAACTAAATAAAATTTACCACAAAGATTTAACTGCAGCTGCCGACTCAGTTTAATATACAGTTGTTTCTCCAGTCCTGCCAAATGAACCCTATTGATTTTGCTGGTATTATAGAAGTTGATCAGTATCTACCTATCTATCAGTTTATATGTCTGTCTGTCTCTACCTATCCATCGATCAATCTGACCATTCGTCTATCTGTCTTTTTGCCTGTTCATTCATTCATTCATTCACTCATTCATTCATTCATTCATTCATTCATTCATCTGGCTAGCTCATTCAGAAAACGAGGCTCTGATTTCTAATCTATATAATTTCTCTAAGATTAAACAAATTCACCTTTATTTCCCCCAAATTATCTATTCTTTCTGCATCCGATAGTGGACATATTTTAATGATGCAATTTGAAACTTTTCTGATATTTTTGAGAAACAAATCTTTTCTACTCATAATTTTTCTAGATCGGTTGAATTTTGGTTATATGCCAAATATTTCATTCTATGATAAACCTTAGACTTCATTGTTATGAAATAAAATGGCCATTTGGAGTACACGTATCAATGTCTGGGTGCAAATTGGCATGGAAGTCTGTTCATAATTACATTTTGGTGTTCAAAGTCATTTCAGGATCAAATGAAGTTTAAGGTTTATATACCTATGACATATTTTACTATCTGCCAAATTTCATAAAGACTGACTATTAATTTCAGAAGATAATGCCAAACGTATTCTTTACTAAGCAAAAATGGTTACGTGGCCCCATATTCAGCTGACAGCGGTGGGCCACATCTACCGCTGACGAGGCACATCCATCATTAATGGTCAACATGGCTTTGTATTAGTTCTTGTGTTGCATTGCTCGTGATGCGTGGGATGCATCAGTCACACATTGCATATTCGGTATTTCCAGTGTGAAATCAATGGGCATCGTTTGTGGATGCTATTTTCATCATGAAAACTTCCGTTTATTGCATTTCATTTGGAGGGTTCACGAAGAATTCTACACCATACATGCCTCCTGCAAAGTTGGGTCTAAATTGTTCCAACTTATCACCTCTTACTTTAAGTGACAAGTTTGTTGTCACTGTAATGATTAAAATCGAAAGGATCCTTGCTGAGTGAGCCATCGTAAGCATCGTTATCCACGAAAACAGTTATGATAATTCTTCTCCGGTTTTATGATGATGGTACTGGGAGCGACAGTATGCCCAGCAAGGGATTGGGGTTGGATGGTCGGAGCAACCAGGAAAGAATTATCTGAAAAAAATTATAACCAAATTATTGTGCCATGGTGCTTGCGTGACAATCATGTCATATGAGCAAAAATCCTATCAAGCATAAATTGAACTTCAGCAAGCTAAACATATCATCAGTTCTGGGAAAATCATGCAGTGGACACTAGCTAGAAGCTCCGTAAATGGTTCTCCCTGGTGGTTACAAGCGTACATTTTTGCGAATGGCCTGGACCTAGACAGTCAATAAAGAAACTAAAAGACAGATAAAGAGACAACCAGATAGACGGACAAATCAATCAATCAATCAATCAATCAATCAATCAATCAATCAATCAATCAATCAATCAATCAACCAAACAATAAAAATAAAGAAATAAGAAATTTTATTTTAAAATTCTTGATGACCATGATGAGACACGTCCAATCTCTATGAGGAAAAGACAATTCGCGCACCTGTAAGATCATAACAACATAGCACACGTAACATGTTCAAAGGCATTGAATTACGAAAAACAATTTTCTTCAAATTCTGATATAACACGCAAGTGCTACGTCTTTGTGGCAATGCTAATGAGAATTAATTTTTGAAAGATAATGCACGTGTCCAAATTATAGAGACGTCTGGCTAACAGTAAAATACTGTTTAGACACAGGCAATAACGTTTGCACACTTTAAGAGAATGGCAGATTTGTTGCAGCAAGAGTAACTGAGGTACTCTTTTCCATACTAAATATTATCCGACCCTCATCTTCTCACCCCAAATAAAGTCGCCATATTGTAACACATAACATGTTTTACTTATCTAATAATTCTGCCGGCAATTGGAATTGAGATCAATCAGCAACATTTTTTTTTATCCATGGAAATTGCTCTTGCTTCCAATGAAAACTGAAGCTTACATCTGTATTTTACGGTCAGGAGACTTGCCTTCGGTAAGGAAGTTTCTTGTGCCAGCAGTGCCACATCTTTCGTTTTCTTATGAACAAAAAGCAGCATAATTCAATCTCTACCCCCGTTACCAATGTAGTCAGTATGTCTAGATCTACACTAATATTAGTTAATTAATATTGTCTGGTTTAATTCAATACTTTGAAAGTCCAAGGCTTCGGAAGCCAAATGAATATACAAATTGGCCGTCAGCGGGAAACCGTTAGGCGTTGAAGAATGTTTTGCAGCGTTTATGACAGCCAAACATACATGCTGGTTATTATATTTCTAGTTACGCTATTTTTAAAACTTTGAAGGCAAGCCTTTCATCTGGTATTTATGTATTTATTATGCGTATCGAATGTATTTTCTTTCTTCATTTGAAAGATGGATTTGGATTGTCCAGTTGCTTCTATTTAGCACGAATGTCCTCAGAATGTATGTGACATTTGGCAGACTATCACGTTTTCAAAATGTCGATTTGGTCAGACCGAAATATTTTTTATTAATGAATTCACTCAATTTTATGGTTCTGGGTTTAGGATCGATTAGCAGAATCGTATTGATACTGTGTCACAACAGACAAAAAACTGTTAAATAATATATTATTGTCCCAGACGAAAGTGCTTTCGCTTGTAAATTAGTTATCGTTTATACAAGGAACAACAAGTATATATATCACCACCCCTACCCATTTTCACGACGGTTAGATTTAATTTAATATACAATTGTAGCAAGCAATATTAATTTTTGGGCAGAGCTAACGTAACTCTTTCTCAGAACTTTAGCTTGACAAGAAGCTAACCTGGCTCTTTTGTATATTCTACACTTTTCATGCACTCAAAGGGAAGTATCATGTAGTGCACTACAAATGAAATGTGACTTGATATTTCGATGCGCGACTAAGCCTATATACTGTATGCTATAATGTGTTCTCTGTATGTATATTGGTACGTGGAACATGTGTGTAAGTATTCACTCATTCTTTGTTATTTCATACTTCTCAAGAGTTGGGGGAAGGTTAAAGAATATAAAATAAAGTAAAGCAAGTATATATATATATATATAAATATATATATATATATATATATATATATATATATATATATATATATATATATATATATATATATATATATATATATATACTTTCTTTTTTTTACTTTATTTTATACTCTTACCCTTCCCCCAACTCTGGGGAAATATGAAATAACAAAGAGTGAATTAATACCTACACACATGTTCTACGTTACAATACATACACACACACACACACACATATATTTGTATTTGTGTCTTTTTATCCAAAACCACTTCTTAGTAGTCATAACCCTATTCCACAGTCCGAACTCTTTACTCTCCATAAGCTAACCTGTCCCTGTGTAAATTATATACATAGAAGTTCTATTGTCCATATTGCACACGTTCCTCTGTAAAATTTTGACATAGGCTGTATTAGCCCAGATAAATTAAAGGGTCTTCAGCGGGTAACTACTCAACATGTTTCGGAGCCTTTTACCCGTACATGTCTCCATAGCGGCTCCTTGTCTTGGCTAAATATTCAGTAAAGACAACCCACATAATAATTAATAAATATGAACGTGGCAGTTGATAGATTAGCTAAATATGTGAAGTTTTGCTTATAAATGCAGAGCTTCATATCAAAGAAGAATACCTGTCAAACAAACCATAATTACCAAATTTACATAGTACAGGTTCAGATAAGATACATTTGACTTACCCCTGAACCAATATGTACCTTCTCTAGCTGGACAGCTTATCCTAGTTAAACCATCCGCCAATGTTCAACTGAAGTGGAAACAAGCTGGGGCATTATATTCAGTCCCATTGATTGCAAAATAAACAGTTGCAGCTAGACCACCTGTACAAACCAAGGGAAATCCTAACAAGGACTGTAACAATGTACATCCTCCACCAGAGATGTAAAACAAACTCCATGATGACACCTATTCCTCAAACAATTAAGCTCTATTTTACTGCCAACCCTGAGTCAATGTGTCAACTTAATGTGTCAGGTTTGTGACACTTGAGAAAATCCTGCAAATTTTGAGTATTTTTTCAATAGTGAGTAAATGTGCATTTAGGCATATCAGAAAAGAATGGAAGTCATTAGCATTTCTGCCAAAAACATACTATCAAAGCAATTTTTCTTAACAGGATTTTAAGTACAATTAGGCAAACATGCAACTGTCGTAGGCCGCTTCTTGCTAACTTTAGCCCTTTGGGTTTCCCTAACAGAAAGCATGTAAGCCTAAAATGTCTGATAGTGATTATTAAAACGGAAAGATGCCAAAAGATAAAGTTAAGTAGCAAAACAGACGAGTCTAAAAGCTGTAAATTATTGTTGCCATTCTTTCTTATAATCTTTGGATGTTAACAGTAGAACTATAGGGCAAGTCAGAAAAGAAGAAAACTCTTTTGTATTTATGTCAAGAGAATGCAATGAAAATATTAACCAGATATCAAATAGAATTAGGCAAGCTTGTATATATATATATATATATATATATATATATATATATATATATATATATATATATATATATATATATATATATATATATATATATATATATATATATATGTGTGTGTGTGTGTGTGTGTGTGTGTGTGTGTGTGTGTGTGTGTGAATAACCATCCAGTGTAAACGCAGGCCTGGTTATCATTTGTATAATGGATTTATATGAGAGCAATGGATGTGTTACTTTATGAAAGCATAGGGTCAAAATGAGCCTTGATATCAAGTACATGTGCTTTTTTTTCAGTATACCCAATTACAGATAAACTCATTCACAAAATGACTGTTAGAAACTTTACATGTCAATAACCCATCAGAGCGGTAAAAAGGATCCCTAATGTGATAAATATAACACGGAAATGGCTGCCAGAAACGAGGAGGAGAGTTTTATTTGCAACATAATTTCGAATTTAGAAAAATATTTTCGAAAAAAGTAATGACAGTACTGCACAAATAGCTCGGCCCCATTTTGATGATGTAAATGAAACACATGATAAAATTGGCGGAGGAGCAGGAAAGAGAAAACCCAAGAAAAAAGACTGGCACATATCACACCTCTTCACAGGGTGCTACAGAGCAAGAAAAATGAACACAGAAGCATTAAAAATATATCACATCCAAAACTAAACACACCTATTGTTATGTTTTCTCTGCGCATTGAAACCCAAACATGATGCAGAGTAGACGATTGTGAAGCTGGCTCTCTATTGTCGACATTTGATAGAATTAGGCGATATCTGTGTAAGGCTGGCTACTCTGACCGTGCGCTTTCCTCGGTTACATGTGTCATACATTAAAAAATTATACACCGAATAGAAATACTAAAGTTGGTTGTAGCTGTATCACCCTCCCTTTCGCCCCGTATCAGTGCCCTAACGACTGTATAGTCACCAGACCGAAAGTTGAGTTACGATACGGGCGATATATATATATATGTGTGTGTGTGTGTGTGTGTGTGTGTGTGTGTGCGTTGGGCCACTTACTTTTTTTTGTGATACCTTCAGGCAATTAAATTCAAGACTTTATTGGTCGGTTGTGTTTGTATTTTTAAGAAAATAAAATACTTTTCTTGGTTCATTATTCTTTTGTGAAAGGCAGACTACAACCTGACAGTAAATGCAAAGCTTCTCTGTCTTTTCAGAAATTGAAATGATAAATTCAAATCCAAGAGTAACGTCACTTAGCCATAAAAGCAACTTTTGATTGTTTTCCAAGGTCTCATATTAAACGGAGCTGCTAGCAGACGGGGAAATGATTCTTCACCATCTAAGCTCCTTGCAAGTAAACACACAATACGGGACAAAAATTAGGGAAGCACATTTGCGATTGGCTTTTATTTGGAGAATGAGGAACACCATGAAGTGAAATGCGTAGCATAATGACTGTGTTACTATACTGTTATGTTACCAGGTTAGCACTTCGCTTGGCTATAACATTCAATACTTAGTTGCCTGTCCAGCAACATAGTTTCAAAATTGAGATTCCCTAAAACATATCTATTAGTATATTTATATAAATATTAATAAGGTATATGTATAATTCAACCTCACGTGAGGTCTTTTAGTAAGTTGAAATATACTACATCTCTGCTCTTCTGATCAAAGACTCGGATACAAGCAATCGTCGGTTAAGGGACCACATATTTTGGCTTGGCATTATGGCTTGGTGCAGGAGCGTGACTTTCATACTTCTCTTTCATCTTGTGGGTATGTAATTTTTCAGTACGTTTTGCTTTTGTTGCTTTTGTAAGCCGCCTTTTACAGCATACTACGTTTCCATTTTACAGGTCCTTTTTAAAGTATGCAAGAGCAGTTAAGCTATTTCAAATTCATTTTTGAATTACCGTGACGATTGCATGCAGTTGTGGCCTAGGTTCTAGTTGTTTTATTCGATCTTATATTTTTTAATAAAAACGCTGCTGTCGATTGGACAGCCACATGATTCAAAGGTTTTTCTTGCAGGGAAGCCTTTTTGTGGTATGCGATTTTCAAGCAAAGCAACATTTTTGAGCTTTTGATATAATGCGATCGAGACCACTAACTGGCAGATTTCAATGTTTTCTGTTTGTAAAAGTATAAGGAAGTGTGGTATAACGCCTAAAAGGTTAAGCCCTACTTAAATATTTCTAGGGTCACAAACATCGCTGTGATATCTTTAAAAAAGTCGGAGGGTGTTAGTGAAA
Source organism: Hermodice carunculata (assembly GCA_964020975.1). Classification (NCBI taxonomy): domain Eukaryota; kingdom Metazoa; phylum Annelida; class Polychaeta; order Eunicida; family Amphinomidae; genus Hermodice; species Hermodice carunculata. Next base: position 141,862 of record CAXHWN010001605.1, on the reverse strand, counting down.
TGTTCACTTAAAACAGAGGAAATGCACAACGAATTTGTACTTACTACTTTGTTTGCTTGGTCAGTTTGTGTGTTTCTCTGAGTTGTCATGTTGCAAGAGCAGGACCTTTGCGCTAGAGACAAATACATCTGCTGTGAAAATGAGAACAATAGCACATGAGATAATAAAATTACTTTTCAGGTTTCGTGGTTTTTCTTTTTGTTACATTTTGCTTTGTCACGCTAGGCTTTTAATGTTCTGGGCGTGGTATGACTATACATTCTCTTCCATTGTCAAGGAGGAAGTAAACTTGTGACAGGATTCCAAGAAAGTCTGTAGCATTTTTTTTTTGTTGCAATGGAATAACCCTGTACAACGTATGCTCTGTTTCACTTTCGAGTAAGCCAGATAGGTATAAATGATGGAAAGCTAACGGGCATTCACGAGTCACTAAAAAAATCAAAAGAAACTACCATAAAAGTAAGAAGAATGAATGAGACAGTTTGAGACAAAATTTATAAAATCAGGTATTGGTAGCCTAACCATACCCAATTTTTCTCTACTACATTCTCAGATCAGCCCCCTGAGCATCTAACCTTCATGGTATTTACTGGGAGTGGTATATCATGTCACAATCTGTATCCAGTTTTTCATATAGGACTTTAACAGCACAAAAGGACATTAAATTCTATGAATTGAGTGATGCCAAAAAATTGTTTATGAAGGGTATCTAATCAGTCTGGGTAAATACTATATACATTATGAGTTGAAAACAAGGTGCATTATGCTAGTAGCAAAATGACTTTTCTACGCAGGTCTATAACATATACTTGTGTTTTTTTTTTTTCATATCTCTTGTGTTTCTCTCTGGAATAGGAATGGACGAGATACATCTGTTTGCAAACTCAACGCAGATTGCACTCCCGGTTCATAAAACTGCACAGCCAAGCCGTTTGTAGCATAATGCATTGTACATACAACTCATAATGTATGAGACACTTCTGTTTTAAAGTACCTTTTCCCCATAAAAATCCATGACATATCGTGTTTCTGTTGCTTGTCATATGGTTTAGTCAATATTTCTCCTAATTTTTCAAACACAGGCATGCATACCCCAATACAAATTTAATGCTTCTAAATACCGATTCACTTGCGATGCAAATAATATCGCATGTCTAGTTTTCAGATACCTTTATTCACATCATTGACCCTGGTTTACTGAAAGTTGTGTTTGTTTATAGCCTAACTCCTCTCAGTATAAATTTCCGTTTCAAAGCATGTATGGCGTTTCCACAACGTGATTCATGTTATGTACCAGTATTCATGGATTTTTACTCACAGGGGCAACGAACTTAGTCCCATGCAGGATCCAGGCTCGAGCTTGGGGATATGCTGACCAACAGCAAAATGAAAAATATGGCTACCTTGACATTGATGGGAAAAGATTGGTTACCACAACATCCAGTAACGTCAGCCGATACATATCAATCGCATATTTGAAGGTTACGCGTGTGTCTTGCGTTTCACAGGAAGTGACACACTATGACACGTCTTTAACAGGTGCGGAGGCCATAGCACTGTCGAATTATTTAAAGCAACTACCAGAGGGAGCATTCATTGTAGGCACGACCGCCGATGAGGTTATGAACTACATTTACCTTGCCAACGAGCAACTGAGTAGGTTCGGATTGCTATTTCCTAGAACTGACTTAACTCATCTAGCATATTGGTATAGAGCATCAACTGTGTTCATAGCCAGAAAAGGCTATCCTTCACAAGCCATTCAATTTATAAGGTACAATGCCCAGGGACCAGTGATGCTGCAACTATCTCAACTTAACGGTGACTATATTTTTTTTTTGGCATATATCTTGTGTCCATCTGTACATGTTGCATTGTCGTTCTTGTTTCTGTTGCTTGTCATATGGTTTAGTCAATATTTCTCCCCGTTTTTCAAACACAGGCATGCATACCCCAATACAAATTTAATGCTTCTAAATACCGATTCACTTGCGATGCAAATAACATCGCATGTCTAGTTTTCAGATACCTTGAAAATCCACAGCCACAGCAATACATGATAATGTGAAAACTTAGTTTATTCTGAAGTTAGACGGAAGCGAGGTAAGCGATCCTTAAGGCTTTTTGCTTAATCAGCTGGTCTCTAAAGAATCTGTGGGGCTTTGAAATACAGAAATGCAGTCCTGTAGCGATCCTTGTGACCAAGAGAAATGCTAGCAAGTGGCTGGCCTTGAGGCGATCCACAAAGCTTAGAAAATTATAAGTGGGACCAATTCTGATGTCCTCCAAATTCTTTGAAAGAGAAATTGGAGGATGAGCACTGAATGTCATTATCAGTTTAATGTGTCTTTATGCTTGTCAAATAATCACACTTGTTGATTTCAAAATAATATGTCAGCATTGAATGTATATTAATGATGGAGTACTCTAAAAAATAAGGATATTAGCAACATGAAGATTTGACACATATGAAGTTAATGTTCACATGGACGTATCTTTGGTGTTGTGATGTTCCACGTGTTCATCCTGCAAATGTGTCCAATCATTGGGTTCACACCTAAATCACATGACATGTTCAAACAGGTACAGATTTGGGCCATTAAGGAACGGAATAAGTACATTCAGATTCGTTGTTATTCATATTACTTGTGCAAATATATGAATGTATTTGAACTTTGTAAAAGTGTATACATGTAACTAAACATAATGTACATTTTCTTGTGATATAAGGTGATCTCACATTCTCGGTTATTCAACAGATCAGATGGAAACAGTCACTGAGGTCTGTTTTGTAATCATTACATTTAGCACGTTTCTTTTATTTTACAGGGAAATATATAGTGGCCAAAGTAACCTGGTGCGAACAAAATTCTGGTTGTTGTGACTTAAGCTTTGTCACAGTTTGTAGTTAATGAAGAATTGTTAATAGTCTGAGAGGACCGGAATGAAAGCATCAGTTGCCTTTTATGGGTGACTGCCTGTGTCAAGTCCGGAATGAAACTTGATGTTTCGGAAATGCTTGAATCTCTGCCTTTTACAGCATTCAACTTTACCGTCATTGTGGCTGGGAATTTATTGATGTGGGTTATTTTTTTTTTCTCAACTATACGGACCATTTATTATCTCCGACAGCCAGCTGGCTGCTTATCTTACATTACCCTTGCCTCATACCCAATAGATGATGATACCTGATAATCAGAGTGGTGATATGCACAGTCCAATTAAGCTGCATCTTTTTTGGCATAAACATGACACTTATTGAAATTGTAATGGTTACTTAAAAACTCTGGGAAGGGGATTGGGGACCCACAGTTGTAATATGTTGCTGTCATTCTGATTCCCCATCACCTGGCTCTCCGAAGTCCGAAGATAAACCTGCATCTACTTTTGAATTGATTATACTTGACTGCAACAATTTACATGCATACCTTCAACATGTTATAGCTGGCTGCAGCCTAGAGTTATATACACAACATAATTTGTAAGAACAATGTATGGGTTGTGTTACTTATCCCATGACACGTAGTATCTCACCTACTAATTCACTGACTGCCACACACTATGCAAGGCATATCATGTTGTAAAATGTATCGACCCAACAAACAGTGATCTGTCAGTGATACCTTTTTAACTGTGCTCTTGTAGCCACTTTTAAGGACATGCATTAGAGATTCGGTAGCGACTGTTTCACATCCACCATGGCAAGCACACAAGGAACAACACAACACTTAAGTCGAGACAATCCGGTCAAAACTCTCCACCTAAAGTGTGAGATCCCCTTTATTCTGCAATCTCACACATATTTGTTGCCAAAGTCGAGCTTCAGTATTGAGAATCACTCCTTCATCCATGCTTGTACACTTTGCACAGTCTATTATGAGGGGAGGACCTGCCCATTGCTAGCCAGGTTTTGACATTGAACCTCAAATGTCTCACTGGGGGTTACTGATAGTTGCTCCCTGTAACATTTTCAGTCACCCAAGGGGATTAACTGGGCCATTGGATCATGAACCTAAAATTTTCTCCTTGTTCATGAATACTAGCAATAAGAGCTTTTAGACAGCTCCACCTATGAGTGTAAACATTGGTCCTGTGTGGTCCATGTTGCCATGCTGTATTGAACCTAATTTTGACAATGTTCATGGGAAAGTTTTAAATGACAGGTCAATGGATTTTCCCACTATACAGAGTAAGTGTGGGCATGTTCATAATATCACAGGATTGCTTCTACCGGATAGTTGAAGTTTGCTTGTCCAGGACCTTGTAAAGCTGTCCAATGCTTGAGATGGCCTTAAATACCCCTTTTTAATGAGGCCAGGATATGTATTAGGGTGAAGAAGCTATCCACAGAATAGTAGCGTCTAGCCCTTCACAGGAAACATTTTCCAAGTTATGCACATGTTCATTTATATAGACTCATATTAGACCAGGCTTTGTTCAACTTCAAAATGCAATAACCTGAAATAAAGGATGTTACCTGCATGAGATGCCATTTGTTTCAGAGTACAGCATTGTGAATGTAGTCCAACACATTGGAGATCATCAGCACACAGGGCCCTGTGATACACAAGATACCTACTTCAGATAGCATTACACAAATAAGACACGGGAACAATGGGACAGGTTACTAGTGCAAGTGACATCGGGCAGGTCAGCTGTCGATTCATCAGGCAGCTAGACAAACCACCTAGTCAGCACTAAAAGCCAATCACCCAACCTTCCCTCATTAAATGTAATTATCATAAGACTCTCACTAGTCTCTAACATTTTGCAAGGTTCAGCGCAACAGGTGGTGGGCTCAGTGTTCTATGAGGACGCACAGAGACAAGATAGTAATTCCATTGTAGCAAACCATTGCTTTTGTTCACTTTGGGCAGGAGAACATGTGCTGCTCCCCTTCTAAAAGGCCTGGCAGTGGTTGGAGTTGACTCAACTGCTCCACTCCCTCATAAGGTTCCAGATGGTAGGGAATCAACTGCGGGTGTACTGTGCCCATACCCCTTTGGTACTTCTAGAATCACCCTGATGTAAATCTAAACACCTGTAAGTGATGAGAATCACCAGTGGTCCATGTCATGAAATAAACTTTGTGGGATATGGCCCTCTCACCCACAACGTAACTCTTGGTGGGTAGTGCCAAAGCCTCAGCTCAGCCATCCACACAAATGCTCTACAATGATAACCTCGTCATAGTTACCTCGCTTACTGGGTTCAAATGGCCCAACAAGGTCAAAGCCGACAACCTGCATGGGACATTGAGGGAGAGGCATGTAACTCACCACTGGCCACTCTATGTAAATTTGTTAAATGGAACAGCACCCTGTGCTTCTGTAAAGAGTGATCCAATTGTAATAACTAGGCCTCCCCAACCTTTAATGCCTGAAACTGATCTGTCCCTAAGGGAATTCTATTTACTGCAATTCACCCCTGAGAGCAATAGGGTCTAACAAGCTAGTTGTGTCCAAGGCTGCAGCTATTAGTAGAAGCGTTAAAACAGACATGAGTTCTGCCCTCACATTCCTTGACCCTGTATGTAACTGATTTTGGTCCCGAACTCTGCCAAAATCAGGCCCTAGGATTGCATTCATGCGTTTGTTACTTACACAATGAACAGACAGTGAAGCAGTTTGTGGTTAGTATGGACCGTGCAATCTTCGCCATAGAAATAAATTTTCAGCTCTTCAATGCTGTACACAACAGCATAGCTTCTTCTCTGTGGCAGACAATTTTGTGCTGTGTTGCTGACAACTGATGGGACATGCACTCAACCACAAGCACCATCCCTTTACTTTATTCCCACGCTAAAATTGCGCCTACACGGGTGTTACTAACATTGGTGTATGACTTGTATTCATTGTCGCCTTGAGGGTAGGCCATTGCACTCAGGGACATTAACAGCTCTTCAAAATTTTTCAAAAGCTTTGTGGCTCAGAGACCCATGTATTGCCAAAATTGGTTGAAGAAAAATTATCCATGCCTACAAATAAGTGTACCTGTTTCACGGTTGTGGGAGGCGGCATTATCAGAAATGCATGCCTTAACTTTAGGTCATTACTTTTACTTGCAGGCATGACAATACCGTACAACAGCTCGATCTTAGACTAACCAAAACAGAATTATTAAGGTTTGACTTACAGCTTGGAAACACATAAAGGGAAAAACAGAGCCTCAAAAGTTTTTGTATCCTTGACTATTGACCTACGGTTGATCACAAGGTCATTAAAAATGCCCATATGAACTCACTCCTTAAATGATATAGAGCAATTTTCTGCTCAAACTGGTAAAAGCCAGGGAAATACATGGATGTGATTAAATATGCATGATACATTTAAAACCCAAATGAACGAGCATGATTAAGAAAACGCACCCAGTGGTAAGCACATGAGGTCCTATTTTGGCCTCACTCATCCACCCTCAGCTGGTTGTAAGCAACTTTAAATGTATGAAAGAGTATATTGTTTTATCTCGAGGTGATCAAAAATAACTAGGATCAATGGCAAAGGATAATGATCCTCCATCATTGCACACAGTGTAATGTAATTCACACAACATCTGGGTGTCTCATATTTCTTGGGAACCAAGCAGAATGTCCATACCTGTGGTAAACACATCCTCCTTTTTTTTAACATTCCGATACTCCCACGGTAAGGAAGGACATACCTCATGAATGGACTCAGCTGTACCTGCTGGAAAATCATTGTGCATTCAAAGATGCGGTTGCCATGTAGGTAGGGCCTAAACATCAGCTGTCTGCCATTCCACCACAGAGCCTGGGGTTTCATAGCCAACCACTGCCTTGCTTGCGGTGAGCAAGGAATCCCCTTAAAATACATTAAAAATAATGTCCACCATTGTTAAGAGCAGACTATGCTATTAGTGCAACTCAATTTCTGATTCACTCTATACCTTTACTGGCTTTACAGGCTTCCCCAATACATCGAACATAGGAGGGGCTGGCTGTTGGCTTTTTAGATCCAGCAGTATACAAGCAATCCTGCCTCTCGTCAATAGTATATTCAACAAATAAATAAAGCTGTTTAAGTGAGATTTCCATCATTAAATAACTACAGAAACATAGCAACTTTCCACTCAAATTGAGTAATTGCACCTACCGTTAACAAATTGTGAAAATATACGAATTATCCATAGGAGTTTACGGGAGTGGCACGAGTGCAACATCCCTCAATCGCCACGTGGAGGACAGATCTTAAATACAACCTGAATGCATGAATTATGTGGGCCGTCACATTCACCACACCTCTGGTCGCCAGCTACCCATGATGCTATGGGAAATGAATGAAAGCCTGTCGTCACTTCCCCAGTTATTATCAATGAATTTGAATGACTCTTTGTTGGGCATATACTTTACATGTGTACCCAAAAAATCGCAACTTTTCAACTTTAAATTTGTGGCATTTTCTTTTTCATTTTTTTCATAATTGTGGACTGAATCAACAACTTCTCCTCGATTATGTTAGGCGCGCTGCGTCTAAAGCGTCTGAAGGAAAGTTGTTGATCCGGATCATTATTTTTTCAGGATATATGAGCATGTCGGTATTTGAAATTGAATGAAAGGTCGTTCCTCGAGGAATCTTAGTCTAGTAATTTTTGGATCATCCAGAGTAGTTGCCATGGTCTTTAGTAGTTCGACTTCAGTTGCAGTTCGCACTGAACGAGTTAACTACATAATTTTTGGTCACAAAAAACGCATGGACTCAAAAATATAAGCAATTCAATCTTACACACAAACTTTTAACTTTTTCCTCCGGACTGTTCAAGTAACATAACTTTCCAATTATGTTTACTTCCTATTTACTACGAGACATATCGGACGTAAAGCCAATATGGTTTCCTTTCTATAAGGAAATTACGAGATGTGCCACTACTGGCCACAATGGTCCAGCCCAAGAAAGAACCACATCGATTTATTTGTCATTCATTTTACTCGTTAAACATTACTGATTGTGACCAGTGCAAAGCATATCCACAAGACGTATACATTTCTTTGACTTTCTTCTTGAGTTACATAGTGCATGTATGATTTTCCTTGCAGTGAACACATTCAAGCAAATTTTTGAAGTATGAACAACTCTTCAGTGAAAACAGCAGGCTCTAGGTTCTTGTACCTCTTTTTTCCCCATTTGAAATAAAGGCGGGATGATAACATGTCGCTTTTCCTTCAGGGTACACATCCGAACAGCTTGTGGTGTAAAGTCACGGGAAAGCACGAGGGTGACCCCCGAGAAGTGAGATAGGTCATGGTCAGATAATTTCTTCCTCTCTCTAATATCACGCTGCAAGACCCAGACGTGCCATATTGAGCAGATTTTTTCGCTGCTGCCTCTCCAACTGTGCCATTTGATCAGCATTCAGACTGTTTCATACCATGTCTCTTTTTATGTTGTGAACAATTAATAACTTTTGGGTTGTAAGTCGTTAGGCCTTGGATGTTTTGGGAACAAAAAGTTTAAGAATATCTCAAAGGTGAAACCCATATGCCAAAACCACCAGTTGCCTATAATGGGTGACTGCCTGTGTCAAGTCGGCAATGACTTTTCTTTTTGAATTTCTTGAATCTATGCCTTTCCCTGCATTTTACTTTGCAAAGAATTTGTTTTTGCTTGCACACACGTACCCCCCTCATGATGAACTGTTTTCTCTATTGCAATGGAGGTGCTTGACAGAACATATCTGCTCCTACAATTTGCATTAGAAGGGTGCATGTTGAAATCAAACGCCGAGATTTTGGGGTGGAACAGGGACTATATCAAGAATAAGTTCATGTATGCCTTATAATCACGTTCAATAAGGGCACCAGAGAAATACTGTTAACTCGGTAACGAAGCCGAACTTCCAAAATTGAAAGGAAGTGAATATGGCTAAAGCCATACAAAGGTTGGGTTTTACAGTTTGGTAACAATATGGTTACTGGTAAACATTTTTAAGCCCACAAGGTGGGTAAGAAAGGAACCTAAGGTCTAGTTAGGCTTGGCCCAAAAAAAAACCAAAAAAACAAAAACGAAAAACAAAACAAAACAAAACAAAACAAAACAACCAAACAAAAAAAAACAAAAACAGGACAGAAAAAACACCCCCCCCCCCAAAAAAAAAGGAAAACAAAAAACAAAAAACAAAAAACAAAAAAAAAACAAAAACAAAAAAAACAAAAAAAAACAAAAAAAAAACAAAACAAAAAGAAAAAAAAAAAGGCCCAGGCTTGTTTTATTCGTTTGTTTGATGAGTCTAGGCAACTGATAAAGTAAGCCCTTTAACAGTTGTTTTCAACCACAGGCCTACCACACAAAGAGATAGGCTATATAGGCGTTTCCATTGTCTCATATATTATTTCACAATAATACATTTCAGAATATTACTGTATTTACACTCTGGCGATTTCCCTCGTTCTTCCAATACTACATCGACACTTATGGGATTTCCATTGTATTTTTCTTTTATCCAGATATATTTTCGAGTAGGAAATCACATTGGTTATTCCATGGTTATTTTATGAGCCAACCAGATCTTCAATATGAATAGTAAAATTCTGCACAGGGGAATTTAGGTTTTCACCTTAGCTTTACGGCGGAAACTTCACGCTGTGGTGCAATGACCAGCGCATGGGAGTTCACAAAGTGTGGTACATAACCATACTGTGAATTGATGTTGGCCTGTCCTAGCCACTGAGCACAAGTGACTGAGCACAAGTGAAAAAGAGCATTAAAGATGGACTTGAATGATTTTGAACATGGACAGTCACATTCCTCGAGGTTTCAAAAAAATCGTGGCATGGCGTGCACATGTAGTACTGGATATTGTTTGCGAAAATCAAAATATGCTTCATCTACAGCTGTTTAGTATCTGACTTGTTCTTGGTGTTGCTCAAGTCTCTGACAGTGTGGGTTTTAGAAGCTTCCACAACCACTTTTCAGTGAACTCTTGTGCTCCAGGAGGGATGGCTGCAGTCAGCACCGCTTATATAAACTCCATTGCCTGCCATAAAGGTGCGTGCAATGTAGTCCACCATTTGCATGCTTTGTTCCAATTGACTAGCTGGGTTTTGTAGGACATCATCAGAAGATCCCGGCAACAGCATTCGCGAATGTAGGATGTATGGATCCACCATACTTATATGCCAGTGTATATAGCAAATGTGACTGACATGCCTCAGAAATACACTGTTCGGATTTCGTATCCACCATGGCAGGCACACAAGGCATAACAAAAGTATAAGCTGACGACAGTAGGCATCAAACTTTCAATCGAAAGTGACCTCCTTTACTCTACAATTAGACACATCTTTATGCTGATTGGGTACTAACGTAAACGAAGGGTCAAACATTTACTTAAGTTATTTTAAGATCCAAGCATCACATGCATCTGCGCGTGTCACCCTTTAAATATGAAAAAAAAATAGAATAAACGTCTGCATGTTTTTGTTGCTAAAGTTTAAATACAGGTCAGTAATACCCAAGATTGGATGTTTATTTTTAAAACTCAGTAATGCTCTAACATCTTTAATAGACAGGGTGAACAATCAGAGGGTGAATATTTGTCATGACCTGGTGCTGCAGTGTTCTCGATAATGGGCATTTGAATTCTAAGTAGTATACAATGTTCAACGAATTTGCTTGAAATAAAAGCAGACAATTATTGGCTCTTAGGTACATGCTTATCGGATCAAATTACTGCTTACGAAGCAATTTCATATTGAAATTCAAAATATATTAGTTCCTATTTTGGACGCTGGATACATAAAAAGACAGAATATCTAGACTGTAACAATTATTCTACCTAATAGACAACCAGCAATGGAATATATGTATATTATGGTGTCTGAAGGTAGCTGCGATATTTTTCCTTTTTTTGAAATCGGGTTGTGTACAATATTAGCTGCAATTGCAGTAATTAGCTTCAGCATCTCAGTTCCGTGACACACTTTATTGAACATCTGGATTGTGGACGCGCGCGCACGCGCGCGTGCGTGTGTGTGTGTGTGTGTGTGTGTGTGTGTGTGTGTGTGTGCGCTTCAGGGTATATAAAGACTTTCAAGATATTCGGCACCATGGTTTAGTGCATTCACTTGAGATGTCAAACAGACACAATTTACATTTAATTAACCATTTTTTTTAATTCTTTCAGTGACTATTAATGGGTGTGGTGGTTATTTGGGACTCTTCCAAAAGTTGCAGACAAGAATGAATATTGGACAGGTGCTTGCCAGTTTTCCAATAGCGAGCTTACTTGGTTGTGCCTCAAAGTGCTTGGACCAATGGAAGTGCTTGTACTTTACATGGAAGAAAACAACAAGAGACTGTATGCTCATTAGGAGCGCCACGTTTCAAACAGGAACCCCTGATGAAGAAACCAGAAAGTACAAGATATTGATAAGACAGTGATCTGTGTTAACACTATAGATAATATAAAAAACGACTGACCGGCATAACGAAGACGTCTTTTGAGCAAGACGGTCAAGTCATTCAATACAAGTGCCTTGCGCACGTCTCCAAAATTGACCATTTGTGGCCAATTTCCTGATAAATCATCCCGATAAGTTTCATCAAGCACCAACACATCAGCTCTTAATTTTGCTCTTAAATAAGCAGGCGCATTGCTGGAGTAAAACAATATGGGATAAGTTGACTGAATCGGTACCATACTTTCAGAACTGTCTGGGACTACTTAATATGGTATAGATGTGAGTTATCTAAAATTAGAAGAAAATCGTGAATTTTAACTAGCGCTGAGTAAATGTTCTATAATAATAAAACAAATACACATTTTCTCGTATGTAGTGCATCCCCAAATATGTCAATCTCAACATTTTCCAAAACAACAGCATTTCAGGTGTCAGAAGAGATTCTCAAACTGAAGGCCAACCATGATTGTATGGATTCACACACTGTGGAAGTTTGTCAGCCACTATACACGAGCAGTGCAGATGTGACGACGCAATTAAAATTTTATGCTGTAAATTTTAATTTTGCTGTTATTGATCAGTCAGTTGACTTGCATTTTTATGTCATCAATTGGAAAACAAATCCGCAATTTGATATGGCTTTGGAGGCAGAGAGGTATAAAGATCGAATACGGTTTTGTGTTGACAGAAAGTGCTCAAAACATTTTTGTTTTCTTGGATCAACATGATGTATATGAAGGGCCGAGAAAGCCTTCATACCTTTCTATTTTAATTCTATCCTCATCGGGTGCCTGACGCTGCAAGCAGCGTGCCTCTGAGACCAATGGAAAGCGTCATGGTCCTATGGAAACCGCCGAACGATTTATGTTGCCAAATCATATCATGGCACCGGACTTGCATGGTTGCAGCTTATCTCGCTTTTCGGAACGGAAAGTGAGGTGAAATAAAGCGATTTAAATTCTGAGCGGCAGGGCACGATAGTACATATAAAGCAGATATAGAATAAAGAAAAAAACAAACAAACAAACAAACAAACAAAACAAAACAAAACAAAAAAGAAAACGGAAAATTTAAAACCCAAAAGACCACGGTTTTTGTCATAACCCATTTTTTTCTCATTTTTACGGATCTCAGTCAGTCCTTCCTGTACTCTGAAACACACACACACACACACACACACACACACACACACACACACACACACACACACACACACATACACACACACACACACACGCGCGCGCGCGCAAACAAAATTAAAGGGGCAAAAGAAAAAACAACTCTTGTGACAGACAACACCGTGAAATCAGACTTATTAACACTTAGCGTGAAAGTGAATATATATATATATATATATATATATATATATATATATATATATATGTATATATATATATATATATATATATATATATATATATATATATATATATTTATATAAAAATATATATTGAAAGCAAGAATTAAAATGTAAGAATTATTTTCGACGAGAAGGATATCATTACATGTATTTGGTTAGCGCAAAAGGTAGTTTTCAATCTTAGCCCACTATCCTAAAAGTAAAATTGGCAGGAAAAAATAAGAAGTGCTACCAGAATGTATAAACTATGAAACGTTTGGAGTATGGGAAGGTTAGCTTCAAATTATGATTAGATAACACCTTTCTTATGGATAACGCACCAGTATTCCCGTATTCAGCCAAAACCAATGAAACTTTGGCTGGTTGTATGGGCAACCCTCAATAACCAGCAACAGTACCCTTCACAGACCAGCAATAGCTACTGGAAGGGAAGGGCAGCTGGACATTCTGGTTCACAAAAATCTGGACTGGGCATAGAATAATTCAAAATTGAGCAAACCAGGAGAAATTCAATTCAGAAATATAAATCTCCAAATCTAAAAATCCAACTTCAGTGTTTCGGTTTGTACAAAAGGCACACAAAGGAAATAAAAGTGAAAGACGTTCAATTTGAATTTATGCTAATTTGGCACATTTTTTAACTTACAATGTTGCATATCTTTAAACATTTGCAGGCACTGAAAATTTTAATATTCATGACTTCCACTTAGTACAAATGGAGGGACATTTCGAATTCAAATGATCGTGTGCAAAATAATTTTAAAATCATTTAACAAAATTGTAAAACATTTTAAATGGTACTTTAACTTTATCATTTTACTCTGACCTGCTATTTTTAATACAAACCGATAGATTTGCTTTGAAAGATATATGATTGTATAAAGTGCATGATTTTGTAATTGTTCAATTGCTGCATTTGACTGGGACCACTAACCTAGGGGCAGGTTAAAAGAAAACAACACACACGCAGTCACAATCGTGGCCAAATTGTTACTTCATGCCAATGCACAGAACCAAGGCATATAGAATCTTTACAAAATGAACAAAATATATTTGAGCGAATAATGGTAATATATCATAAATATGTACGGCAAACAAAGGTGAATAGAAGCATGACAAATTTAATGCAAATGAAGTCTTTCTGTGAGAGCCGACTGATATTTGCTGCAAAACAAGTATATTTTCAGCATGTACCTGCAAACTTTTGCATATAAGCATCCAGAGTTGCATATAAATATCCATCACACACAGAAATCAAACCTCCAGTTCATTTGTGAATATGCGAAGAGATTTTTAAACATGCTGCTGTTTCTTTATTTACCTGTACAAGGTCCATTTGAACGAAACTGTGTTTTTTATGATTCTTAGAATGCACAAACTCTGGCAAAAGCTCAATATGAATCCGTGTGTGCGAAGTTCGGTAAAATGGTGAAAACATTTTGTTTAATATCTTACAGCTACAAACGTTGGCGATTGTATACGTCATTGTAAATAGAACTCTTTGCTCACTTTATGTAATACTTTAAATGAGTGCTTTACTCCAGGAATTACGAACTTATATATATATATATATATATATATATATATATATATATATATATATATATATATATATATATATATATATATATATATATATATATATCGCGTGCAAAGTGCGCTAAGGAGAGTTGCTGACCTGAACGATGATATTCTCTGTAAAAAAGGGTATCCTGATGGTCATTTGAACGATAGTTTACAAGGAACATGCATCTAGCACCCTTATTTTAATTAAGAGCAGTTCATCTGAAATTACTTGACTCTATTCGTAGTTACCATGAGAGCAGTTCAAGGAGTGTAACGGGACAACTAGAAGGATAATTCTGGGATGTGCAGGGGAGAAGTTGTCATGTTTTCATAACACATTGAAGCAAGAAGGTAAGTCGTTCATCTTGATTTCACCCATGGTGAAACCATAGTTGATGTGAGATGTACTGAGTAAAGTAAGCATGTTTAAGTTCTGAGCCTTCGGATAAAAGCAGGATGTCGTCTGTATCCTAGTGTGGGCAGATGTAGATGCTTGAGGAATTTTGCTATTAGATTCTAGCTGTGACCCTACCACGTTGAAAAACATATCCACTTTTTTGTTCCAGTCACTCAGGCAATCTCTGTGCGTATGTGCGAGTTGGATGGCCTGATCAAAAGTGCATCCAACGCAGTGATCCTTTCAATATTTAATTTTGGTCTCCAGTAATTACTGCGATACCAGCTTGGTGACCTCAAAGAGACTCAGTGGTGCAGGTAAACAATTACTCAGAAATTACATGGTGACACATCTGGGGACCCTCAGACCTTATTTTAGTCAAGATGTGGCACTGTGACTTGCATTTCTGGGGACGGGTTTAGGGTGGGGGTTACTAATTTTTGTGTGTTTCCATAGTTTTCAAGTTTTTCAAAATTGCGACTCAAATTGGTCTTATACTTGGTGGAAATGTAGCTTGTGAAAGGGAAAAAATATATATGTTCACCAGCTGGTGATGATCCGGGTTGCTAAATTTTAATGTTTTTTCCCAATTCTGGTATCTTTTGATTAATGCATACATTCCTATTGATAAGCATGGAAGTGAATGCGGGTTGTTCCAATCTCATTTCCAACCATGGTGGGCTAACTTCAGTTTGCTCTGGTAATCATATGTCAGCTGGGCATGCTGCTTATTAATGAAACTTTAATTCTAAAACATTCCTTCTGAATAGTTAAGGGAGCAACATGATATTTTTCTGGTGCTTCGTACATTGCCCAAATATGTCAACAGGTTAAAAACGTATTGAAGACCAGAGAAACAATAGGGCATTGAGAACAATATAGACAAATTGTGCGAATTGGGGACGCAAATTCAAGGCATAAAATATTAAATATCCCAGTTTTTTTTAAAACATGGCGGATGCATTTTTGGATGCAAGGAATCCGATGTGCCCCCTCCCCCCGCCCCCCCCCCCCAAAAAAAAAAAAACCACAGATAAAAGTGGTGTCTGGTCTCTGCGACTGGAGAAATTTTAATGGTACCTTGCCCGAATTCCAACATCAGAAAGCAAAGTAGAAAACGACAGGGGTCATGTATGAAAGAAAAGGGAGGAAAAACACTTTAGAGAAGGGCAATCATGCGCATAGGGAGGAAGTGATAACTGGGGATATTAGGCACGAGAAATACGTGGGTGACATCCCTGCAACAAACCAAAAAATCGTACCGAGCTGAAAATAGAAGTATAGCCCATAGGCTTGCAATAGAAAAAAAGTAAGTATGCGACACAACCAATTCGAAGGTCAGCTGGAGAAAATATTGTAAAAGGAATAGATAATACCAATCAGATGATTTTTTTTTTGAGGGGGGGGGGGGTAATTCCCCAAATTTAATGTGGGGGTGTGTGGCTCGACCTTTGAGAAACCCAACCTTTGTTACAGCACTTTTTCGCATAGAGGGAGAGACAGAACCTCCAAATGAAGACTGCAATGCAACTGTCTCACAGTTGATTAGATATAATGTCCAACTATATCTTGATGATTCTAATATTGCGGTAGCACACAGAATTGGCATTGGACCCAGGCCACAAGGGACTGGGAGTAAGCCTAACACTATCATTGCAAGATTTCGAAGAAGCTCTGTGAAGATGCAAGTCATGAAGACGAGACGTGCACTGAAAAACACCAGGATACTCATTAATGATGATCCATGTAAAAATCTTTACTTGGTGTACAACAGGGTCAGAAATGACAGCAGAATTAAGGATGCCTAGTCCTGGAACGGGAAAATATTTGCAAAAGATCACAACGACAGGGTGTATCGCGTGAGATAAGGGCAAAGTTTGGGTGACATCATGAGCAGCCATCAACGTAGAGGTGACAGGAGTGCCTTCTCAGAAAGACAGAATGAACAGGTAAACAGAAGTGACATTGCCCATGGACTTGGTTTAAAGATATTTTTATTCAAAAAAGCGATCGGGAAACAGTCTCTGCCTATATAAATCCCTCTCGTCAATCGCCCATGGACTTGACACCTATGCATCCCAGATGTATGCCACTCCATAGGACGTATGTAACATGGAACATTCGTGCACATAACTTTGCCGTTTCTATCGCAACTATTACCTTGTTCAGTGGAGCCAACAACGTGAAAACACTATATATGAGATATAAGCCACTTAGCACACTTTAACATAGATGTTGTTTATCACATCTTTTCTGTTGGAATGAACTTTGAAATATAGATACTGTGATCTTGGTGAATAGCCTTTACAATATTCCTATTCACACATGATATGGATTGATAGGATACGATATTGTGTGCTATGATGTGATATGATGGGATCCAATTTGATATGGTATTACATGATATGATATGATATGATATATATGATATGGTATGGTATGATGTGATATGTTAAAGTAATATGTATATATATGATAACCAGAACATATAATCTAAGTGAATACCTATGGTATGATTTTGTTTTATATGACCCATGATGTGATACAGCAAAGCATTTGTGCTAAACATATAGGTCATGTGATTAAATTGAATGCCTTTAGTACAATTTCCTTTATTTACATGATCTACAATATCATATGTTGAAGAACTTGTGTGGACTATAGATTCTTTGATGACATGATGCATCATACTAACTTTTGATTCAGTCAAATACAGGACATTTATGTGAAGGGTCGATCCTGTAATCTGACTGAAGAGTATGAATGATTTTTCATGTTCCTATTGGGATATTTGTGACAATCACCATGATGACTTGTGTGAACTGTAGACCATGAGAATTGATTGAATAGTATTTATGATTTCTTTTGAACTGTTTTCTATTGATTAAATATGATATACAATATGATAAATACATTGTTTAAAAGTTAACTGCAGATCTGAGATCTGTTTGATTGGCACTTATCCGGTACATGTAGGAGTCTGTATACTTATATTATACATGATATATCAGTAAGACTTCACCTTATTCACTCTTATTCTAAAATATTAAATACACATATACTGTCTCTTTTTCTGTCTGAAATTGTACATAACCATTACCATGGTCCTGGCTGGCTAAACCACATAATCAGTACATTTTGTCTTCAATAATTTGCCAGATGTGTACTGAAACATTATACTGGAGTATATCAATGCAATAGATTTCACTCGTTTCATTGTGCTGAGATATGAATCTTGACATTTGCTATCAGCTATATCAGTTTCTTCATGTTGATTGACTCAAATATACACTTAGGTCCTTAAGTATATGCCACTTATTATGTAAAGGTACCTAATAATGTTATCTTCATGTGGAAATATTCACCTATAAATTAAACAGTTTATTAAACTTTTAGTTTATTATATAGCATCTGATCGTTTTATACTATTAATGGCCTATGTAGCTAGGAATACCAAAGCTAGATCATGCAGATGCATGCATCACATGAATAAGTGGTCAACAATTCAATATGTACTTCAATCAGTTCCCTGAGAGAGTAAATTAGGATTTCTTAGTTACACAGGTTAACACAATCCAGGGGAGTGAGAAAGGAATTTTAGAGAGAAACCCAGTTCAGGCTGATTTATCAGTAATTTATAGTATGAAATATGGAATTAGGGAAAAATGTACAAGGGGGTACAGATGGGAAAGCATGATTAATTGAAATTAAATTCACTGATAATTGTTAAATTGACATAGGGCAGTTAGGGTGAGGCACTAACTTACCGGTGGGAGATACCCCCGTCAAGGCACCCTGCAGCAGTCACCACTCTGGCGGTGGCAGAGTCAGTGAGGGGACCTGTCGTTCGTGCCGCAGTAGGGGGTACAGTGGGCTTTGGGATCTGAACTGGTCTAGGAGGAAATCTCCGACGCGTCTTCCTCACTGCCTACTAAAGAGATCTATCCTTTTTTTCTTCTTTCCCTTCAATTGACAATATTGTGTAGCCAAAAGAACAAAAAAATATAAAGTCCTTGTTCTTAATTGCTTAACATTATCAATGAAAAGATCATTAGGTCACTTAGCTTATGACAATTCTAAAGTCAATATTCGCCATTTTTCCTCCAAGCTTCCTCGCTGTCCTGACTAGTTACGATCATACTCCAACCAAGAGGTTGTTTGAAAATGTTCCGTTTTTCTCTGGCTTACAATATTAGTAAGCATGGTTTTCAATTTTTTCGCTTTTGACCTCCTTTTCTACACAAATGTTGTGTATGATACAGTTTCAAAGATGGTATTGACTGAAAGGCATATGTTGATTTCTTTAAATGTACTAAGCAAAGCATTATTGATTATGACTATGTGTATCGTAGCGTTGAGGCAGTTATTGCCAAAACTAAATGTACATTGTATTACTTTCATAGATTTCATAATCTTGTGGATTTTTCATGTGATTGACCTTAATTACACTTACGGGTACTCCGCTAATACTGCAAAAACCTAGAAGGAACATGTTGGTCTTTTATGGCCAAATATACATCATCTGATATATATATATATATATATATATATATATATATATATATATATATATATATATATATATATATATATATATATATATATGTATATATATGTATACATATATATATATATATATATATATATATATATATATATATATATATATATATATATATATATATATATATGCATTTTCATTTCTCGAGTGCATAGCATTTAACTTTATTTGTTTTCACTAAGTGTGAGAGGTTTTGGTGACACTTTTAAGCGTAGGGATAAATTTCATTGGTGACGTAATTTTCACGCAGGCATATATTTTTTACAGGAACCGCATAGCACCATAGACGGTGAAAAGATATGGAGAAGTGAATGGGGTGGAAATTTATTTTTTCCTCATGGAACAAGTAATAGTCGAGGAGTTACCATTTTATTTCCAGGCGATTCAGATTACTCAATACAACAGGAGGTTGCAGATTCAAATCGAAGATACTTAATTTTAGATATCTTTATAGATAGTACCAGGTTCATTTCGGTAAACCTTTTCGCACCCACAAAAAAATTATGAAAAAGAACAATTAACCTTTGGAGCCACTGTATGAAAAAATAGTCGAGAAAAGATTATCATGGGGGGGGGGGGATTTTAATACAAAATTAGATTTAAAAGATAAAGGGGGGGGGCGTATATCCCCTATTTGTAAATATGCACACAGTATTCATAATTTGTTGATAGAAGAACTAGATTTGATTGATGTTTGGCGATCAAGAAATCCAGAAGATTTTGTGTTTACATGGCAGCAACGTAACCCTTTAATACAACACATATTGGATTTTTGGTTAATTTACTCCTTTTAATTTCCAATTGTTACTGATGTTAGAATTCGCCCATCTATAAAGACAGGTCATAGCCTTGTATCTTTACAAATGCAGGGATTTTTTTTTTTTTTTAAAAGGGGGACCTGGTTTCTGGAAATTTAACTCTACTCTGTTAAATGATGAAGAATATGTTGGAAAAGTTGAGGACGTGATACAAGTATGCGAAGTAAAATATAAAGATTTAGAAAAGAAAGCTTTTGTTGGGGAAGCAGTAAAGAGTGAAATTAAAGGAATGTCAACAAAATTTAAAGCTAGATCTCAAAGACAACAAGACCAAAATTTACGTAAAGAGTTAGAGAATAATGTAAAAATCCAATGTTAAGTGAAATGCAGAAAGTAGATTTAGAGAAATAGAAAAAAATGGTTGAATGAAATAAATGACAAACAGACTAAAGGTGCTATCCTACAATCCCAGGCAAGATGGATGAAACTTGGGAAAAAAGTAATAAACATTTTTTAGGTTTAGAAAAAAAGAAATTTCAAAAATAAGTGTATTACAAATTTATCGGTGAATGGTGTAGAAATAACAGACCCCAAAAAAAATTTTACCGAAGAGAGAAGATTCTATGAGAAATTATATACCTCTTGCAATTTACAGTGGGAAATATGGAGTGATGATGAAAAAATTCAGCAATTTTTAGAAAATCCTAATTTCACAAAATTGAGAGAAGAACAAAAACAAAGTTGTGAAAATTTATTGACCACAGAAAATGCGGCAATGCCCTGATTTTTTTTAATCGGAAAAAGTGCAGGTGTTGATGCAGTTCAGTATGGTAAGGTAACAACAGATCAACGTAGAGGGGCAGTTTCATTAATACCAAAGAAAGATAAACCTCGAATATATTTGAAAAACTGGCGTTTTCTTTCATTATAAAATATAGATTATAAAATTTTAACTTCAGCCCGACGATTACAAAAGTTTCTGCCTCTTTTGATTGGTGAAGATCAGACTGGATATGTTAAAGGAAGATACATTGGGAAAAACATCAGCTTAATTTCTGATATAATACAGTATTACAAGAGTCAAAATTTAACTGGACTGTTACTTTTATTTGACTTCGAAAATGCTCTTGATACTATAGAATGGAGTTACACAGATAAAGTATTATCATCGTTTAATTTTGCACATATTTTAGAAAGTGGAAGCATATAATTTACTCAGAGGTCAGTAGTTGCGTCATTAATAATGGTTATGCATCAGAGTTCTTTCATCTATCCCGTGGTGTAAGACAGGATCGCCCTTTCGCCCCCTTTTTATTTGTTTTAGCAGTAGAACTATTAGCAGAACCAGTTAGATCAAAGGAAGATATATATCAAAGGTTTAAGTTTTGGTAAAAAAAGTTGTTAAAATAAGTCAGTTGGCAGATGACACAATTTGTTTTGTTGTAGACATAGAATCTGTAAAAATGCAATTTAATGTTTTTGAAGATTTCCAGATATGTTCCGGTTTAAAATGTAATATAGAGAAAACTGCAGTGTTTTGGCTTGGAGCAACAACGTTTTGAGAAGATTGGGATCTCCCAATTTTCTGGGAAGAAGGAAATTCTCATACTTCAGGCATCCCGCTTTCCGAAAACGAATTGGAAATGAGTAAACTTAATTTTGAGGTGAAATTACATGCGTTTAAACAAATTTTAAAAGTATGGCGAATGCGTGACTTGTCTTTATTAGGTAAAAATGTAGTTGTTAAAAATCTTGCAATCTCCAAACTTCTGCATCATGTTTCATTGATATTCATTGATGATAATTTCATTAAAGGTGATCACTCTGTGATATTTGATTGTGTATGGAATAAGTCAACTACAAAAGTAAAGAACTAAGTTATGCATCATAATTTGGATAAAGGAGGATTGAAAGTTATGCATTTTAAGACTCAGGTATATTCTCTTAAATTGAGTTAGGTTAAAAGGTTGTATGGTTTCAGTGACGCTAAGTGGATATCAGAATATCAAGAATTTATACCTTTTATTAGAATAGAAGATCTATTTCTGAACAGATGTTATTTTGATTTTAAGAATTTAGATTGTCCTTTATTTTATAAAGAATTGATAGATACCTAGAAATCGCTTCCAAAATATTTTCATCCAAAACCCGAAAAAAGTTCGTAATGAATTTCTATGGTTTAATCCTTTTATCACTATTGACAGCAAAAAAATGTATTTTATAAACATTGGTATTTGAATGGTGTTAATTAATGGCATTTTTGATGAGAATGGCGTACTTTACGATCAGGAAGCTTTACTATTCCCTAAATAATTGTACTCTGCAAGCCAAATATTGCATTCACAAACAATTATGTAACAAACGACAGGTGTCATTTGATGGTTTTCCTTCATATTCGAAACTCAAAATATCAGCAGAGCAACAAGTTTTATACTGTCAAGGGAAATAAGATTTGTTTGTTAAAAGAAGATCAGTCATTTATAATAGTTTGATATAATTTGTAAGAATAATTTTGAAATGTTCCTGAGTCGAAAAAGTCGAAATTAATTCTATTCAGTAACTTCATTACATGCATGTATGTTTAATTTATTTGTCAATACCATGTATTATGTGTATACTGTTAAAAAATGAAATAAAGAAATATCAAAAAAAAAAAAAAACAACAAACAAACAAACAAACAAACAAACAAACAAACAAACATAACATAGAAACAGTGGTATATACTGAATCATCTACACGGTAGCATGTGGAGACAAGCTGTTGGAAAAGTGACAGGGGTGCTTCATAAGCCTAAACTGGAAGAAAACGTCCACTACTATGCACCACATGATGATGATGATGATGATGATGATGATGATGATGATGATGATGATGATGATGAAAAAGTGTGACAGTCAGTGGTTACTTATTCATTTTCGTTCCCTCAACAGCACACTCTCTCACTACGTAGGTTTGTTTTGTTTGTTATTTGCTCCCTTGAATACGATCCATAAAGTGTGATATGTGATGAAGATTGACGAGCTCTCTTTGCTGAAACCATGCAGGAACCTGGGCTCGGCGAACACGCTTCTGGGGCTGGAAATGAGTTTCCATGGAATAGAAAAGCTTTACAGTTGTGAGGGTCACCTAAATAAACATCGTAAAGTATATAAAAATTGGTGCGCATGTTGCGTCTTACATTGATTAATGTTTGCAGACAGGCCAGTCTGCAGGTCTCTTCTGGAGGTCTTCCAGATAGCAACTCACATTATAACCCTATGGGGCCCGAAGACGCCATGTTGACAGCTCAGATTTGGTGCTTGTGGATCGTTTACCCACATTGACCGCTACGCACGATTTCAAAGTTGCTCACAAATGCTGAATTTACTGGATTTAAGAAGCCAAAATTTAATATCCCACAAGAACAAAAACAATATATTTGTGTTTTCGTTACAAAATTACGTTGTAAGGATAGATTTCAAAGGAACCTAGGACGTGTCTCTGACTGGGGCCGGGGTACGAAGGCTCGGCCAAGCTGTTGTTTCCCGCGAATGTCGTCACACAACACGCAGAGAATACACGCAGAAAAAAATAATACTGAAAAATTCTGTATCTCTTGAAAGTCGTCTTTATTCACGTGTGGTATATGTGGTCATTTACTCAGCAAACTGACGCTTAAGGTTGACCTTATAAAGTTTCGATTTCCCAAGTTTGGCATACAAATTACATTCATGATCACAAATTCCAACTAACGCTTACAGTAATTAATTGTGGCAGCACTTTACACTTTTATGTGAAATATAAGAAGCGTGTGTTTATACCTTCCATAGTATACCTCATTTGAAATATTGCAGTCCCATCATCGCAACGCTCATATGCAATTGCGGAAACCGAGGCGAGGGGCGTCCCGTCGGGATTTAACGCAATTCACCAGATGAAATCAATGCACTTCAAGGAGTCATGAGATCATATGTGAAAAAAATCTCAATTATGCTTTTCTGAAAGTTTGCACTGTTCACAGACTAAAGAAAAACACTCTTTGAGTTCACAGGTATTGAATATTGACAAACATGCCTAACTAAAATCTACTTGGGGACCCGCTACATCATGAGGCCCTTTCTATACTAGTCGAAACTCAGGTGTAGCAGACGAAAATACAGAGCAGTCACTTTTTCAGTGTGTAATATCCTTCCTTTCCAGTGTGAAGGATGCCGAGTCGTGCCTTCCCTCCCAGTGTTTAAGTTGTCTCAAGTCGTCACCATAGTGGAAGTTGGGGAGTCAAACTCAAACTAAAGTATGACAAAGTGTACCCGTAACTGGTGTCAACTGTTATTTTGCGGCAATCTTACAGTGCTTCAAAGTTGATGTCACTGTGCATTGTCTGCTTGTTTGATTCAGCCCTGGAATTCCAGAACAAATAAATAAAATCTGTGGCCACTCTTCAGGCGCCCGTGTCACGAGCAGTTTAGTGAAAACAGGGCAGAATTTGGTTCAACCGGTAACATGTCATTTCCACATTTTTGCATACCAGTGGTCATCGTAATTTCAGATCAAAGATTTATCACCAATTTATTATCACCAATAAAAGAAAATTGTCATTCTTTTATGTTAGTTGCACTCTGCTGATCATGATCTTAGCAACAATGCATCCTTTGCTTATGTGGTGGGGATTTTAACTTTATGGAGTCGGACAGTGGATAGTAACATTGACTTAATTTACCGGGATCTCGGTCAATTACATTAAAACTAGTCTTTGTCGATTACTGGGGCATTGTTAGGCTAACATAAAACAACTCTTTACGATGATGGAGCTCTTAATCTATCGTTTTACCTTTACTTCTATCTGAAAGAGCATTTCTGAAGCTGTGTTTGATGTTTTAACAAGATGGCAATTAAGAACATAAAGGTCAAAGAAAGCAGTTAAATACAAGTTATAAGGTCCATCATTTTTCTTTCGTTGGTGGGTATTTTCGCTGTCAATAGTATGGTTTTTAATAGAAGGAGTATTATGCAAACATTAACCTTAAACAGGTTTTGACGTGTTGAAAAATAATGTGAAAATTCTAAAATTAAATTTGTTCGTTCTTTAAAGTGCTGTAATAACTCAGAACAAGTAGAGTACTCTTGGTCAAATGGATTATCGTACATACCTGATGCAGAGAATGATTATTATTGTTAACAAGAATTCAAGTATGCTGCTGCTTCTTCCTGTCCGTTTTTAGCTCAGCTGATAATTCAACTGAGTTTGTAGGAGGGTGAGGCATCCGTCGTCCTTTGTCATCCGTCGCCCATCCACAATTCACATTTTGGACTTCTTCTCCAGAACCGCTGTCCAGATCCACTTCAAACTTTGCTGGGATCTGCTTTGGGTGAGTCTCTACCAAGTTTCTTCAAATGGTCATGCTCCAGTGATTTTTGGATTTTTAATGAATTTTTTGTTCCTTTTGGGGTGGGGGGGGATTTTTAAAAATCGTTTCAACCGAAACCGCTTGGCCAATTGCTTAGGGACACTTCTAAGAACCCCCAGACCTTAAGTTGTTCAACAGTTTACGTTTTCGACCTCATCTAAAAATCGTTTGCCAGATTCACTTTAGACTTGGTGTGGATGTGTCTTGGGTGGGTCTCTAACAAGTTTTTCAAATGGCCATGGCCCAGTGATTTTGGGTATTTTTAGGAATTTTTCTTGTTGATTTTACATGCCTATTGATTACCATGCAAGCCAATTTGGATTGCAAAGTCATGGGGTTTGCAATGCTAGCTGACAATTTTTGACTTCTGCGAAACCATCAAGTAGATCCTCTTAAAACTTGGTGGGGTGTTCCTTGGGTGGATATATACTGAGTCTGTTTGAATGGTCATAGTCCAATCATTTTCGGATTTTTGAATGATCTTTTGTTCAATTTTGGCCAAATCTCCAAAAGTCTTTATCCTTGTATATACTCAGCCAATTGCTTTGAAATTGCATGGGGACACTTCTGGGTATGAGGGTGATACATAAAGAGTACGTGAGTGACCTTGACCTCATTTCCAATGTCACAGGGCGACGTACATGAAATTCATTGTTTATATGGTAACTTGAGAACTCTTGAGGCTAGGACATTCGTATTGCGCATGCTAGTTGTCCCTGATGACGGCCAGACTTAGACAGAAGATGAGTGACGTTGACCTCATTCCCAAGGTCATGGGGCCACTTGCTCAAATTTTACTGTTCATTTGGAACTTGATGTTGAACATAATGGTTGTCCTGAGCAAAGGACAGACCTGGGCAGTACATAGGTGACCTTAACCTCATTCCCAAGGTCACTGGGACCCAGACGCTTATGACTTTACTTTGAACATTAAAACTTGAGAACTGTGGAAGGTTGGACCTTAATGTTGAACTTGTTTGTGGTCCTCTGCTTAAGAAAGATTGAGACCGTACATTAGTGACCTTGACCTCATTCTCAGGTTAAGAGGACCATTAACATGAATTTACTGGTCGCGTGATAACCTGTGAACCATTTCTACTGTGACTTTGATCTTGCAATGGTGGTGGCTCTCTATGAAAGTTAAATTCAGAATAGGTCAGTGACTTTGAGCTGATTTCCAAGGTCATAGGGCAACCTAGTCAGCTGAACGCAGGACTGTCACAGTCCTCTTGTTGTTGATGTTGGTGTTTTCTTTTGTTAATTTGGTTTTCATGTTTTATTTTTATTATTTTGTTGGGGGGAGGCAGGTAGTTGGAACTTTTGGCGCTGATGGGAGGTCTATAGACATCCCCAACATCCCCGTCTCTCTCTCTCTCTCTCTCTCTCTCTCTCTCTCTCTCTCTCTCTCTCTCTCTCTCTCTCTCTGTATAAATATATATATATATATATATATATATATATATATATATATATATATATATAAATGCATATATACATAGAGTAAAGACAACGTATTTTTTCAGGGACATCTGGTGCCACTAGTCAATAATCACATGCTAATTTTGAGTTGGCGAAACAAATTCATAAAGGGTTGATTTATTTTATCATGAGCAATATGCGAATGTTGTGGAATTCTGCAACAATTACATTTTTACTTCCCCATTGGGCTACAAACTTTTTAGGCTTAGGTCTGTCCGTGTGTTGGTGTTGTTAAAGTATATGATTATAAATGCATGTATATACCTATGGTATAAGGATTGAAGCTTCGCTTGCTTTTTGCGGTCCTAGCCGTTTAGATATTAAATGCAAAGCCTATTCCAGCCTTCCCTTTTATGTCTCTTTGTATGCATATTATCTTGTTCCAGGAATGATAAGGCCAGTCGTGGGACCAGAGAACCGTGTGATTTACTTTCACGTGCACATGCTTTAATACAGAAGCGTCGACGCAGGATACTGATTGGTGTCCCAGCCACCTTTGTTTTCGCGGTATTTAGAGACAAACATTAGCTACATCTTTCAAAGAAAAAGACTGTGTCCGGCAGAAAGCAATTTTTACCATCGGTGAATTTCTTGGGGTTTTCTTTAGTCCTTTAGTTCCATAGCTCCAATATTTAAACCATGTTGGACACTTCTGGCTCACAGTGGTTTCCGTTTATGTATTGTCATAACATTGGGACTCAGCAATGAGTTGCTGATACTGTGTAAAGTTACGCCCTTTCAACAGCTACATTTTGTGAACTAGGGCAATTTATACCAATTATATGCATATATATATATATATATATATGTATATATATATATGTATATATATATATATATATATATATATATATATATATACATATATATATATATATATACATATATATATATATATATATATATATATATATATATATATATATATATATATATATATATATATATATATATATATATATATATATATATATATATACGGTACAAACTAAAAATACAGGCAGACAAAACTAGCATTTCCAGGCCATTTCAGGTGCAAACAATAACTGCCCATCACTGCTACAATTGCCAAATAACGCTGATGTACCATAGCAGCCAGTCTATGAATAATACATATGACATTTTTAAATCATGACGTATACTTACGCTTTTAAATTTTGATTCTTGCAATCAAGTTGCATGGCACTTTCATTTCCCCGCAACAGTTGACTACAAATGTCGTGTAACATAACGGTTTATCTCACAATAATAAGAGTCATGTATATGCTTGATATTCCTACACATGAAACGTTAAGCACCAGGATCTTAGAATCATGGCCCACTTGTAAGATCCCTTGACACCTGTAATGAATACTTCGTGATTACTTAAAAAGACGTATTTCATAATGATTCTTTTAACGTGTTTTTAATCGACAGTAGACTGCTTATGCTGCAGGCATGTAGCCAGCTTTTCCTGTAAGGGTCTTCAAGTTTTCAAGATGCTCCTGTACTGACATCACATGAAGCTTAAGCAACCCGAGGGTTGGGGGGCTAGGAGGGGGGTTGCCACCTTGCCAAGGTAGGAGCTCTTGGAAAACAGCAAACAAACATAATATACTGGCGAGTGTTTAGGTTGAATGTTGTCCGTAAAGCAATATGCCATGTCAAACTCAAATTAGACAGTTGCTAGATGAATATACAATTAATTTTGAAATATTCATGCAGTAGACACGGGCTTTAGGCAGCCGCTGACAAGCCGAGCCACCAAAAAGGTCTTTGGCTTTGCTGATTCACAAACTATTGATTGCACCGAGAATCTTATAAAAATGTCTTTTTAGAATTATCTGGAGCCACAGATGACTACGTATGACAGGGACTATATTTCTTGTGGTCAATTTTGATAAAAAATGGAATCGAGTCTCGTCATGTTTATAAATTCAACCTGAAAACTGTATTTCTCTTCAAGCCAGGAAGTTTCATGTTTTGTCTATTCTGTTTCCAACATGTGAAATAATAAGTTGTGTCTGTATACCATGGTCATATCGTTCAAATTCGATTTTGATTTTAAGAATTGCTACATTGAGATTAAACTACTGTTATCAAAAGCCCATCACCAAAGTTTACAAGATTAATTTTTTATTTTTTCCTCATTCCAAGAGATAAATGCCAAACTAGTTAAGAGGGGCTCCAAGGGGTATTTGCGTGATACGTCATCATCTATATTTATTTCTCGTGAACTGTGAAATCGAAGACTATTTTCACCTAATTCGTGATTATCTGATGATAAGTATTTGCGTGATTCATTATTCTATATTTATTTCTCGTGCACTCACTGTGAAATCAAAGATTATTTAACATGATTCGTGATTATAAGTATTTATTTACGTTATTGTAATTTATATGATTTGGATTTAGCCATGAAAATACATTTAAATTGTCTGTGAATCGTGATCACAACTCCCCCTTGGGAGCCCTCAGTTAAGATAGCCGTCCCTGCCAAACATATCAATCTCGGTATTTCATCATGTTGAGATTGGGCATAATAATATTTTTGAGGTTTAACGAAAATGCCTATCTGGAAAAAAGTTCATACTGGTAAGTCACCATTTCTCAGAGGTGTTCAAGCTGACACATATCAAATATATTCTCTTTTACTGCATCTAGGATTGTTAGACCAACAAATTAAAAACGTAGTTTGAAAGAAAAAACAAGTTTTGGCACCACCGACTGTGAAACTGAGATGACATGGTTTCCCTCGTTTCATACAAGGCCTCCTCCAAGCCAGCTTAAAGAAATTTGTGCCATGACAACAGTGTTTTTTAAAAGTGTACTTTGAAAACGTGTCATCTTTTCAAATGCATGCAAATCTTAAACAGACTTGACTCGGGTAAAATTGTAGAAATAGGTATTGGCATGTTAATAGCTGTAAACGCACCCTGATTATACTCTTAGGAGTAGCGAAATAAGCAGAAGTAATTAATAATAAAGATTATGAAAGCCACCGGGTTCCTGGCTTATAGCATGTGTACATACACCCCAAGGACATGCACAAGTGGAGCTTGAAAATATTAAGATGGAATTAATACAATGCATTTGTCAATGGCGTACATGATAGGTCATAAAATTGTACAGGGGAAGTTTTCTGCGTGGTTAAAATCCTTTACACAAACCACCCTGTTTTTTTCTTTCTTTTATATATTTTTTTTTTAGATTTGTTTTTACTTTTTGAGAGATGTTGCACTTGTCCCATCACAAGGACGTCTGACCAACAGGGAAACAGTTTAATGCAGGAACATTAACCACACAACAAATTACATAGTTGCAGTGAATAACCCAGTTCTTGAAAACAAAAAGTAATAGTGAATTAAATAGGCTTTGCCTTGATCTAGTACGATTTGACACGTTTCTGCTAGTCATTAACAGTGTCTCCGCATTGCCAAACATTTGGATGGAAAGCTGCTGCAGGGTGATACCCCATGGTAAATTAATTACGTGTTTTTAAAGCAATGGTTTGGGTTAAATTGTAAATGTCTGTAGGCCTAATAGATGTGTCAGGCCACCTGATGCCAATGTCCAAGAGCCTTCCCAATACGTACATGTGCATAGGCCTACACATACATACACACATACCAGGCTCATATTAACGAAATAAAATGACAGACAGATAAAAAATAATTCCATTTCTCGGGGCATGTACGGGTGTCCACGTTTTCATGATTAAACTATAAAACGGAATGGCAATATTCAGGTACATCCGAACATGCATGTTAACTCTGCCAGTGCTAAGCTTTGGACTTAGTTTCGAGCTTTCCTCGGCATGCATGACGCGCTATTCGGCCGAAGCGCGCCACAGCTGCTTGTAACGTTCAGTCAGTCAAGCACTTGTGTTAACATACGCGAGGAAGGGGTGAGGGGCAGAGAGGTTGAACCTGGAAAACATGTACGTCCAATGACCCACATAGGGCCTCATTTGCAATAAACTACGAGTAATGTGTATTCATCTATGCAGTCAGTCATTTGTGCTAATAAACTGGGAGAAAGCGGGCTTAAAACCTGTACGTCGTCAGACTGAGCTCAGGACAAATACACACTACTTTATTGCAGATAAGGCTCTATGTGGGCCATTGCGCACCAGGAAATGCTGCTGACATGCATACCGTGACATTCTGTGGAACTCTAGGCATGCTGGTATTTGGATTAAATGTCTTTCAACAAAGATCATGAATCTAGTATCCTCGTGATAAATCACAGGAGATCGACGTCAATAGTTTCGACTCATGTCGCAGTTGGCACTGAAAGGGTTAATCGGATGTGACGTTAAATAATCACGATATATTTCTTCATGCATGTGCACTTAACATCGGCATCTAAGTATTTGAGCAATACATACATGTCAAAAAATGGGCGTTCAAACCAAATTATATATTTATTTTCCGCATATATTCATTCCAAATGAGCAACTCTTCGATGAACGGAAGTGACCCCCCTCCCACGCCTCCCCGCGCGTACGGACTCAAATTTCTCTTTCAGTTTAATTGACCGCCGGTGGTTAAATCTGTATTGTCGTTTACTTTATTATCTTATTACGCACATTTGCGCAATTTAGCGATTGAAGTAAACTGGTAAGTAAATGAAAATACAAATTTATGCACTGGCGGCCCACCAGAATGAAGGAGAAATTTGAGTCCGTAGGAAGGGATCACTTCCGTTCAACGAAGAGTGACTCATTTCGAATCGAGACGCCTTGCGAGGAATAAAGTGGTCTAAGAGGGCTAAAATTTGTCGGACAGCTCAATTTTTAGGCAGGGATCGAGAGAGTGGATTGTAACAACTCTTTTGGTATATAGATCATATGCGCCCGGCAGCAGAAGGCGCATAAAACAGGAAAACAGCGTGGGGGTGCCGATGTTTGTTTTTTTCCTTCTAACCCTAATCAGTATTTTCGGTGGATAGTGACTTGCCGGTCAGTATGATTGGGTTCATATTGACCACAATATCATGACAACCATTCTGCTGGCTGCCCCTGTGTTCGAACTTAACCTGCGGATGTATGTAAATTTACACACCCTGTGCTCTTCAGTCCAATAAATGAAGAATTTGCTACATTCATGTATCGATCGGCGTTATTGATCTAATGCTACGCGTTGCTTTATGAAAATGTAGAAAAAAGTGTACGATTGTTAATCATGTGGGTCTGTGATATTCTGCCACCTAGTGATAATCTGATTAACCACAACATTTGTTTCCCTGTCCAAGCTATCTTTAGCCCGCGGAATAGGGATAGCGACCTTTTGTTGACCCTATCAATTTACTCGCCTTACTTTGGATTATTTTCAGACCAAACTCCGTTTGGTACTGGGATCGAGGGTATACACGGAGATTGATCTGTTTACTGTTGAGCAGGCAAGCTATAAATTTATCTATGGCATTTCACGTATCTGAAACCTCGCTCAAAGCGGAAAGGAGAAGGTGTTTGCGTGATCAAGGACCCTGACTATCCAGAGGTGAGAGCTTATCGGTCATATCCAAGCATCCATCCTTGTTCATTAACATTGGGATAAGAGAAATGTTGTCGTGACAAAAGTGTTCTCAACTTGAAATGCTGACTCAACATCCAGGTCACATGCTTTTAATCACATGTGTACTGTAATGATAGTGGTTTATGATGATGCGACTGAATAATGCCTGGCACACAATGCTATTTTTAAACATCATTCAAAATTTACTTTAATTTACTGTACATAATTATCAAATTTACACAATTTCGTGAAAATCCGTAACTTTAACGCTGGTATGCAATTGTAATAATATAATGTTTGTCCATGAGCCATGCATGCTGCGGAAATGTTGATTTTGTTCAAACCCAACTGTACATCAATACCTTTTTACCATTGTGAAGGGGAGTTTTTAATGTTGCATTTTAATTGAGTTGTAGCCGTTTGAATTAGGCAAGATATATTTGTGACAAATTATTGAGGGATAGGAATATAAATGACTCATAACTTGATGCAGAATGCAAATGATTTTCGCAAGTAATATGTCCTTGTCAGTAGAGTAATTATGACCTTTTGAAATTGCACAATTAAAATTTAATAAAACGGAAGCAGGTGTTTGACGGACAATAAATTTTATGTCATTTATAATATTTTTGCCTGTGTGTTTATATTATTTTATACTATAGTACAAATCCGACGAACCAAATGATTATTAGATAATGTCCCATCTCCGATATATATATATATATATATATATATATAGTTATGTCGTGGGTAGCTTATGGGCAAAATTGTAATCATCAGACCGTTTTTGGGCAGTTGTTTGGTTTATCGGAAGTTGAAGAATGCTTACAAACCACGTTTTCCTTAAATTCAATGCGCTGCCTAGAAGATTTCGGAAACGTACAAATCAGCTAATCTGCCCATATACTATGGGAAGCTGTAAATGCACAGAAATTGTGGTCAGCTATACCAGGTATATACTGCCTACGGTCTGGTTTGATGATTATTATTCGCCCGCAGACAGTTGGCATGACCCACAAACCGACTGTAGGACCTGTTCCATTGTATATTTTTTGTGGGCAGTGTATAATTGCCCATAAACCACCCAAGACATGTATATATATATATATATATCACCAGTCATATCCGCATTACCGGTGAATGACAAGAGATCCACGTACATTACCAGATGGATACCTTGATGGATGGATGTTTATTAGGACAGATCTACAGACAGACAGACATATATATACAACGACAGATTAAACCTTGCTGTAATGTAACATTGTCAAAAGAGCATTTTTCTTGATAATTCTGAAACGTAAATCTTTTGTTTTCTGAGCAATATACAAGCATTATACAAATACAGGTGCTTTGCTGCATTAAAGATATTTTATCTATAAAAATGTTAAAATCTTCATAAAATACAGTTGCTTGTTTAATAATATTTTAACCCGATTTAAGGCCCCAAGAATGTTTGACAGTGATGAATCTTTGACATGATAACTTTCAATTTTACCAAAAGTGCTTACTTAGTGTGCAAAAGAGATACTCTGCATAAATTTGTATATAAAACGCTTTCACCTGCCAATTCTTTGTACATTTTCTTGAAAAAACTACACTAGAGCAATAGACCTTTGTAATAAAGTAGCAAAATTGTAATTAGCAAGTGGTGTGGGGTTTATTATTTTTGCTGGACAATATCATATGTTTAGCTTGTGTCAAACTATCGGCATGTCAGGATGATATTGACACTTCCGTCACTATTTTAATAATGCAAATTATAAACCTGATTATGCACTCCTTTGAAATTTGATAATTTGTAAGATTTCGATTCGAAATAATAACAATAATAATAATTAATAATATTAATAATAATAATAATAATAATAATAATAATAATAATAATAATAATAATAATAATAATAATAATAATAATAATAATAATAAATATAATAATAATAATAATAATAATAATAATAATAATAATAGAATAATAATAATAATAATAATAATAATAATAATAATAATAATAATAATAATAATAATAATAATAATAATAATAATAAAAATGATAATAAAAATGATAATGATAATAATAATAATGATAATAATAATAATAATAATAATAATAATAATAATAATAATAATAATAATAATGATGATAATAATAATGATGATGATGATAATGATAATATTGATAATAATGATAATAATAATAATAATAATAATAATAATAATAATAATAATAATAATAATAATAATAATAATAATAATAATAATAATACGTTTGCATTCTTTGTCCATTTACTGGAGACAGGATGCTGATGAGTCATCCGAACCCCATATTGTCAACAGTTTGCCTTCAATGACTCTTACGATAGCCAAGCACACCTAGGACCAAAATACACAAGAAGAAGCATCGTCTTCGGCCTAAATGAATGAGTTGTCTTTATTTTTTGTCACTTTTAGACATTTGTTATTGTCCATGGAATGACAAGTCTTTAATATTTGAAAATATTTGAGAAATGTGAACAGTATTGGTAGTCAGCGATAGGTCAACATGGAAAACCTCTCTTTACATTTTAACGTTTTCGTCGCACGTAATCGACACTGAAATCCTTATTAAGTACTTGATGTAAATCAACGTCAATTTCAGGATCAAAGATGAAGTTGCAATTCCATAAAACTGATGTCCACGCTTGTTCACAGTCAGGGACCCTGCTGCCAGAGAATTGTAACAGTAAAATTATACCACCATACATTTTTTCGTTTTTGATATTTGCTAGAGAGAGAGAGAGAGAGAGCGAGAGAGAGAGAGAGAGAGAGAGAGAGAGAGAGAGAGAGAGAGAGAGAGAGAGAGAGAGAGAGAGAGAGAGAGAGAGAGAGAGAGAGAGAGAGAGAGAGAGAGAGAGAGAGAGAGAGAGAGAGAGAGAGAGAGAGAGAGAGAGAGTTTGTTATGAAAATAATGCTCTTTTGTTCCAAACATCAATCAACTAAACGGTGTTCAAATTATCCCTATTAAACCCATATCGGGCCATCAGTCTTAAACTTTAATATGCAAATTATCAAATTTTAATTTGGCCGTCTCATGATTTGAAACCTAATGAAGATACGAACAAACTCAGGGACACTGTTAAGTTCCATGGTACTCTGAAAACATGTATATTGTTTCTTCTTTTTTCCATAAGGTGCCATTCTAAAATGCACAAAATGAAAAAGGAAACAAATTTAAAGCACTTGCTTATGATTTGTAACATTTCAAAAATAGCAAAATAATTCTTTGACATGTATCCCAACTGAAAGCTTAACACCAGGGAATGCCACGAAGTATACTTTCATAAACAAAAAGATAAAGAGAAGAAAAGCTCAAAAGTTGTACCAAGCAAAGTTACACCGATACGTACCAGGATCGGTTCAGAGGCGAAATGACTGGTCTTCGGTGACAGAATCTGACAAAAAGTGTACAAAAGTTTGATTTTATCTTCTAATGTTTTATTTTATTTTATTCTCCCTTTTTCCATCATCATCATCATCATCATCATCATCATCATCATCATCATCATCATCATCATCATCATCATCATCATCATCATCATCATCATCATCATCATCATCATCATCAATCGTAGAACGGGGATCGATCGAGTCCCCCGATCCGCCGGTGTTACTTCCTTCGCAGCTGATCATTGCTAACTGAATGATTGAGCCTGCATCATACATGTATATGCACCACACCATAAACTGATAGCATTATGCAGCCCATATTCAAGAAATCGGTGCAAGTACTAAAAATCAAATGTATAATGTTACATTTTCAAAGGTACCGCTAGCTACTGCACCCACTTGTCCAGCATCACATAAGATACACATATACATACTTGAGGGGTGAGTGTTGTTGAAAGGAGTAGGGTACGGTCTCAAGAATGTAGGAATTTTTATTTACCGTAATTATTTATTTATGCTGTGTATTGAACATAAAAATAAAGATCTGCATTTCCTTGTAGTTTCCCCCTGTTGAAAAGGAAAAATTGATTGCACTCAACATGCCTGGTCTCTGTAAAACTATCCATATACCACTCAAGTGGGTGTCAAAAAGCCGAATATAAATTGCCACCACATCTGCATAAGCGACCAGGTGTTCCCTTGGGAAACGTGAGGACTGATACTTCATTAACACATAATTGGGCCTCTCATCTTGCACCATCATACAGGCTGCGGATACAATACTCTCACATTTCAGTTTGACAAGATACCATGCAGGGGAAACAGTCGGTTCAATAGGAAGTATTCATGTTTGAATGCAGTCCTACTCTAACACCTATTGAGCAAAAGAGGGAGCCACCTGCATCAGGGCAGATCCGTGTATTTAGCATGGTCAAAACTACTTTCTCAATAAAGCAAACAAGACAAACACAGAATAATCTGAAGAAAATGTTTTAACATATATTTAAAACATAAAGGATGCCTAAATTGATTAGAAATGAGATTTCTTTTGGTTAAAAGGTGTTATTTATGGATGTTTATATAGTATATGATACAGATCTGCCCTGATAATGATGGATGCATCAGTCTGTTGCCCCGGCAACACAGGAAGTTAGCAAGATCGCAGTTTAATATGAATGTCTCCTATTATGACTGTCTGAGTTATGAAGAGGGGGAGGGAGGGGGGAGAATTCTGGTCGAGGCCACTGCCTTGTCTTCCTCGTGCTGGCAACGGGACTGTGACATCTTGCAGGGCGCCTGTTGATGCAAGTGTAATAAAGATAATTTAAGTTCATATGACTAGAACAATAAAAATGTGATAACAAGCGCAACCCAGCTTGTTAAAGTTCCTGAAATTGTGATTGGTGTTGGTAAAATGTCCCTTTAAAACAACGTTACAGCGACCAAGTTCTTATTTCTGACGACTTAATTTTCATTTATGTAGTCTGGTTGCAGGTTATAGTAGATTTTTGTTTTTTTTCTTTTCATTCAGTTTTGATATATATTTTCATTGGACAAATCGCTGTTTTCTCTGCATATATATAAAAAAAAGTCTAGACACATTTGTTTTACATGGATTATGAAAGAAGTCAAGCTTTGACTTATCGAGTCACTCTCCATGGCACAGATGTTGGCGTATACTTCGTACCTTGCTTAGTGGAGGAAACCGAAGACCTCGGAGAAAACCACCGTGGGCGGTTAAAGTGGTAGGAACTTTTTCCACATGCTGCCCAGGACGAGAATCGAACCCGGGTCGCAGAAGTGAAGGCGAGCGTTTTACCGTTCAGCCAACTGTGCACCCTTGTATAAGTGCTGTTATATGCAGTCTCAGTTTCTGGTATCCCCGTATCATTGCAGTGTTTTCTAAGAAGCTTATTAACACCAGGTGACGAACGGAATGCATGTTTCACATGCTTGGCATCATTTAGCACTACCACAAGGGCATGCGATTGGTTGAAGAAGAATGACGTCTCATACATACCTCCTGAAAGTGCACTTTCAGGAGGAAAAGACGCGTTAATTAATGACACAAATACGTCCAGTTAACATGTTCATAAGAAGCTGGCTGGTAGCCGTGAGGTGGTGACAATATAAATGTTCGTCAATGATGTCACCAGCAGACTCGGATCGGGGCGGGGGAGGAGCAATGGGGTCACGGTCCCCCCCCCCCCCCTTAAGCTGAATTGCTTGTACAGTCAACTATACTCCTATACTCAACTGTACTGTGGGATCAGATTTTTGAATGTGAAATATGTGTCCCAAAAAAGCTCAAAATGCAATATTTTACACCCTGAAATTAAAAATTATCCGCAAGGAGCATGCCCTTGGATCCCCTAGCAATAATCTCACGCTTGGACCCCTGAATGCAACCACGCCCCCTTCCTTACACAAGTCCTGAATCCGCCAGCTGACTCATTGGCCCTTTTTGTCTCAAGCAGGTGGTCTCTGACACCATTGCGCTAGAACATTAGTCCAAGGCCCCCCATCTGCTAAGGAGGCAAGTCATCAGAGTGCAAATTGCTGAATTAAAGGCAAAAGAGTGGGCATAACCGCACCAGGTACATCCCATAATGGCACACAGAGATGTAAAGGCAGATTAGATTTTTGTGTGCCAAAGCATATATTGTAGGATGTAAATGTTATGCAGCGAACCTGTCTAATAAGGGCACCATTGGGTCTGAATAATGTGTTCCCATCAGAGAACTGTCTCTGCTCTCAAGGTATGATTGCGCAGAGCCACATGTAAAAGGCTCTGGAATAACTGTCCCTTATAGGCAAGTTGTCCCTCTGATGGAGGCGTCCCCGTTGACAGGTCCCATAATGATCTTTATTTCATGTCGAGTTTTACAAATAAAAATTATTGCACCAACTTATATTTCAAGTGTCTTTATCTGACAATAATGATGATACTGATGAAAGTAATTTATTATAAGCAGATTTTGCACCTTATAAAAGGTCAATGGGCACACTTGTGTGATCGAATTTTGATGGCAAAGAAATAACGATTAGTATGCAAGTTTTGTACACATTTAGTAACAAATTAATCCATCACGATCACATAAAATTCATATCAGCATCAAGAGCAACTCACTCACAAAAGACTGGGATATGAATTAATGAGCAACAAATAATCTCTTTTCGGAATTAAGCACCAAAACTTTGCGAGAAAAGGCGATATAATATCAGTGGTTAACGCTATTAAACAAATTTACGGCGTAAATATGGATTTCCACTGATCAGGAATGTTATATCCGCTTAGACATCATCCAGCTATTGATGGTATTTTCTGAACCATATTTTTATTTATATATTTTATGTATAATTTTTTTTTGTTTCACAAAACTTGGTATATACATATTTATTAGATTAACTTCCACACTTATTTTGCATAAGTTATTCCCTATTGGGAAAAAGGGCATTGCCCTATGTGAATCCTTCTTGCAAGCAAAGGACAGACCACACAACTGACTAGACACATGGGTCCGGTGGAGGAGACGCCAATATGGACGAGACAGACAGAGGGGCATTTATTGCTGTGTAGAATCTTTCCAGATTAGAATATGGATTTGTAGAATTACACAGGTGAGATACAGCCTGGAAATTGAACCTGAGCTAAGAGAGCAAAGTTATTTGGCCAATACCAGTAGGCTTGAAGCGGTTTGTAGCAGATATATATTCGTGCACTGCAGTAAAAATATTACCATTTTTCTTTAAAAGAACATTTTGTTGAACCATACAACAATGTTCTAAGAGTGGAAGGTGCACAAAGAATCATTTTAGTATGAAGTGTTAATCTTTAGTTTCTATATTTCGGGAAAAGAGAAAAGTGTCTTCAATGTGTGAGCCATATGTGCAAGCAGGTGATTCTTTGACCCCGATTTCAAATAGATGAGAATTAAGCGTACTAGCTCCCAAACGGAGACGCGTATGTTTAATAGCAGTAAACCCATTTCCAACGTTAACAACTCAATGAAATCAGATAACCGAGGTACTGATTAAAAAATTTTACGTTAAAATACTTGAACAAAAGGCGAATTTCGAATTTCCATTGTGAGCTGGTTCCACAGTCTAACAGTCAATGGGAAGAAAGAGTTGTCTAGCAAGTCGGTGCGAGCCTGAAAATGGCCAAGATTGAAAGAGAGGCGCGTATTGAAAGAAGGCACATCATTGGAAGTAACTACAGAACATAAAGGTTTGCGCACAAACTTGTTCACTATCTTATACATAAGAATTAACTTCGCTATTTCTCTCCGTTGACACAATAATTTCCAGCCAAGTTCTTTGAATAATTTTTCTATGTTGGTACCGTGCATTGCGCCAGTCACAATGCCAGCGGCATCAATGTGAACACTTTCGAGTCTTTTAGCATCAGATTCAGTATTGCCACTCTACACTGGGCTATTCAAGGATAGGTCTAATAAAGGGAAAAAAATAGTCTCTAGTGTTGGACGGTCCCAAAATGAATTTTAAACTCTTCATAATATAACTCAATTTGTTAGCTTTTAATATAATTCCTAAGATATGGTCAGTCCAACGTAAATCAGAACGCAGAGTGATATAAATATATTCATGTTTATCCGTGTTGCCCAACACATGACCTTGAAAGGTAACAGGTGGATGGGAAATAGATGTAACTTTACGAGAAACAAGCATGGTTTCAGTCTTGGAAGCACTGAATGTAACTAACCAATCTTTGGACCATTTCTCGATTTCAGCTAGATCAGAGTTAAGTGATTCAGCTGTAGTTGTGGGATTATCTACTGTCAGACAAAGGGTCGTGTCACCAGCAAACATTTGAATATTGGACATAACAATGTCCACAATATCGTTTATATAGATCAGGAACATTAATGGGCCTAGCACGGAGCACTGGGGTACCCCGGCTTGGACGTTTCCCCAGGAAGAAGATTTACCATCGAGGACCACACGTTGATGACGATTACAAAGATGTCCTTTTTCTGTAAAGGGGGTTACGTCAGCATTTTTTCCATGAAGATGGGAAATGTTTGGTAAGGACACCCAAGTTAAAAAGTTTGCTAAGTGAGGGAGAGATGGCTGTAGAAGCCTCCTTTACAAGTTTTGCACTGATACCATCAGGGCCAGAGGCTCTTGATGTGTCCAGCCTTAGAAGAGTTTCACAAACGTCTGATTCAAGTGTGTTAATAGAATCGACATATGAGTTAGGAACATCAGTAACAGCAGGAGGAGTGGCTGTACTAGCATCTACATGGCATGGTTGTACAATCAAAAAAAGGAAAATTTCAGCTTTACTTTTACTTTCTGAAACAAGCTTTCCATTATGAGCAATAGAAGGTATAGATGAAGAATGATTGCGTTTAAGAAAACATTTCACGGATCGCCAACAGCGTTTCTTTTGCTTAGAGGAATCTTTGAGATCTTTCAGTAATTTGTCCTTGTAATCTCGTTCTGCACATTTGAGTTGTTGGTTGCTATGAATTCTTAGTTTGATAAATTATAGCCTATGCATTAGCCTGAAAATAAGAATTCTTCGCTGCAATGTACTGCTTGTGAACTTTCCGTTTGAGGCGGCGAAGTCTGGAATATATGTCATGGTAGATTCCAAGGACTAATTTCTAAGATTTTATTAGGAATACAATGAATAGCGGCATCCGTGAATAATTTTCACCAAGAATCACAACTTAGATCAATATCGTCACCAAGAAAACATGTATTCCAATCGAGTGAATTAAGAGACGTTCTGAAGATACCGAAATCTGGTTAAACATATTCCTAAATATGACGTTTGCAGGCCATCTATGCGGGATAACTGAATCGTATCTTAGCCCCAACAACACAGTGATTGCAATTAGCCAGCGGAGGCAAGACACACGTATCATGAATAAAATTAGGTGTATTTGAAATAATTTTGTCGAGACATGCGGCAGAGTGGGCAGTTATACGAGTTGCCTCATTTACATGTAAAGTGAGAACATTTTTTGAGGCAAGGTGAACAAGCTTGTGTTCTGAATAGCTACTGAAATCAGCGTTTAAATCGTTAGACAGTATGATATTGTGTATATCACTAAAACATGCACTATCAAGACTGGCTTGTAATTTGTCCCAGAAAGAAACTGCGGAATTCGGTGGACGATAAACAACGCCGAAAAGAAATCTGTTATTGTGCAACCTAATTTCAAACCATTTCAATATCGGCAATCTCCAGTTCGCAACGACGAGTTACTTGAAAACGAGTGGATACATAAATAGCGATTCCGCCACCAAAGGCCACACGGTCACGGCGGGATATGCCATAGCAGCCATTTAAGTGTAAATTTTCAGGAGAAGCCGTTTGATTTAGAAAGGTTTCTGATAAACTTATTACATCAAAATCAGGTACAATGTTCACTCGAATTTGTCGCAACTGGTCTTCGGATTGGCTCGATCCTTCCATTAGCATGACAAATTGAGACATCGGGACAAGCAGTATAGGGCCACAAAACCTATGTTGGATGAAAAAGAAATTAATGAGAACATAAAGCATAACTAGTAAACAAAATATGCATAGGTTTTGACATAGTTACCAAGTCAGGCATGACCGGACAATGAAATCAAAAGTTCTACCAAGGGGGTAGCAGCTGATTATTCTCGTGCTATCGGGCGTAATAAAAGCCCATCCTCGGGTGGATAAACAGGCTGACTGGGGTGTTTCCTATCCATTCTCCTGGAATATCTATGGTTGTACAGCCGCAAAATGTGTAATTTTACATTTTGGGTCAATGTCAAATGTTAATACAGGGAAGAGAGGGCGTTTGCAGCCACCTTCATGCAAATGTTAATACGTTTTGCATCAATCTTAAAAGTAGTAATAAAAAATCTCACAAATTAGCTTCATTGAAGAATTCGGAATTGTAAACAGCGCAAAATGTATAAATTTACATCACGCGTAACGTAAAATGTAAAAAGTGGTAGAAGATGGGGTTTGCAGCCACATTATGTGAACTTGAAGGAGACGTAGGGCTTCACACAAAATTTTAATCACTGGTATAAGATGTGAACATCAGTAGAAGACGAGGTTTACAACCACATTATGTAAGCTCAGGCAAACTTGGTGCAAAATGAAAATGAAATCACAAGTTTGCTTAATTTGATACAAATGCATGAACATGCAACTATCTTAATATTTCCAATCCTGTTGATTTTTAACTGTGGGCATCTTGAAGTGCCATTTTGTATATTTCAATAAATAGCATCGTGTGTTGGGGAAAGGTGTCTTCAATCATGACTTAACATTTGTATATATGGCCATGAATTTGGTGTTCAGGATTTTCTGTTAAAACCAAAGTTGACGGTGTCTGATTTCATAATGTGACAATAAAGAAGATGATTTGTCAACTCGTTTATGTAACAAGGAGTATGAATGCAACATTCAACTTCAATGTCACTTACAGTGGAAACTAGTGACGTTACTGTCACTAATCAATGCCACTTCAATCCATGCCATGTATGTCTGATGTTTGATTTCTGATTGTTAACATGGTAATCGATGGCCCTTGTTAACTTTGGATCTTGAGGATTCACAATAGGCATCTGGTTTAAAATAGCCATTTGACATGAATATATCTCCAACATGAGTTCTCTGATTTAATTATGTAAAAACGGATTTAATTTTACTTTATCTTATTTTATTATTTTTTTTTGGGGGGGGGGGGCAAAAATATATGAGGGATTTTCAAAGAAATGATCAGCCTTTTACCATGCTCACTAGATGTTGCATAACTTATGCGATCACTCATGCTTGTCCATCCTTCCATCCCTCTGTCCGTTATTTCTTGGCTCGTGAGCGTGATACAGTCTATAGTTTTTCAGATAGCCCCTTAAACTTGCAACACTTATTTAGTGTATGGAAATCTAGGTCGAGTTCCACATTGTGGACGCCACTAGCAGTTTTATATATTATATGAGTCAAATGTGAAAACCTGGTGTCCACTTCAGCATCCTTAATGTTTGATAAATCTTCATGGAATGTAGTGGGATTGTGGAGGAGGTCTCACTCGGTTCTGATGTTTGTGGCGTCTCTACACTACTACTACTACTACTACTACTACTACTACTACTACTACTACTACTACTACTACTACTACTACTACTACTACCACTACTACCACTACTACTACTACCACTACAACTACTAACTATATATTAATGATTTTAACTATTTTTTCAGCCTCCATAACTGTAGAAAAAGAGCAGGAATACATCAAGATAAAATCACATTCAGTTGAAAATGATAAAACATTATGGTAAGAGAATAATCATCAGCGAATAATGCCAAAATTTAGTTGAAAAGCTTTGATATTAAGCATCTTTGCTGAACTAATTTGTCGAAAATTGTGAGCCAAAATATATGTTTAAAGATATAATTTCATTTCTCAAAAAATGAAATTGGATTAGAATTGCCAAATTTATTGGATTTATAAACCATGCTCAATGCTGGCAAGTGGTGAAATATCAGTGCGTTGACCTATTTTTGAGAACTCACCAGATCTGTAAATTTGAGAGGGTTGATTTTAGTATGGCTGTGTGTAGTTTGGACATCAATGGCAAAGAGAATTGTGCCTCCAGAATAAAATTGCACTTGATTACATAATAGATAAAACTGTACTTGGCGACTTGTATTTTGGGTCACTAACGGCAGAGCTCCATTTTCAAACTGACATGTATGATCACTTTGACTAGCCGTAATATGTCCTCTCTGAGAACTGTGTACAAGACCGATTAACCTTGGGGGGGGGGGGGGGCTATCATTGCACAAGCACTCTCATAAATGCTTGACTATTCTCCATTCAAACTTGGGATAAATAGAATCACAATCTTGTAACTGGAATCAAGACACTACACTTTGCATGTTCACTAGCCCGCAACAAGTCAAATTTCAATCAAATAAATCTTTTGATATAGGCATCTACCCCATCATTTAACATCATTCTTGTATTTTTTTCTAACAGATATAATTATCCTTAGGTACATTTGCTCTCCTTCCACTATGAAAATATAAAGTGTGGACTATATTGTATTTGTGTCTTTTTGCCCAGAACCACTTCCTAGTAGTCAATATCCTATTCCGCAGTTC
Source organism: Hermodice carunculata (assembly GCA_964020975.1). Taxonomy (NCBI): domain Eukaryota; kingdom Metazoa; phylum Annelida; class Polychaeta; order Eunicida; family Amphinomidae; genus Hermodice; species Hermodice carunculata. The sequence continues at coordinate 96,883 of CAXHWN010001605.1, read as the reverse complement.
GAACTCTTTACTCTCCATAAGCTAACCTGTCCCTGTCTAACCTGTATATATATGGAATTACTATTGTCTATATTGCACACGTTCCTCTGTAAAATTTTGACATTGGCTGTATCAGCCCAAATAAATTAAAGGGTCTTCAGCGGGTAACTACTCAACATGTTTCGGAGCCTTTTACCCGTACACGTCTCTCTGAGTAGCGGCTCCTTGCCTAAGCTAAATATTCAGCAAAGACAACCCACATAATAATGAATAAATATGAACGTGGCAATTGATGAATTAGCTAAATATGTGAAGTTTTGCTTGTAAATGCAGAGCTTCATATCAAAGAAGAATACCTGTCAAACAAACCATAATTACCAAATTTTCATAGTACAGGTTCAGATAAGAACAATTTGACTTACCCCTGAACCAAAATGTACCCTTTCTAGCTGGATAGCTTTTCCTAGTTAAACCATCCGCCAATGTTTAACTGAAGTGGAAACAAGCTGGGGCATTATATTCAGTCCCAGTGATTGTAAAATAAACAGTTGCAGCTAGACCACCTGTACAAACCAAGGAAAATCCTAACAAGGACTGCAACAATGTACATCCTGTACCAGAGATGTAAAACAAACTCCATGATGACACCTACTCCTCAAACAATTAAGCTCTATTTAACTGCCAACCCTGAGTCAATGTGTCAACTTAATGTGTCAGGTTTGTGACACTTGAGAAAATACTGTCAATTTTGAGTATTTTTTTAATAGTGAGTAAATGTGCATTTAGGCATGTCAGAAAAGAATGGAAGTCATTAGCATTTATGCCAAAAACATGCTATCAAAACATTTTTTCTTAACAGGATTTTAAGTACAATTAGGCAAACATGCAACTGTCGTAGGCCGCTTCTTGCTACCTGTAGCCCCTGGGGGTTTACTTAACAGAAAACATGTAAGCCTAAAATGTCTTATAGTGAATATTAAAACAGAAAGATGCCAAAAGATAAAGTTAAGTAGCAAAACAGACAAGTCTAAAAACTGTAGATTATTGCAGCTTCTAATAATCTTTGGATGTTAACAGTAGAATTATAGGGCAAGACAGAAAAGAATGGAAGTCTTTTGTATTTATGTCAAAAGAATGCAATGAAAATATTAACCAGATATCAAGTACAATTAGGCAAGCTTGTAACTGTCGTAGGCCGCTTCTTGCTACCTGTAGCCCCTGGGGGTTTACCTAACAGAAAACAAGCTAGCCTAAAATGTCCGAAAGGTGAACGTTTAAACATAATGGTGTCAAAAGATGAAATTAAGTAGCAAAACAGGCAAGTCTAAAATCTCTAAAATTATTGAAGCCAAACTTTCTAACCATCTCGGGATATTTACAGCAAAATTTGTAGAAATATTTGATCAAAAGTACACCTTTGAATCCTCTTGACTCAAGTTTATTGTAAATAAATTTGGTTCTTGATGCAAAGTCCTGAAATTTAGAACAAATACGACCAAATCTCAAAATTTGTGACAAAAATGTATTATATCCAATAGTATCGGAAATATTACTGTCCGGGAAAGGATAATTAACTACTTCAAAGTTAAACTCATCTATTTTGTGATAGACTTTAATACAGAACCTGTCATTAGTGACCTGAATATCCAAGTCCAAAAATACATCTCTGAAACCATCTGAATTGTTACCCTCCAAAGGGATATCTTTTGGGTAAATTTCTTTAGCAATTTCATTGAAATTTTGTACATTTACACAAGCAATGTCATCAGCATATCTTGCGTTGTTTGATAATTTTGTAGCCATTTGAAAGTCCTTTTTCATCAATTTATTCATATACTTAAATTCAAGCCAGGTTAAATATAAATCTGCCAGTAAAGGGGAGCAGTTGCTACCCATTGGAATGCCTTTTATTTGTTGAAAAACCAGTGGTCCGCATTGAACAAAAGTATTATCCAAGAGAAATTTTATAGCATCTATCAAAGTTTCAACAGTGTAAGATTTAATGTTACTTTTTGAATATTTATTGTGTGACCAGTATGCTTTCTTTGTATATGAATTTATATTTATGTATGGTTTACCATTATGTTTAAACATTTTGCTAATTAATTCTGAAAGTGAACTTGTGTTTATTGTCAGCAAATGGCACTGGTAGAGATCATTTGGAATACATAGAGGCCAATTCAACCTTCATAAATACTAGGAGTTTCAGCCGCATTTTCTCATTAATTGTAGGCTGTGAATATTTCAGGTTTTTGTGCGGTAAAATCTCATCATCATGACACTCAAATACCAAACACATTCACTTGACAATACCAGTTTTGAGGAAGCTGAAGTCAAATTTCTATGCTTTTTGACTCGCATATGTGATGTCATGTATAATCCAATATCTAATACAGTTTTGCATTACACAGATGACGTCAGTATAGCAAAGTCTCGTTGTGCTCCAAACAGGACAATGTTGGTTTAACTCGCCACTGAAGTAAAGACCAGGTGGCCATTGTTCTGTGTCAGGTTGATACTTTGATAATTGGTTCCTCCTCTCAGTGACACGTGGATACCCGGAAGTCATGAGTACTCCAGGTCCATCACTTGCAAGCATTGTCAAGTTGGTCAAATTTGAATGACGTAAGAGCATGTGGAAGCATCACAGAGGCCCACACATCGTACAGTACTCTTCGGCATGGGCCAGGGTTGTAGGACCACAATTTTTGTAAAGCACACACCATGCAGTACTCTTCGGCACAGGTTGGCAGGACGATGGTGTACAAGTCAATAATTGGGTCATGACGAACCAAAAACTCCTTGTCAATACATCAGGAAGAGGACTCTGAGGTGTTCAAACACTTTTATAATTATATTCTCTTTCTTAAATTTTCAAGCTACAATATACATCTTATTTGACTTCTCCGCGAAATTCATTGCTATTCAGATAACATTGCAGTCTAGATTTTTTTTTATAAACATTTTCCTGTTTTTGCCACAGCATTTGGCAATTTCTTAATGACAACAAAAAATACTTGTATTTTTATGTTATTATTTTTTCACAGGAAACTTCCCAAACACAGGAACAAATGACATGTGATTAAAATGTCACAAACGTAATTGATTTGTACCAGAACATTACATGTAAAGGTCACAGAACTCTTTTTCTCAAACAGAAAAGAAAGGTTTGTGATTAAAAGATTATAATTGTGATCCTCGTCATTTCTCAAAGCATTTAACGAATTTCACATTCTCAATCTGTTTTTGCAGAAAATTCTAAAATATATTTTTAGAAACTGCCACAAAAATGTAATTTTCATGAAGGATATTGTCTGCTAAAAATCAAATTGTCCATCAAAAACTGAGCTACCATTGGTTTTGCATTCAGCCCAGCTTCTGTTTCCAGGGGAACAAGAACGACCTTAAGCCTCTGTTTGAATTTCTGACTCGACAGCTTTCCTCAGAACTGGGAGAATTGTGCTCCTAGTGTGCTGAGGAAAATTACTAACTATATCAGTATTGAAGAAAAAAGAAACATACTAAATTCCAACACTGCGGTGATTTTCCATCGCAAGAGGATGTATGATGACATATTGAAATATGGTAACTCAAAGTTACATTGCAGTGGGTAATGTACATGCAAGTCCGTAAGTCGGCTTTTTTTGGGGGGGGGGGGGGCAATGGGTACTTTGGTATTTCATGAAAAAACCTTTCATTTCTCATGCATCATGATTCATTTTTGTTTTCTGTGAATTATGAAGGAGCTATTATATTCCAATGATGGGGACAAGATGTATTTTGCGTGAGGTTGTAGAAATCGAATTATTTTGCATGAATATGACCAGACCCCCCCCTTACCCCCCCAGTACCCACTTTAATTGATTACTGACAAGAACTAATACATATATATATATATATATATATATATATATATATATATATATATATATATATATATATATATATATATATATATATATATATATATATATATATTACATCTACTAAACTGGACGCTGAACTCTCCAAGTTTGAATGCATTGAGGTGACCCGGCTGACTTTTGACCTCTGACATAACACTGGCCTCTTTTTTGGCATTGATTTTTACTCTGAGTTTCAACTCAATGGACCAACTCTGCAGGGGAAGTACCGAAGTAGGAAGACAAACACTTATAAATGCAATAATGAACTAATGCAAAGTACATGTACACTCAATGAGGACTAAGTGGTATTGTTTTGTTTCAAAACTTATTGCATTACAAAATATAATGCCGCAGGTCTCTATCAAATAGAGACCATATCGTACAATATGTCACAATCATATCATGCACACTTAAGGAAATATCCAACCTGGAAAGGTGACTCAACTCTAGGCTAAACATAATGGAAATGCGCATCCCTGACAAAATAAACCTTTGTATTCAACTGACAGCAAATTGTGCAGAATCTACTTGCGAAAAAGATGCAACTCAAAACCCAAAGTAGCAGTATAAATACAAGTATTCCGGTGAATTTTGATTTTTGTCCGATTGTGGATGTTTCTGAAACTTTTTCAAGATAAAAGAATCGAATGCTATTATTCTCAACACATGTATCTTGGATTTTCCAAAGCTATATCCGTCTGTTTACAGATGTGATGCAAAAATTGTAACACTTTTTTTTGGGTTTTTAAAGATAAATATAAAATGATAATAAACAGCTACATGTGGAAATCTAGATAATGCCTAGGGAGAATACATTAAGTCAATGGAACCTGTTGCTATTAGGGATGCCACAAAATAATTAGAAAAGTTTTATTATATTGTGCAGATTAGCCCAAAGAGATAGCATAAACTGGTTACACATGGGGACATCATGCAGTACATCGAAAAAAAAAAAATAAGTGAAATTATCTCCACAGTGACACCACTCAAGGAACAGGTTCACAGGTATAACAGTTCGGGATTGTACATTTAAATTTGAACTTTGAAACGTACTGTTTTTCTTAGTCCGAGAAGCCTTTCTAACAATGCGTGTTAATTCTGCTTAAAATGCATACGTTTGCTTCATTGACAAGGTTAATAAGATAATTTCTTATATTACTTTCTGTAAATTTCCGATTGACTTGATATTTACTGAAGGTGTTCCCTCCACAACTTTCAAATAATTGTTTAATTTTATCCATGTTATGCAATATCAACAATTCCACATATACACGTTTGTGGTAAATTTGGTATCATCCCCCCTATTCTTTATTACTGTATTGACTTAAATGTCCTTTTCTCAAATGTTTTATGACCTTGAAAAATAGGTCAAGGTCACACAGTCATTGGGTCATGTTAACCCCAAAAGTAGGTCATCAAGTTGAGTTTTATATACAAAATACATGTGTGCAATTCTGATGAAGCTAAATTCGCTTTGCCATTGATGTTCAATCTACACACAATCATTACAAAATCAGCTCGTCCGTCAAATAAATGAGTCAAAGTTCCTGATATTATAAAACATATCAACACTTGACAGGATCGATAATCATATCCCCCAAAAAAGGCGTGTCTAAATCAAATACTTTTCAAAATACGGAACATTGTATCTTTTAAGACATTTTAACTCATAATTTCCGTCAAGATTTTGACCTCTTCTACAATCATGCTTATTTTTGGGGATATCCTGAAAAATTAAGGATGCTGAAGAGGTCACAAGGTTTTACAATTATGACCTGTATATTATATTTTACTAAAGGTGGCGCCACCAACATTGACATCGCCATGGCTTTCTATACACTTGATCAGTCCTGAAACTTATACAGACATACTTGATAAACTGTGGTGTGCAGAGCATTTACGACATGACCTGAATATTCAATCTGGCCATTTGAGCTTGACTTTCAACTCAGACTACAAAAATGATATCGTTCTAAATATGCGCCCCAAATCCAGCTCTCTACACATGGTTGCTTTGTGCAAATCAGGTACTAATTTCTTGACTTATTGAACAAAACAATAAACTTGCATAAAGGACGTAAATCCATAATTATTGAGCCTCAGTGACGCAAAAATGTAGGTCACAAAGTACAGTTTTATATCCAATTTAATCAAGAGCATTTTCATTTTGTATGCTCAGTTCACTTTGCTATTCAGAAAGAAAAAACTAACCATATAATTTTATTAAATAGGTGATAATGTGCAATTTCACTGACAAAAGGTAAAACAGTGAGCATGATAGAAAGAAGATCATTGGCACTATGTCCTGTTGCACAGCAGACCAAGGGAAGTTTGTGGATAGGCTGAGAATATGTGGTTTTGGGGTTGATTTGGTCACTGTTTCCTGTTCCACGTCGACATTACGGTAGCCCATTAAACCATACCCCTGCAAACGTGCCAGATATTACGTTATTGGCACGGGGCATTGATGTCACAGTGTTGACGTCCGGTATCACAATGCACGTTTATGCAACTTGTACTGATCAATAATTCACAATTTCTTTGGTTTTGTGTACAAAACCCAGAGCTTTGCTATCTCAAAAAAAAAAAAAAAAAAAAAAGAAAGATAACAAATAAAAAATAAATAAAAAAAATATAAATAAATAGATCGATAAATAAATAAATTAAGTCATAAGTAATATAAATTAAAAAAATAATCAAAAAACAAACAAACAAACAAACAAACAAAAAAACCAAAAAAAACCCAAACACACAAACAAAACAAAACAAGAAAAAACACGAAAAAAACCCCAGAGATTTGTACAATACAAAACATGGGGTTTTGGTCTGTTGTTTCACAATGTTACAAAATCGAAGAGTTTATATATATATTTTTTTGTCTGAAATAATATATGGAGTGGTTTAAAAATCTCGGTAGGAAATGAAAAAGTTCAGAATCTGTAAATACATTGTCACTGAATATCAACATATGCAGTTATACCTCTTGAAGAGAGCTGTTTATGAAGGTAGGCATTTGTTTTGTAATTGAGATTTTTATCATAACAATATATCAACAAATATATGTGTTTCAATTCCAAACAATATGATGAAGAGCTGAGCCCTACTCTTGTATTAGTCTTTCCGTTGACGCAACTTCTAACATAGCTGGGTACCATCATCAAGAGTTGAAGATTTTTTTAAATTAAAGAAAAGGAATAAATTGTATCAGGGGTTGTGCCTTTGTCCTAACCCTGCAGCTAGCATAGCACTCCTTTCGTTAGCTCTATCGTTGTACCGACAACCAGATCACAGTTTATGAATAAAGTCCATGCTGGCTGTATCTATTTTTTTAAATTTACGCATTCAGCTGGCTGTCATGGAAAACTGTCTTAAATTGTCCAGTGTCATAGATGGTATCACATTTTTTTCCTTTTTCTTTTCTTTTCTATTCTTTTTAGCTCAGATCTAATATGCTATACATTAACGGCCTTGAATTATCCTAACACCTCAATATACGTGTTACTGGCATTTTTTGTTTTTAGCAAGACATTTTTTTTTCAAAAATATTATCATTTTCTCCCGGTACATTTGACTAAAGAATGGACATGTCACTTGCAACTTCACTGCGAAGTTCTCCGCAAATAGCCCTCTTCTTGCAGGCAATATAACAGTCATGGAACAAATACCTACAACGACTGTGGAATCAAATGAGTTGTAATAACATAGATACGTCAAAATGGGCCGTGGTGTGCCGTTATTGCGCAGTAACGTGCACTCAAACAGAACATTTTTTTCCACTTTACCTGGATGGGTAACTTGGGTGGGATTATTTTGCTATGTTCTAGGTGTCAGTTCTTGTAGTTGCCATGGCAAACGGTCGTTGAAGAACTTTTAGAATATGATTTATTATCTTACCTTTAATCTGGCTGCTCGGTTTTGTCTGAAACAATTCCCCTCGTCAGTAACAGATACAAATCTGACATGAATGCGGCAGCAAATCATGCACCATGGCGCAATGCATTGTAGGACAGTCGCCACAGCACAGTTGGATATTTTGAAGAGGCAGTATTCATAATATATGTGGGACTAGCGCTACAGGAAGGTAAATTTGTCGAATAAATGTAATGTAAAATATATAATGGGACTTCTCCAGCGTGAGCATTACCTACATGTAAATAATATGCCTTGAAAAAAACAGCTGTTGGCGGCGGTGGGCCCCAGAGTAGGAATAGTTGCATGAGACACTGAAGTGGCCCCCAGGCTATGAATTTGTCACACCTCCATGCACAGGAGCTAAGAGCCCCACTGATCCCATGTTGGAGCTTAGTGGACAAGGTTGCCAGATATGGATAACTGTCCGAACGTACAGGCAGATTTTTATATAATTGGTAATAATTTGAACCGTGCATTCTGTTTCTGCGTCTAGGAAAACATTTTTTGTGACCTGAACCTTTTTCACCTTGAATTAAGACTGGGGCGACAACTTTCCTTGTCATGCACTGGGTAATATAATTTTACAATTTTCAATCAAACTGTGTCTCATTACTATTAAAATTATGTGAAAAAAGCTGAAGCAGAGTACAAGATATGCAGAACATAGCTGCGGAGTATGGAAGCAGAGGTTACAATTCAGTAAGGTGAAGAGTAAAGTCATGACTGTTGGTAAGATATCAAATGGGAATTAAATGGAGTTTTGGGTCGTTCCAAATTTCAGAGGGTAGAGAACAGTTGATCGAAATCGGGGAAGTCGACAAGTATGAATACCTGGGCAATAGGATAAAAGCAATGGGCAAAGGCATATTCAGGTGTCAGGTGGAGAAGATTAAACAGAAAGTAAATCATACGAAAGGAATTATAAAGCTACGACACTCAACAGTTTCAACAGAACGAACACAGCCAGGTATCAGATTGATTTGTAATACCAGGAATGATATATGGCTTACACGTGATTTCAATAAGTGAGGGATATATCCAGGGAACGGAGTACGCACAGAAGGAGATAAAGAAATGGATACTGGGACCACCACCATGTACAGCAACAAAAGCAATTGTAGGAGAGTTAGGATGAAAAAAAAAAATAATAGACCGGATTGCCAAAGCAAAGCTAAAGTACTGGGGGTTTCAGCAAGCAGTATGTGAAGACAGGTGGTCCAGGAAAGCTTATAATGAGGTAGTCAAGGAACAAACAAGATGGGTCAGTGACATAGATAAGTTAGCAGAAACATGTGCATTCAAAGGATATGATGAGGTAGATCTCTGGAAAGTGTACATAGGTAAGACGGTAGCAGCGGGTTGGAAACAGGACTGGAAAAGAGGAGTCACGGAAAAAGGTACACTTAAAGCATACAAGCCATTAAAAAGGCCAAAGAAAAATGAGTGTTGGGATGGAGGGGAGTAACCCAAGTTGCGTTTTCAAAAAAGGGCAGGAGTAGTTAATCTAGAAAAGAGAAAACAGAAGTGGCAACAGGTAGTACTGGAAAATGTAATGTGAAAAGACAAGATGCAGGTGAGACAGTGGATCATTGGCTGTTGTGGCGTGATGTATGTAGAGCGATAAGAGAACATTACTTTAGAAAGTGGCACAGGAAGATTAAAATTACAAGGGTTCAGAAGAGATTCGATTTTTAGGGGAAGGGGAACGTGTAGCATGGGCTTTTAGGTATGAAGGGTGGCTTTTGGGGAGGCAGCAAAGGTACTAGAGATGTCCAGGACTACCTAGGATAATGGAAGAAAAGGAATTAAATAATAGAGTTCGACAGCAACAAGGTAAATTAGAATCCCAGAGTGCATGGAGAATGGAAAATGCCTGAGCTTTAGAGGCGGGGATGTGGAGAGTGAGGATTTTTTTCTTCTTTTTTTTTTTGGAAGACAAACCATGACTATATGGGGTGAACACAGGAGCAACGGCCTACCACAGTTGTAGGAGAGTTTGTGGTTAACTATTTGCCCCGGTTCTGGTCTTCAAAAATATGGCTGCACAAAGTAATGCTAGAAGTTTGGATTACCATGTTTTCCTCTGCCTCATCTCTCTCCTTTTTTTCTTCCCTTTCTTGGCATCCTGTGTCACACAGGGAAGGGGCTGACAGAGAGCCACAGAATTATTATTATTATTATTATTATTATTATTATTATTATTATTATTATTATTATTATTATTATTATTATTATTAATTATTATTATTATTTCATTACCAGTCCGTTTTGGCTGGTTTAAGGGGGGGGGGGGGGGGCGTTAAACAATTTTCCATTGGTGAACTTCAGGTCTCTTCCTGAAAAGCAATTAATACAAATAATCCTTAATAACTAGAGGTTTACCAAATAGCCGTGTAAGTGGGACTGATGTGTTAACTTTTTTAATTTGCATTCCCAATACTGCCTTTTCTACTTAAGGGTGCAGAATATCTGCAGAAAGGAATTTATTAAGAGAACACGCCAAACCATCAGCCTGTGACACCAGCTGCCAGCATTGTAGAAAGTACATACCCTCATATGGCACAGGAGAGTTCACACCTACAGATAGTCAAAAGTTCGGAAATGTATTACATGGAATCACCACATGAAAAAATAATTTTATAGAAAAAAACTTAACTAGTTATTTATTTTTGCAGTAAATGTTGATGTATTGCAGTACATGTGAATGTGGTTTGTAATGTGTAAATGTAGAGAATATATCTGATGGGGAATGAAAGAAATGACGATAATGGATTCAAAATGTTAAGAAAGACTTGTTTTGCAAGACAACATAGTGTTGCAGTGAATGTTTGATACATGGTTTGTTTAGAAAAAATGTGTGTTTGTATCTGTCTGTCTGTGTGTATGATGTGATTGCCTAACGGTATGTATTCAGCTCCATGTTAACCCATGTACAAGTGTGAATAGTATGTGTGTGTGTTCACGCGCGCATGTGTGTGTGTGTCAAATGTTGTCATACCTTCATCTCCATGGCAACCAATGTACAATAAAACGAAAGAAAGTGTGTGTGTTCTTGTGTGTGTGTGTGTGTGTGTGTGTGTGTGTGTGTGTGTGTGCATGTCGGCCCATGTGTGCAAGTAGAAAAAGTTACGGTTCAAAACCAAACTTGAAGTAACTGACCCTTTGTCATGTATATTTACAAAATAATCACACTTGTATATATTATTTCATTTGATGTAAAGTTGTTTTGATTCAAACTTTGTCCAATACGTTGTCAAGTCATGTCCACCCATAGCGTCTGGCTCAAAACCAAAGTGGGTTATACATTTGTAATAAACCCCATCTTCCATTTGGTGACCTCATCAACCCAAGCTTGTGTATAATCAGCTGGTTATCTGACTGCACTCATTCTTATGACAAACTTTTACATAATTTCCACAGGAAATGCGATATCTGTCCTACCACCCATTTGGCTAATCAGAGATGGTATTGTATGGCTCAATACTTTTGCGTAGGTAAAGGTAACGCATTCGGTACCGAAGTTTGACTTGTGCAGGAAAACAGCTTTTTTCAGTGTGATTGGAATGCATTGCCCCCAAAGTCGACTATTGGAGCTGTTGACCTGGTGGGGTAGAATAATTGTTCTACACCCCTTCTCCCGATATTTATACCCGACGGAAAGAATACTTGCTCCCCTCATGAATATTTCTTCCACAACTATACACTCTGTTTTATCAGTTAAGTTTGTTTTGTGCATATTGTGTTCACATTTGGACATATTTAATACACTCTTCAACCACGCATACATGACCAGTGTGTGCTCAGCTGAACCATGTTAGCTTAATAGAGGATGAGATAGAACTTAAAGTAAGTAAAAACTATGCTCGCCTATGCTGAGTTCAATTTTGTTAGCTGAATAAATAATAAATAGACATTAATTATATGTTAAAAAAAAGGGGGGGGGGACAGCACACACACAGAAAGTTAATGTTCACGCACAAAATAAATCATTAGTTTGTGGGTGGAAATAAATATATGAGCAGAACAGTAGTTCCTTATAATGGGAAGGGGAGGCAATTATATTCATGAGTAAGAATAAATATCCTCACCAATTTGTCTGATCAAATGCCCACCGTTTTCCACTGCTTGATAAGGCAGGCGGTGGCTATGGCCAGCAGCGTTGCGGAACTTGTAATGCAACAATTCAATTTGCAGGCCAAACCAAAATTAACTCTTTCAGTGCCCAGTTTTGGACTCACTCAACATCTTGGCTCGGCACCCTTTGGGGGTATTGCACACACATACAAAGTATGCCGAGGGAAGCTGTTGACCTGGATACTGTATTCTAGTAGCTATAGGCAGGATGGTACTTGAATAAACCGTCTTGGTTCAAGAAATATGAATCTAGCACCCTTAGTAAAATTCAGAGCACTTTGTTGAAAGTCATTCGACCTCAATCGCTGTTGGCACTGAGAGAGTTAACATCTTGTGTTTATATTGAATGTAGTTTTTACCATCGCAAGCACTGTATGAGAAAAGCATGCTTTTTTTCAGTAAAGCACGCCATGTTAAATTTATCAATGCCGATTGCACCTTAAGTCAAACTGTTGTAAACAAACTGCTGTCAACATGGTTAAAATGCCAGAATGAAATTTCTTATGAAAATACTTCATTCAATTGTCAAAATGTTTTTAGTTGCAGACATATATAATGGTCTGGGTCAGCAGCTTCCCTCTACACGTAGTGTACTGAAGAATGCTGTTGACATAGTCCAAATCTTTCCACAGAAAGGCTAAGGAGCCAAACCAAGTGGCACAATGATGTGACGCAGCCGCAGAGCAATAGCCTCTACTGGCTAGTTCATACTCCTGATTGCAATAACAAAGAATGCATTATCTGTAAGTAATGAATATGCGATCAGAAAACGAGAGTGCCTGTTTGGGGACACCACGGCAGTGTGGCCCAAAAAGCTAAGTTAAGCACCTTTTCTTACCACATTGCCGTGGTGTAACCAGTCATGCACATATTGATCTATAAGCTAGACACGCAGTAAGGATAACGTCACATGGCCATGCCATACAGACAGTGGCCTGATTCAGGGATGACACTTTCGCATGGGCCTGGACCGTATATGGAGGGCCTGAATCTGGGATGAAACTTTCGCACCACAGCACAATTAGGCTGTCGTCAAAAGTGTGAGCGTGAGTTTGGATGGTGAGAGAAACAAAATAGAAGGGAAAAGAATAAAAAATGGATGCTGTTGGCCTATATGTAAAATTCGACTACCTAAACGATGACCTGGACTCCAAACTAGGCCAGGCAATGAACATTTTTGAGAAATATAACGTTAGGCCTGAGCCTGTAAATACCGCATCGCCGTCTGTACGGGCCCCGGGGACAAATGACCTTGCCACTGTTAGTGTGACGCAGGCACGATCGTGAACCTACCTTTAGGATGTAGGATGTCCCGACCATTTTGCCTCTGCCCTGCCTATTTACCCTCTATCACTCTAACCACCCAAAAGCACTAGGATGTAAACTATTGTATACCATAATCATTTTATTTCTCTTTCCTGTCAATAGAAAATTGTTTGGTGAGAAATGCATAGAAATGTACAGAAGATGCATATTACGGTAACATGTCGCAATTTGCCATGGTGTGGATTTGATGGCTTATGCCAAAGAAATATGTTGACCTTACACTTATCAGGAAAAGTGTTAATAATGTACCTCTTAAAATGCCTGAGGGACGATTACAGTTTGTTTTGTTTGCTTTAATTTGGGAGTTCGCAGGTTTCAGGTCAGGGCATTGCTTGTTCAAGTAATCAGTATATGTCTCAACTGGTTTTTGATGTTTGCCTTGTAAGGAGACTGAAACTACCTGTGCATCGAAGATTGCTTTCAGATTGCCAGCAATGCATAAGCCTAAAAATCTGTTTGCCTCTTTTGAAAAAAAAATATTGTACCAGTTTTCCCTATCAAGTACAGCAAAGAATATTTTGCTCAGATGTTTTATAAAATGACGTGAACACCTTTTGTTTCAAATTCGTGATGTTCCGTTAATACTGTTTCATGAAGCGTTTTGGCATACATCCATAGTGGGAACCTCCCATAGCGTCACATTCCCTGAGCGACTACATCAATAGTTGTATAAGACGAACCTGAAAGGTTCCTGTTTTTCTGTTAATTCTGCATTAAGACCGGGATGGATTAATTGATTTAGTGTGTGGAGCCCATGCGAATGCCCTAGGAAAGCGTCTGAAAGCTACTGCCTTGTAAACCTCCATACCCTCCTGCCCAGCCTTCTGTAGTTCCCAAATCCCTTTTTTTTTGGGGGGGGGGGGGTGGGTGGAGGTGGGGGCAAAGAACCACGGGGAGTTGTTTTGCTTTGTTCGTTTTTAGTTCAGCAGATTTGTCGGGAACGTGACTTTATGTGGTGGTTAGACATCCATCTGTCCATCGTCTGTCATCCATCTGCATCCACAATTCACATGCTCGACGTCTGTAAAACCACTGGGCAGATTCACTCCAAACTTGGTAGCCTTGGATATATCTCTACCAAGCTTGTTCAAATGCTCATGCTCCAACGTTTATTTGTTTTTTCATGATTCTTTTTCCTTTTCTTTTTTGGGGGCAAAGCTTAAAAAATCTTCTTCCGAAAGTACTCACCTAGTTGCTTTGATATCACACAGGAATATTCCTAGGTACTCTAGCTCTTGATTTGTTCACCAGGTGGTACTGCATTTTTTTAATTGTTTCTATTTTTTCTTTTTAATTTTTTGTTTGTATTCGCCTTTTCGACCTCTTCTCCGTGAAAATTAAGCAGAAAGTTGATTGATGAGTTCCTTGGAAAAAGGTCAAACAAAATGGTTCACTTCAGGTACTTAACGGTTAATGCACCTTCTGTATTGATGACTATGTAAGTCAATGGGCATTCTAATTCACATTTTTACTTCTTTGAAACGGTCATCCAGATTGATTTCAAATGGTGGATGTGTACCTTGACTGAGTCTCTACCCAGTGTGCTCAAATGGTTACACTCCATTTATTTTTGAAATTTATATCTTTTTGGTGGGGGAGGGAGGGGGGCAAATCTTAGGAAAAAATCTTGTCCAAAATTGAATACACAAATGCGTGGTTTTATTTGTGTGTTTATGCCATTTTCGCCTTCTTCTCCAGAACTCTCACTGAGACTGAGCTTGAACTTGGTCGATCTGTTCTTTGGAAAAAGGTTCAAAGTTGTTCGCTGGGTGGCACTGCTCTGGGTTTTAGAGACGTAGAGACGTTTGCATGGGATGCCATAATCGTTTCCCTGCATGACCTCCTCACAAACTTTCAGTAGCCACATGTCTGGGTCGACAGTCTCCTAACCTTTGGTATAGCAAGGAAGACAAGGCACACTTTTCTTCCAGGGTGCATTAATTTATGACCTTAATTTGTGGTTCTTAGCCTGTGCCAGTTGAGACAAACTCCTAAAGTTTCCAGAAAGTTCCTAAATTGTAACTAAGTTACCAAAATAATTAATTGGTAAACACACATATTCACTCCTGCTCCTCAATTGCAAGCCCGCTGGTGGTTTCTGAAACAGTATGGCGAAGATAAACGCTCCAGACCTTTTTGGACACTATCAAAAAACTAAAATTATGTGTGTTTACTAGCCATTTTCACAATGCGTCAATAATTAAGAAAGAAGAAAACATACAGCCAAGATATAGGTCTGCTGACGAAATACTAGCTCTGTCTCTTAGGTTTGTGGGAAGAAAGGCAGGGATAGATGCAGGATTTCAGGAAAGGGGGATCAGTGACTCCCGAGCAAAGCCAAAAAGACAAGTGACGAAGGCATGAAGCGTGCAGTGTGTGTGTGTGGGGGGGGGGGTCCCCCGGAAAATTTGAAAAACTAGATCCAAATCATTTTCACTGATTACTAATGATTGCCACTTTGTAAATTATATGGCTTCATTGTGTAAAATGACAAATTATCCAAACCAATTAAATAATATATTAAGTGTGTGCTGCACTAACTTGTTGGCTATACTTTCCCTATTATAAATTTAAGGCCTTTTTTATTAAGGTAACCTCCTCCAAATGTATTAAAGTATCAATATAAGTAATTGCACTGTAATTTGGAATGTCATGAAGTCCATGCTTGTCAACACTTCATATCGTTGTTATGCGTGTAATGCGCAACAGTGGCATTGTTGGATATTTAATCAGCATACAGGTTGGTTTTGAAATGCCGTCTTGGATGGACTTGCATAAATTGCTGGGCAATACTGTGTGTGTTTAAGTGAATATCGTAGTATGTTGCTAACAATACCAGGCTTGACATTTGCTCTTCCCTCATTTTACTTCTCATGTGGTCCTTGGGCCGGCGCAACAGAGATAAAGACCTCTCAGCTGTGGCACTGGCTGCAGGAAGAGTGCACCCGGGAAGGAACAGGATCCGTATAATTGGAAAATCATCTTTAGTGAAAGGAAGCAGATCTGTCATAGTCTCGGGACTGTCTGCTCCCCTTGACTTCCTAAGTTGCCAAATGCGCTTCCACTGCCTTGGTTCATTTGGCAGGGGAAGAGGACTAGGCAAGTCATCCTTCCAAGTGTGTAACTGCTCAACAGCCGTCTCTGTGTCAAGGGACTTAGTTCTTTCATCCAGCAGTATATGTGGCATCAATACAAACAAACTAATGCTGCCTTAGTGTCACATGAGAATGATGAGTTTTTCAGCTGTTCTTTGAGTTCATCTTTGAAGGGTATGACCAAGGATCTTTTGTAGTTATCTTTAGTGGTACCAGCTGGTATAATTGCTCTGTTTCGTTGAACCCTGGTGGTGCGAGGTGTATCTTCCACAGCTCTAACAGCATCTGCCTTACAATAAGAGCCCAGAAAATGACTGAAAAGAACCCTTTTGCTTGCTCTGTTGCTGGGTTTGGCTGAATTCTTATCAGTAATCAGCTAGCAAGTAGAAATAGGCATCATTCAGTTCCAATCAGTAGTATCCAGGAAACTTCAGGAAGAAATTTGACTCTACCAGTAGGCTGTGCTTTCTCCTTGATGTAGGCAGGAACTGGAGGGCAGCCTCCCTGGAGAGCAGCCCTGGCTTTCACTCATTATCAGGATAAATTCTGCCTCAGCCAGTGATTGCACTTTCTCCTTACCCAGTAGCCTATTTTCAGATGTGTCAATTGCTCCCTGGGGGCAAAATAGTATATTAGTCATTTTCAGGAATAAATTAGCTTCAGTGAGTAGCACCCTCTTATCTGGTGTACAATCATTGTTTGTCTATAAATAGTGGTGAATTGACATGAAAAGCATGTTTGAAATGTGCAAGGGTGTCATAACATAATGAATCTAAAGATTTTTGCTCATGTAATGCATTTTAAATAAAAGTCGAAAAAAAAAGCAATTTACATTTTGCTTATTAGAAGCATTTAAGATTATAATTTTGAACATCATCAAAGCTATAATAGATAGAGATGCTGTTCCAACTTCTTCACAGGGAACAGTTTTCCTTTCTCGGCACACAGATTAATTGCTCAGCAAATCTTCCCTTTCTGGTTAAAGTATTGGTTTCTCATGTGTGCATTGTGAGGTCATAGAGAAAATGACTGCCTAATTGGGGGGGGGGGGGGTGAGGACAACGGGAAGTAATTAATTGTGTTACTGGAAAGGGAAAGGTAGCTCTTTTTACTGCTCCCATGACTATTGTCTGAGGAGTCACAGTCAGAGGCATGGCAAACACAACACTATAGAATTGTTTGTTAGTTTGCTTTTTTTTTTTTTTTTATATTTAGGTCTATTTGGCCATGTGTAATTGAACACGACCATGGCTAGCAGATAAGTAGAGCCGATAGCAATTCAGATTATTATTATTATTATTATTATTATTATTATTATTATTATTATTATTATTATTATTATTATTATTATCATTATCATTACTATTACTATCATTATCATTATCATTCTCATTCTCATTCTCATTATCATTATCATTATCATTATCATTATCATTATCATTATCATTATTATTATTATTATTATTATTATTATTATTATTATTATTGGGGACGGGGGTCTGTACATAACGTTGAATAGCATTATGAGCAAGCAGACTGACCAACCATATTCTCTAAATATTCTAGATTGATTATTTTGTGAAACAGCACATATTTTGATCAAAGTGTTATACGCCACTCAATTCATTGATTGATAATTCAGGCCCAATCGCATTTTTAGTGAGAACTTTTGGGCAGAAACTCAACATTTCTGTGACGTTCTATGTTGCTCTTGCCCTCTCCATGACAATTATAGATACAAAGAAGGATAGTTATATTTTGGATGCTGACAGCTCCATGACTATGTGCAGGATATTACACATAACGGGACATGGTTTTCACATTTTTGTCCAACCATAGTTTCTCGGGACCCTGTCTGTTCAAGTCTTGCCTTCTTTATAAGAAAACGATCAGTATTTATGGCAAATACCAATTATGTAAGGCTTAACATTAAAGCAAGCAAACGTGTCACTGTGTGGATTGGATCCTTACATGTCAAATTTAGGTCATGACTCCACGTGCATCATTCACAAGAACAAGCCCGGTGGATGCAGGGAGTATCTGGGCCGAATGCCACTCAGTGACTCTTGCATATAAAATTTGACCCAGCCCATGACACTGGCCGGGAAGTCAAGTGCTGCACCAATCTGCACATCTGGAAACAGTTTGACAGGCAACTGCATCTCCGGGCTGCCTCTGCAGCACTTTCAAAGTGGTAATATGGAAACATGTTGTATGCTAGCTGCTGGGTTGTACTTTCTGATCTCAGGCTCCAACTAAAACTGAACATGTTGGCCTATGTACTTCTTCCTGGTCCTATCAATCAGTCCCACACCGTTTATCTTCTATGTGTCCCTTCTTTCTCTCCCCTTTTTTAGTGGACCAAAGGGGAGGGGGGTCAGGACACCTCTTATCCCCCTCTAAACCTGCCCTGAAATGATACTAGTATTAGTCCAAACACGTTTGACAGCTTCTACCTATATCAAGCTGTGTGTGTTTGGAGAACACAGCTTCAAAAAGCCAATTTAAAGGGAGGTGAGTAAGCCGGATGCCGTGACGGGTATGTTTCTCAGTAGGGTGACACTGGTCGCCATTTGCATCTGTCCAAAGCTTTGAAAAAAAGGAAAAAATAGAAAATGGTACGAAAGAAGCAAACGAATACAATAAAAATTAAAACTTCAAGATTTTATGCAAATTGGTCAAACTAACAACATTCAAGTTCCCTTATGGCATTTCATGACCGGACTATATGCTAAACTCTTTCCTCCAATAAAACGTAGTCATAGCCCAAGAACACACACAGGGAACACTGCAGTATATACAGGGAACGTGCTTCCTATTCGCACGTACGCCCAATTAGCAGTGACAAAAAGTGCTTGACACAACTACAAAGCCTTGACTCAACTCTTGCGCAAAAGTTGAACTTGTGTTTCAACTGCCAGGGATGCACGGAACAATCCCACATTACACAACAATTGCTGATCGCTATAATATTGAGGATTAGCTCCTGTAATAATAAGTTCTTACATGGGAAAAGACACTCCTCCTCTGGATATATTAATATATCCAGAAAAGAGAGTATTTACAATAATATATATTTAAAGATCCCTCCCAAGATTAACTGATAAGTCGGCAAAGCGAGATATACTCAATTGCTCACAAATGGGGACCATTCAAGTCATGTATGCATACACTCAGCAAAGCACGAGTTATAATCTTTTGTCGCCTCTGACAGCCTTTTAAAGGTAACAGCGAGCACTCTACGATCTGTAGATGTTTACTCAGATGGAAAAAAATCCATGACTATCATAAAATTATTTGAATGGCAAAATAACCTTATTACTTGATTACAACATACAATACTGATTGCATACTATTTTACTGTGTGTAATGATAGCACCTGAAAACTCCCAAGCTTTACTATATGATTTGTAAGTAGACATTTACTCATCAGTGTCAAGTATTAAACGAATCGGACGATTTATTAGTCTGTGCAATTCAGCAACTCTTGTCTTAGCTAGCACTGAACGAATTTTACCATCTCTTCCCACATAAATTTCGTTCACAATAGCCCACGGCCAGAGATTAAGGCCTGGCTCATGCACTAACACTAATTCAACGATTCTTATATTTTTTGGTTGGAGTGTGCCATTTTTGTCTAGTCCACCGGCTCCAAAAAATGTTAGCGATATGTTGTACATACTTCCGTTTCCTGTGATACTTGTCAGAAGCAGAACCAACATTTGAAGGCATTTTAACTGAATGATTAAAGACCTAGGGGCTGTTCATTGTTAAGACTGTGTGATTTTTGGATCATCACTCAGCTTTGTTAGAGGCCTACTGTTTACGTTGCTTCTACCTTGCAAAAAGTCGTACACAATGTTTCATCACTGAAGTGTGAAGCTTTAGGTAGAACCACCCTCTTAATCACACCAACGAGATTTCAACACAACTCCGTGGTGTGGACTCAAAGAAGGAATGAAATTGCACCTAAGTGAATAAGCAGAAGCATATGAAAACAAAGCATGTCTTGTATGGTGCAAATAGGCTTGTAGCAACTCGACTTCTCCTCTGACAAGGTGAGTGCCGTTGTCCGACCAGACTCTGATTGGTTGTGACCTACGTGTTATAAAACGTCGAAAGGCAAAAATAGATGCATCTGCTTCAAGAAAATATAATATTTCTATATGCAGAGCTCTTGTCATGCAACTAAAATGCATCCATATATCTCCCGTTGTGATCCATGCACTTGTGTATTATATGGCCCAAAGACATCAATACCAACATGTCTGAAAGGCATTAAATAAGGTGATGCATGCTCTCTTGGAAGATCTGACATGAATGGATGCATTGGTTTTGCATTTTTTTTTTTTTTTGCACAATTAACAATTCCTAAGTAGACGCTTCACAATGTGTCGAGCCTTAACAATTCAATATTTGGCACGAATTAGGCTCAAAGTGTCATTCTAGCCCAGGGTGACCCTTTTCATAAAAAAGAGACGAAAACCAAACACCATAACAATAACAGCCATAAGGCTGTCGTCAGTAACAAGCACTGGATGTTCTCTTACTCTACTTCCTACGTGCATAATCCCGTTTTCATCCTGGAATGGATTAAGAGAAATAAAAGTGTTTGATTTTAATAGCGCCTGACCTGATTTTAAATCAGTGATTTCCCTATTATAAGATTGTTTTTGAAAATGTCTGATCAACATGTCATGTGCACATTGACGCTCATCAGCAGTTAATGTTCCTGGTTCACTGATCCTTTTTGTCTTCAACAGAACAAATATTGGGATCCAAGCAACACCATTGATTAACTTGGACCAAGATGGATATTGGCTCACCATTCTGTTTAGCCAAGTGTCTACACAAATTTCAGTTGTACAAGTTTGGGCCTGTCTAACTTCAGGAAAAAAGACAGAGATTGGTTTGTTAACTTAATCTGGACCCTTAATCCATCAGTCATTCAAACTTTTGCCTTCACAACGTGGAGTAACATCAAAAACTTCACGACGTTTTTCTCGTTTGTTTGGATTTAAGACCATATGATGTGCGAAATACCACACATGACCAGGGGTTGGCATAGGTTCTTTCGGTACCATTTCTGGTTCCAAAGAATCTATGTCAATGGCAGACCACGAACATGCGCAATATGTACTATTATTCTTATTGCTCATGTTATTCTGTAGAATTTTGACAAAGGCTGTATTAGCCCAAATGAATTAAAGGGTCTTCAGCGGCTAACCACTCAGAACCTTTTTCACAGAGTGTATACCCGTACATGTCTCTCTTACTAGCGACTACGTGTCAAAGCCAAGTATTCAGCATAGACAACCCACGTAATAATGAATAAATATGAACGTGTCAAATGATGATATAGCCAAATACGTGAAGTTCCACTTATAAATGCAGAGTTTCATTATGAACAGTTATCTACTTCAAGGTTAAACACATTTGTTTTGTGATAGACTTTGACACAAAACCTGTCAGTAGTGACTTGAATATCAAAGTGCAGAATCACATCTCTGAAATCATCTGACTTGTAGCCTTATGAAGGGATATCTGTCGGGTCTTTAGCAATTTCACTGATATTTTGTACATTTGCTCAACCAAAATGGTGTGGTTGAGCACAGGCATGCTTAGTGATTTATTCGGAACATTTTTCATGACCAAGTTAGAAAGCTCATGGATGTTTAACTGTGAGGATATTATTCAGAGAGCTAATGAAGGCCAATTTGTATGATGCGAAATAGGCAACAGCTATCTGTTGTAGTTATAGCTCTTGCCATAAGATAATGTCATTTCAAAATAATTCAGTCAATGCTATGACCGTTTGGTGGTGAGGAGCGTAGGTTGGTTATAAAAGACATAGAAGACGAATTGCGTGTGTGCAGTCAATCCAAGAAGTTATTTTTGGTAAACATAGCAGTGAAATTTGAAATGTTCCATTATAATGTGGGCCTGGTGGACAGGTCACAACCAGAAACGGGAAACATTAAAATTTGAGTCCAGTGAAGTTTTTTTTTTCTCACTCGTCCTTATACAAATGTGAAGCCCCGCATACCTTTAATGGAATAAGGAGAGTGGACCATATCAAATTGATCACTTGAGTCAGGACTATTTCATACACACACCTTGAGTATCTTTTTTTTCAGGCAACAGAACACACGCCTACACAATGCTTAATATTTTAAATATCCATTCAGTTGGTCGCTCTGTTAGTGTCATAATTACACACTACTCACATATTCCTATGGTTAAATGTAACATCTATCCAAATGTAGATTGTCAGCAGTCTTGATAAAAGCCACTACATATTGATTTTTTTTTCAAATATTCGACAGACCACCTGTTTACCATTTGCGTTGCAATCAACTGTTTCATTTCATGGACATGACAATCTGGTCTATCTCCATATGGTTCTTGTGTTTTGGCAATCATGCTAAGGCATATAATGCCTGACCATGTTGTAACATAAATCTTCACAGGTCATTAGTCCATCGCACTGTGGTGATAATGACTAATGATACGCAGGGGCATAAGATCCGCATAGAATGGACACCCTCCTTTAAGAGGTATGATTTCCCATGGCGGAAATTTGCTGTTTCATGGAGTCATTTTTCATGTCAAAACATCGAGGCTGAAATACAGTCAAGTGACATGCTATGGTTCCAGCTTGCAGGAATGATACTACTACTACTACTACTACTACTACTACTACTACTACTACTACTACTACTAGTGTATTTCTGTGGTCTATCTAAAGAAAATGAGCAATACTTAAATATTAAGTTGCATAACACATGAAGTTTTTGTAAATGAGATCGAAGCCATCAAAAGGAGTATCTGTGAGTTTACATATTAAAATTGTTAAAAAAGAACAAAAACGTTAATTTTCTAAATATCTTATTGAACATCTAGCACACACACAGCTATATATATATATATATATATATATATATGGATTCAACTAATATTTTACGTATAAGATATTTCAAATATTCAGCAAATGAAACTCTTCCATTTGTACACAATTCTTTGTGAATATAATATATTGCAGTCAATGAAATGACTTTTACATTGAAAACAACACAGCGAGTTTATATCCATAATAAACTCTGGCCCTATACAAGTGAGTTTCACTTCCTTATGAATACCAGAGATTGGATGTTTAAATTTCCTCTGCCAGCTTACTTAAATATAATATACTTGCTTTGAAACCTTCCTCCAAATAAACATTACTATATATATATTGTTTTTTGTAATGTAGAGCATAACATAAGGTACAAAATGTAGCAGAAAGTATAATAGACTGATTAGCCCGGCTAGTTTACTATATACGTACAAAAACCAATAGATAGTCACATAAATAAATTCACATAAATAAATTATAACAAATGAAATTACATGACATGATATTTGGTAATCGCTCCCTCCATGTCATTCTAATCCGAGTGCAACAGTCCTGTGCTCACTTGAACTTTCAAACCATTAATGTGGCCCTGAAAAGCTGGACGTCCTGTCAAGAGCATCCTGTGCAGTCTTTCATACAGAACCTTCTTCCGGGTCAAGACCATCCTTAAGTCCTGTATCAAACTACCAGCTCAAAGTTTTTGTTTTTACTATTAAAGGGAAAAAATGGTTCCTAGACCTTGGGAATAAGGTCAAGGTCATAAATAAACAGATCTACACAATCTCTAAAAAGACCAACAATTGTTGGAATTATCAAAGTGCTAGCCAAAATGGCCTTAATAAATGAACAGTAAAACGCACTAAAGTCACCCTGTGACGTTTGAAAATAACAATATAATCATGCGAAATATTTGACTGTACATAAAGCCTGTAACAAGAAGTGCAGCATGATCACAGATGTACAAGGCTCTATGATAATGAGGAAAAAGGGTTTCCATACTGGTGTACCGGGCATTATTATTCACCATACACTTTCATTGTGGAAGCCTCTTTAATTACCAAACTTCGTTACAACCATTATTTTCAAACTTGTCCTAGAGCAAATTATGACCTAAACTAACATATTGGGGCCCTCTTAGCCTCTTTTAATATATATGTCAATAGGTTTTGATGTCCTTATTGGAGATTTGAAATACGCAGATTCAAATCTGACTGATGTCATCCTGTCTTCCCTTGCTATTCCGAAATAATGAAACTTTTCCTTATATCGTTGCACAATGTTCTGTCAACAGCTTTTCCTGGTACGCATAATAAAGCTGTTAACCTAGAACATGATATGCAGATATGTCTTTTCTGCACTTCTCATTCCAAAGGTTCTAAGAAGCGATAGATTTAGGTGCAAACTATAAGCATACACTTCACATTGGCACGCTTTGGACGATTTAAGCGGGGAATGGTAAATTCGATCACCAATGACGATTCACAATTTGTACAAGTGGACAAAGAAATTACAAATATGCTTACAGTGCTAAAATAGTTATAAGGAAGACGTTGTATATTGAACCCGATGAGTATTAACGGTTGCAGTCTGTTAAACTATGAGACTATTACGTATCCGACCCATGCAGGTAACCAGATTTTTACGATTCAGATGTCTGGCGCAGAAGTAACCGATTTTGTTCCCCAAAATGTAATCTTTATCATAGGCAAAAGAAAACAACGCATAAGAATCCGTTTAACTCTTTCAAGTGCCATGTTCTGATTGAACAAAGTGTTGTATTATATTGTATTGTATTGTAATGCATTGCTATATTTGCTGAAATCAGTAAAAATAATAATATAAACCACATGAGTTAGTACTGGTACTTTGTACATTTACATTACATTGTATAAACTGGGAGAAAGTCTATAAACGATTTCAGCTGGGGAGAAGGAAACCCCGTGGGGTTTATAATACCCCCAACATAGAGAGCGAGTTAGTTAATTACAACAAAAGTTAGATGATAAGCACATCAGGTAACACAGGAAGACAATATGTACAAATGCAGCAGCTACATTTACAATTTCAACAGAGTGAACATATCCCAATCATTGTTCCATATAATCAATGAGGTGTTATATATGTATATATATATATATATATAAATATATATTCAAACGTTTATATTGTTGAGGCTTTCCGAATATACACTGGTATACTTTTCCAGATCCAAGGTCTATAAGAGGCTATTGAAGATTTGCTCAGACTGGTGCGAAACTTACGACTATAGCAGTTGTTACATTGTCTGGTATTGTAATCACAAATATTAATAATGTTGGTAAAATAGTTCTTATCACATTTGGAGCCACATGGTATTTAACTTTATACATGAACAGCCTGGTGAGATACAAATTTACACTCGGAAATCGAAGGATTTTAAATCTATAAAATAAAACGTGTGTATGAGCCGTATAGCGAGAAAATGTTGTTTTTCTAATCTCTTTTTTTTTCTTTCTTTCTTTTTTTTGTAATTTAAACAACACAACAGAAGCTAAATCTAACTTTCTTTTGTAATATACCAGCTATTTTGCTCATTTTATTTTTAAATCTTCCGAAAAGAGAACAGCTGTTGACTTGTACACGTCTTACAGTTTGTGCAACTGCATGTGTGTTGGAATCTGAACGAAAGGTCGTTCGAAAAGAGCACAAGTCTGGTATAAACAAGTCAATTCGGAGCACATCAATTCTTGTCTAAATTGATAATGAAAGAGTCAATTAAATTGCAAAAAAAAAATTACGGATAGTTCTATGTGTGAATGGTAAAGCCACACACTATAGGGCTCTCATAGTCATTTGGAAAAAAACTCGGCTGTAACCTCTATAACTTGGTCCAGAAAGAGTTGAAAGTTTTAGCTGAGATACAAGATACAAATTCGAAAATGTGTTTAATTTACATAATAAGCAAATAGGTTCATGATAGATATTGCTCTGAAAATTATTCATTAGGGAAGGGATCAAGCGGGATAAAATGTAAAGTTTCTTTCAAAGAAAGGTTATATGAAAACAAAATAATAATAATAATGTTTACATTGACTTTCGATGAAGAAATAAATAACGAACATAACAACCGACATTGCATGTCCGTATTTTGGTTGAAAAATTACAAACAAAATTGACTGAAAGACAATACATATGTTCAGTCCATAGCAAAAGGGGTTAAAAGTGGGGGAGGGGGTCCAATTCGCTGGTGCGGGTAAGAAATTTGCCCTGGAGCAAGGCACAGATAATACAAAAATAAATAAGGAATGGCGGTTACGAATACGGAAAATGGAGCATCCAATACAGATGTGCGGTAAATAAAATGGCTTAGTTCGCCAGGACGGAAAACCCTTTACCCCTTCCAGAGTGCCAGGAAAGTTGTAGTTAGTAATCTATCCAGTATTAAATGATATTTGATTAAATCAAGTATGTATGTATGTATGTATGTAAGTATGTATGTATGTATGTATGTATGTATGTATGTATTTTCACGATTTCGAGAGACGTATGGTAAAAACGTAAGAAAAGGGTACCGAGAAAAGCATATTTTTTAATGAAAATTACGCAATGGAAATATTTGACCTAGGTTAGGATGATATCCCAAAATACTGATGCAATTTGTGTAACACTATTACGCACATTACTACTGACTGAAAATAAAGGCAAACAGACACCTTTTTCGAGAAGTAAAACAGTAAAATGATCGCGTAAAGCAAAGGTGAATCAAAAAGGGCTTTTAGTTGACAATGTAAGCCGCGGATCGGTATAGGGAGAGAGGAGGTGGACTTTTCTGTTAAAAATGTGAAAAGTATAAGCAAGTGGAATTTGAGTGTCCGCTGCTAGGCTGATCTTGCATGCTACAACTACACTCGTCCCGGGACAACGAAAATTAAAGCCAGGTTCCCCATTATTCAGCCTCGATCAGCTGGTTGCGGAGGCCCATCATCTTGGGCAATATCAAATTCGAGATCAAATGGCTCTCACGCTACCAAGTGCATAGAAAACGAAAAACAGAATGGTGTGATCGTGGGAATTGTGTTAAGGTTAGCTATTCACAGTTTCACAGGTCCCCGCATCACGGGCGGTCATCAATGGCAATAATACCAAAGTGTCACTTAAAATGGGTCGCTAGTTAACGCGCGATTGACTAAAGTATTCCTGTCACTTCGGGAATCATTTTAATAAATTCTGTCAAAGTTAACCATGGGCATTCTCAACTTGGCTCTTGCACAGAATCACTATCAGGATCAATATCCAAGTCCTGGCTAAGACAGTCAATCCACCACCCAACGGACTAACGTTGCACTGACGTTACGTGCAAGTCACTTATGCTCGATTCTAACCTAGCCCTTACACAGGGCTTACTTTGCAAATTTTACCCTGAAGTCAGGCACAGTTATAACCTATATAGTTAAGTTTTTGCATTATGCTTGCACTGTCACACATTCCAGTATATTTATTGGATTGCCAGTACACCTTCCACACCCATATGTCACTTGGTCTACCTTTTTTTCTATTTTGTGATCCTATTGTTGTTTTGTTATCATACATGACAGTCCAACTCACTATTAGCACAAAAGCAAGAGCTATATAATCAGGCAAGAAGCAACTGTTGTATGTTGAGAAATTCTGAACTACGGTTGCGTCTTTTTCATGAAAGTCCTTTTTTCCAAACTCTAAAATATTTTGTATGTGCAACTCACTTTTGTTTACTAAGTGATTTTAACCAGGTGTAGGACTAGACTAAGTATTAAAACCAAATCTTTTTGAACGTATGCCACAACTTAATATTCTCTGCAGTATTAATTGCGGGAAGTGCATCATCAAGATGGCTTAGAGCAACGAAGAAGTTTTAGAAAACCCTTACGGAATAAAGAACCAGAGACGCAATACAAGAGAAAATTGATGGCACTGTTAAGATACCACATCACTTCAGTAATGGTAAAGAATATATCGAAATATATATCAGTGTTCTCATTGGATAGCCAGTTTGCATTACGCAAGATCGCCGCGGCAATGAAGTTGCATTTTCGCGGTAGTGTTAAGGCAATGAATACAAAGGATACTGAAAGTAGCATCACAGTCAGCTGTGTTTTTTGCTTCCGTCGTATGACTGCAACGTTGCACATTAACTCTCGTGCTTTCTCTGTATTTTTGCGGATAGAATTAACGATTAAAAAATTGAAGAAGAACAGCGTCATGAATGGTAAGACAGATCCAACAAATAAGTCGATCGATGAAAATATTGGACTCAATACGGTTTTTACATCCGTAACAGAACCCTGAAAGCAGAATCTAGAATTTTTTTAAATAACGCCAGAAATGGTTAACACATAAGAGTTTTTTATGATACTTAAAATAAATGTCCCAAGTAAAAACATAACCGTATTCGATATGCTGATAATTGCCATAGACTTATGTGGAAAACAAATTTTAAAGTAGCGGATCACAGTTATAAAAACAATTGTCCATGCACTGAATTCTTGGAAGATGTTGGACAAGAACATGGAACTTTTAGCAAAATGAAAGGTAAATTTGGGGCGATTGAATGCACACATGATCCAGCGTAGATTCAAACAGACTAACAGATTTAGGGTGTCTGATATGGCTAATGCACGGAAGTATGTTGCAATTATGAGCGCACGGTATTGTTTCTGACAGAAAACCATAAAGGTCAAAATATTACCCACAGAACCAAAACATATTAGCACAGGAGTAAGATATGTTATAAGTGCATAGGAAGATTTAAACACAATAGAGGAGCCCAGCTTGGTGTTATTTTTAGCGTTTTTACCAAAGGCGTCAGTTGTACCTGGGGCTATTGGAAAATCAGTATTTTCTTTTACTGTATTAATGAAATTCTCATTCCTTTTCATGCTTACGTTCTGGATAGAATTGAGTTTCATGAACAAAGAAATGTTGTCCAGTTTAGATTTGCTTTGTCTCATACTGAAATTGAAGGAAAAGGTCATCAAATTCTTACGCTCATCTTGTCCGGTACTATGCTCGCTACTTAAATTCTCGGGAGTTGTCACTACTCTTACACGCACATTTTGCTCAGGATTTGCAACCCTGGCAGTGGTCACAGTCTTTCGAGGCACACTTTGTCTGCTACTGAAATCAATGGAAGTGGTCATCATATCTGTAGCAGCAACGTGTTCGAGATCAATGGTACTAGTCGTCACGTCTTTGGTAAGAATGTGTCTGAGATTAGTAGAAGTCGTTGTTGTATCTATGGTAACATCGTATCCAATATTAATATCAATTGGAGCGGTTGACATATCTGTAGGAACATCTTGTCCTTCACTTAAATTAGGTGGTATTTGTTTCATTTCAGTTTGTGTAGGACTTGAATCCTTGGATGTTGTCATCTTTCCTTCAGAGATAAAAGTGAACATCATTGCTTTTGGTAAAGTTTGTTCTCCCCGATCATTTGAAGTGTTCCTCCGCTCCATGCGCGCTGTTTGCTCAGGTGTGCCATGCAAGAAAGTGGTCAGCACTTTCTTCAACTTGTTTGTTCCAACAATCGGAACGGCAGATGGGGCTTCCCATTGGCGTTCAGCGTCATCCATTAAACGCACAGATAGGGCACGTTCCGTGACTTTAAATATATCGCTTGATGGCAGTTGGGTATTTGTCGTAGGTTCATCCAAGCACGATATATAGTGTGATTTACCAATTATTATCAGAGATACCAGAAGAGTCATTCTGATAAAGGAAAGCATCATCGATTCGATGTACCTCTCCCGTCAGGTGTGTAAATGTGTTTATTCTTGAGCCAGGTCTGCCAGGTGACTTCGCACATATATCAGGCATTAGCATGTGGCTCCCCACTTGGAAAGTCACAGTACTGATCAAACATAACCAGTGGGAAGCCAATGATACCCATTAAACAAATAAAGGTGTGTCTCTGGAATGATAATGAAACCTGTATAATTAACAAGTAGTAATACCATCCAGGTAGTCACCATGTCTGTTATATATACCTTGGGATCTTGACAAAAGAAGGATTAACTCCATTGTGAGCAGTTGTGCCCATTAGATATTGCATGTTTGAATGCCAAGTAATATAAACTGATTTCACCCTATCTAATTCATGCCTTCTTCTATATAGAAATATCTAGGCCATTTAAAACATGAAACAAACTGTATCAATATTTGAGGGGTACCATGGGGATCATTGTTATGAATGATCCCAACATATCTCAACAGAGCTGTGGATATGACATAATCCATATACAAACATCCCTGTCACTATAGAGTTACCATTTTCATAATGGGGGAGGGGGGGGGGGTTAAGGATTGCACCATAAAGACTAGTAAGAATTAAAAATAAAATATTACTTCACGTTTGTAACACATCACACTGGACGTAAAGGGCCCAGTTTTACAGCTGTACTTCAGTTGTTCTGATGCTGATCAAGTGAGCAGGCCAACTTAGCAAGAAGACCATCGTGGAGGTCATTTGGTGTTATGGACAATGACAACCATTGTATGCAGAGATGGAGAAAACTATACCTGTTATGTACCACCAAATTCGAAAAATTAGAGTTTTCTTGATACAAGAAGGGGCAATGTGATTGTGTTTGATGCCCTGATGAGTCACCTTGGAAAAGATACGAGTATCACAGACTTATTTGCCAAAGGAAGCAACCATCGGAATCTGAGTGTTACTCTTGTGATGCAAAATGTTTACATCCAAATATGGTCACTATAAGAAGAAATTTTCATCTTGTCTTGTTCAATATGCCAGCCGATCAACAACAAGTGAAACCATGATTCAGAGCAACGTTTCCTCATATACTCAAGTTCATGATGGAAGAATACAAGAGACCCACTGCAAGGCCTTATGTGTATCTACAGATAGACGTAAGGCGGACACACTGGAACATGACCGATCACAATATATCTTACCTGCAGACATAAAAACAGACATACTACCAAAACAGATTTTTCATCAGGATGAGCCAACAATTCACACTGATGACAGAAGCAAAGTTATTAGTGGATGCCGACACACTGAGACACTTAGCCTTGGAGATAGCCGAATGCCTAGATTTGAACCCCCTGGAGTATGAAGAAAAGAGGAGGCAGACAACTTTCAATCAAGTCAGATATGGTGTTTTGCAATTATTGTGGTATTGTATTTGCCGACATAGAGGAATAACAATATCAAATGGCCAAGTGGTGTTTTGAGACACATGACAAAACCGATCACATGGATTATGGTGGTGATGATAAGGATATTTGGTCTAAACAGACCAAAATATATTGCGTGAGCTGGGGTGATCAAGAAGATGAAGACAGTGAGATGGAAATTGCTGAAGATAATGGAGAAAACTCAGTCTTCAAGAATTTGCTTGACAGAGTATTTAATGATTTAGTGGATGAATACAATGCAAAGGTTGACTCCTACACAGAAGCCGGCAAAACACAAAAAGAAGCAGCGGAGCAGGCTAAAAAGGATTTGCTTCTTATGTACAACAAATCCCTCAGGAGCAAGTTTGCCAAATGGTGGAACGTTGTAGGCACGTTGTGGGCACGTTGGACAAAAACAAAATACACAATTTTATAAAGAAAAGAATTGATCAGCTTATGGATGAAGAAGACATGGAGTGTCAAAAAGTGATGCAAGTGGCATCAAAGAAGAGAAAGTCTTCGCTTCAGAAACTGATCCAAGACTATGAACCAGAAGAAGAATTTGATGAATCAGGTGAAGAAGAGACATGATTTTGGACCTAGGTTTGTTGAGATATTGTGCTGCTGAGATATTTGTTCTGCTGTGGATATGCTGCTGAACTAGTGTGTTGACATGGAAAGATGTTGACCACTAAAATGTTGAAATGAACATGGTGTTGACCCCCCCCCCCCCCAATATGTTGACAAAAGCAAAATTTGGACCTGAATAGTGTGTTGACATACATTTTTTGTAATGACTATGACTGTATTTTTTAAGAATGCTCAGGTAGAGTAGTTCATGTGGTCCAAACCAAACAAGCTTCTGGACTCTGTGTCGTATTGACGTCAAAAACCATCAGAAACAAGAAAGGCAGCTCCAAATGCGTCACTTTTTACGAAGACATGGCCAAGGAAACGATCTCTCACTCTTCCACTGGTTATTACATCGTGGACGAAAATCGAGTGTGGAGAAAGAGACACGAGGCACCAAACAAACCAGTCATTAATCTGGTCAGTCGTGTGGCTCAGACCTTGGAACCAGCTGAAGCAGAACTGAAGGCAGAATGAAAAAACGGAAGATACATCTACAGAGACTGCTATAGCAACACACACGAAGAGACGGAAAACAAGTCTGGGAGAAATATCTCAAGGTCACTGAATATGTCCATTTATTTTTCTACTGGTAGGATCTATCAACATGGTAAGTTTCATTAAATATAGATTTTCCTTCCATTGGTGCCAAGCATATCACCCACAGATGGTCATTTTAATGCGCACTTTCAGTTTTATTGGCCCCCAGTGTGATGGTAAAGTTGTCTGCAAAACGGGCCAATCACCATGCTTTCTGCTGCACTTGTGTTCCAGATATAATTTTGTAGTCTTACCAATACTTAACATGAGATATTACCTTCCAAACCACAAAAAGATTACAACGATATATATATATATATATATATATATATATATATATATAGATATATATATATATATATATATAATATATATATATATATATATATATATATATATATATATATATATATATATATATATATACATATATATATATACTTCACCCCTTTTATTATCCTAAAAACCTGGTCGAAAGCCACAAAGATTTGCTTGCCTTTGACGTACTGATTTCAGAACCAGTAAAAAAGTGTCTTCTGCCTATATTTTGGAACCAACAGAAAACTTCAGTTAAACCTCTACACAACATCAGACATTAACACGATATATATATATATAATATATATATATATATATATATATATATATATATGTATATATATATATATATGTATATATATACATATATATTTATATATATATAGACTTAATTAGAAGACAGCTCGCATATATATATATATATATATAGAGAGAGAGAGAGAGAGAGAGAGAGAGAGAGAGAGAGAGAGAGAGAGAGAGAGAGAGAGAGAGAGAGAGAGAGAGAGAGAGAGAGAGAGAGAGAGAGAGAGAGAGAGAGAGAGAGAGAGAGAGAGACTTAATTAGAAGACAGCTCGCACAGAGTCTGGATCGTATGAACAAGTATAGTTCAGGACAAGGCAAGGCTGTACAAATAACTTAGGAACGAAATTTGTTTATTTCTTTCACGCCCCACATAACTTAATATTGAACCTACAATGAACTTACAAAGCCAGCTTTTGCAAAGCCGACAACCGTTTCCTAAGGCTATCCGCAAGAAACCTATTTCTAGACCCTGGAGTTTCCGTCTCCCATGTCTTTTCTCTTCAATTCCCGATTTTGCTGCTGCCGTTGTACCCCCAGATCGAAACGAATGAAAAGCACACATGTGGAAATTCGGGAAAAACTCCATGAAACGATACTGATGACCTTGTTCAGTATGGTGTAACTTAAACTTTTGTTACTTTTGCTTATCTGCACTAGTTTATAGATATTTCAAGTTTTGAAGCCTTGTTTGAAGAAACTATGATTGCACGATGTAAATATTTCTGCTGCAGCAAGAAACTACCATTATTTATGAACACGGCAAGACACATTGCCGGTAGCACTGAAAAGAAGTTCATCACCCTGTCTGTATTGGTCAATCTTACTTTTACGTATATATGTATGTAATTTGACATGATGTTCAAAGCTTTGGCTTTACAGCAAAGATTGGATAACTCATTGTATCTTTAAAAAAAAAAACAACACCAAATGCTAATACGCACATTGCTATACCCAGGCACACCAAAATGTCCTTTCTGTCCTGAAATTTAGCGTACTAAAATCCTAGAGCTTCAGGTGGTTAAGCAGGTCTGTGAACAACTGATTTAGTATATACTCTTTTGCCAGATTCGACAATGTTCCTGATGAGCGCATTACCCAAAGGATGGCAAGGGCAATCAGAAAATTAATGAACCCTTTTTACAGTATAGTAAGTACTCGCAATAGACTTTTTCCTCAAGTAATTTTAAGAAGAAAACTGTTAAATCCCCGGGTCTAGCCGGGAAATCAGTCACACCAAATCTCTTGGCAGATGCAATCCATGCTTCAGATTACCAACATATATAAGAACCATTCCAGCCGCCTTTGATTGCAACAGGACAGTAGTTAAAATGTCAATGAGTGGTTTCAGTTCCTCTGGCAGACCAACCCATTAACTTCCACAAATGGCCAGTTGATCCCAAACATTTATGTCTTCAATATGAAATACCTGCACTAAGCATAATCCTCTTGATCATATTTCGATAACGCAATAAATATTATATGACAAACCAGAAATATATTGCCATACCACAAAACATTAATCGCTTGTGTTAAGCATATAATACTTCCAAATTGATAAAAAAAATCTCATTTATCTTTTAAATATTTTTAAGAATGGAGGCCAAATCTTTAAGAAAAATACCCAATAACCTGTACTTAGTATACGCAAGTATAACACGAATCACGCCAAAACGTACGTTATCTAAAATTGCATTCTTATTACACCTATGCAGATACATAGCTGAGATTTTAACCAATAAATAACTGTTTCAACTGATTTTGTAAAAACGATATCAGGTGACCTTAAATGTATAAATATCTGATTGATAACTTTGAAAAATTGTCGGGTATGTCCAAGAGCTTTTATGAATGTATCACATATATGTACATATATAAATATACCTGACAAAATTGACGTAAACAAAATTCAGGGTGATTATATGCTTCCAAGAGGCCACTTATCCCAGGTGCTCATATGCCTCCCGAAGGCCACCTTACTGAGGTGAATATATACTTATGCACATGTGCCTTGCAACCAGCCTGCATCCAAAACAGACCCCCACCTCCACTCCGCTTTACACATATTAGCCTCCCATGGCTACCTGTATCCAAGGTAATTATGTTAACTCACATGCGTAGCCCATATGCAGCCTGTATCCAAATGAGTCAACTCAGACATGTGTGCTCCTCAAATTTAAAGACGATTGTAACTAACTTTCATAAACTGCAATTATCACAGGCCGAAGTCACATGCACAAGCATTTACCTGTAAACTGATTGCACTCCCCCCCCCCCCCCCCACCGCCATTCTTCGCGATGGCAAACTGAGACTCACTCGGAGTGCCAGCATGCGCAATTTCAACTTTTTCTTACAAAAAAATGTGTTACAATATTTGCTGATATGCCCAATTCCGTGCAAATCTGGTAATAATCTCCAATCCCACACATAGTCACCAAAGTGTGACCCATCCAAACAAGTGAAAGGCCAGAAACTACACGATCGCATGAGCATGAAATTCTTTTGTATCCGGACTCCAAACTTTTAAAGTGCATCTTACACATTTTGTATCATAAAAAGCGGCAAGTCGGTCTAGCAGAAAGGACCCAAAGAATATTTAAAACTTGTAAGACGTGGAAATCCAGAACCCAATACTCTTTGTCGCAAACTTTACTTAAAAAATCTACAATTTTATTTTTCTCTCTTGCAACCAAGATCGGTATTAAATGAATAACAAATTGATGGCTATCAAATACCTTGCATAAAAAGCGATCATAACCATCTGGCAAGACTACTCCCATATAGGCCACATTAGAGGCGTCCCTGTACATTTACATTATCAGACATGCTATCGAAGACATCAAAAAAGCACCAAGGAACCTGATCTAGGGCCTTTGTAACTATTAAACCAAGTTATCAAATGTGAAATTGATTCCGTTGACAACTTTGCACATGATCTCTATGTCATTCTTTTCTCTATATTCATGTTCATGAAGCGTGTACGTGATTTTGCCAAATTGCTATAAACATGATACATAGAGTTTGTTTTACTAGCAAAAGATGAAATCGTATGCACAGGAACATGTTTCAGATTAGTCAAAAGCGGAACTGCTACTTCTTTGATATGATCGATGAACGTTTCAACTCGTTATTCCGTCACCAATATAAAATTGAGCTCAAAGTCGATGATATGCCAAGGCAACTTCACATTTTGTCTTGGTGTCCTTTAAACATTTATCTGTTCTTTCTGGAAAAAAACGAGCTTATGAGACCTTCCCTCGCTACTTGTTACTGCTCGGTCGCGTGGTCCCTGTTGACAGACCTGCAGATTCTATCGGCAATATTAATGAGGTTGAGAATATCTATACTTCGCCATGTGACTAGTGATTTGCATAATTTGGTAAACAAAAATGGTGCCATGGAACAACCAAAAGGACAGCAACGGAATACCTAAGGCCCAAATTA
This sequence comes from Hermodice carunculata, assembly GCA_964020975.1. Classification (NCBI taxonomy): domain Eukaryota; kingdom Metazoa; phylum Annelida; class Polychaeta; order Eunicida; family Amphinomidae; genus Hermodice; species Hermodice carunculata. Next base: position 60,247 of record CAXHWN010001605.1, on the reverse strand, counting down.
GCTTGTACCGTCGATAGCCGCTAAAGCGCCAGGGTCATATCCCGGTGTACCTTGCGGCAGGTTAGGTCGTTTCAATATAGCAGCCATATAGCTCCATAGTTAAAGTACAGGGAAACGACATAGCAAAAGTGATCGTTATTTTCCAAGGTACGACGGAAGTATTTACAAGCTACAATGACAGTCTACAATTGCAAAGTTCCTGATTGTAAGCCAGACACAAGACAACTGGGTAAATTGGATAAATACCCCTGGATGCAAGGGGTAGCTTCCCATGGTTTTCCTCAAAACAAAAAAACACAGAAACGACGGGAATGGTTGAATATGGTGAAAAGACCAGACGATTATGAACCACCAGGCAAATTTGACAAAACTTGTTCGAGGCATTTTGTTCTGGGTAAAGGTCCAACACCAGAACACCCAGTACCCACGTTATTTCGGTATAACAACTGGACGATTGCAGAAATCCAACGCGCAACCTTTGGCAGAGCCGTGTGAGACGGCCGAGGATCGAGTGACCTAAACAGCAACGGAGAAAGGGCGGTTGCCAAGTAGTGAGCGGGGATGCGATGGCTGCATTCCAACGGTAGCCCACAGTACTAGCTAATTTGGACCAAAGCTATTCAACATATGTAACGGCACCCTATAACCACCATTAAAAACTAAGATGTGTATGGAATTTGTTATTTCAATATGGAGGTGATCAGATTCAAATTTTTAGGTATATACAAAAGAACCCTTGTCAAAAATAGTCCTTGCAGTAGCGACATCTTCAATTTTGAATTTATTTTGAACCAAAACAGACTGAAAAATCTCAGATCTAATATTTATTACATTTTCAGATTTCTTTCCTCAACTTAAAAGGGATTTCCCATATAGGGTTCTTTTTGGGCAATTTTAATGCAGCCTGTTTTAAGTAATGACTCAATTTGCGTTTCAACAAGTCCCGAATGTATATGGGTATAGACTTTATTATCAAATTTTGAAGTTATGAGATTTGATACAAAAGGTTATATTTTACTTGAAATAACGCTCAAAATTAATTTTGAATCCATTATATATTGCCAAAACTTGATCTTATGAGCAAGTCTCGATATAGGCGAAATTACGTCTTCCTTTACTAAGGAACAGTACCTTATTAATATAAGTAGCACAGACAAAATATTAAACTATCTAGTGTGCAACGTGGATAGGCGTTTCATCGCCCCACAATCAGCCCGCTAATGTCCGAATTCCCCACAAAAATGGCACAAGTCCTCGGACTAGTCCCTACCAGGTGTGCCCCTGATGGCTGTCTCAATGTCCTGTCCGCGCACCTTACGAGAAGTCCTGGATGGGGCTTTGGCTGTGAAGTCCGACGTCGTTTTGCCGCCCTCTGGACCGACCGTCACAATTTGCGCTGGCCGTCTCCATTCGTACATAGCTGATTGAACTCGGACTCCTCTGCAACTTTCCATCCCGATTTTATGGTATCGGAATTGAAAAGCGATTTGGGCGTATCTTGAAGAAAAAGGTAACCTTTTCCTAGCAAAGCTTTGGCGTTCTTGTAT